>JAMPIV010010512.1:0-54338 GCA_024509875.1 Oreohelix idahoensis | reverse complement strand
GACAACAATTTTGAATGTTTTTATAGAATTTGTTATATCTTTATATGCCAACCCTCACCACATTTTGATGACACTGATTGACCATTTTGTTGTGCATTGCTTCACAAAGGATGATGGGCCAATGCCATATAACATTGGGGACTGCCCTGAACATTAGCAGCTGACATAGAAGAAGAAAGAGAGAAAATAGTCACAACATATCAGAGGGAACAAAGATAGTCTTTGTTCACACCACACGCCTCTTGCCAGAGGTCATACCCCTGTCAGAAAAATATTCTGCACATAAACAATTATTGCAGAATGGGACACCCCAAAACAGTATTCTGTTGATACTGTACGAGTATATGCATTTGTATATGCCTCGCCCCAGATTTGAACACCCCATACCTGATTACCACTGATGGCACATGAGATGGAAGAAGCAACTTGTTTATGTTTATGTTTTCCTATTAAGGGTAAAACTTTATTGTCAAGCTCAGATATTTGTTGTAATTTTATGCCAAATATCCCCCACAATTAACATTGGGAAACTTAATATTAGTCTTTATGTGGTGTACAAGCATCAGATTTTTGGATGTAATGGATTTTTGAAGAATTACCATGGACAAAAATTCCCCCAATTAACAGAATTTGGAGAGGTACAAATAAATTTAGAAGTCACTTTCGTGGTTACGAGATAGGAAAAAGACTTATAAAAGAAATAAAATTTTATGAATGTGAAAAAACAATGGAAAAGAAACATGGACATCAAATAAAAAATTCAGAGCAGAAAATTGATTTTGCTTGCAAATCATATGAAAAAAAACCATATTTTTGAAGTCCATTATAGAAGGATTATCAAAAGACAAGAGACAAATAGATTATGATAATCCCATGGAACCACAGGTACTAAGGACACAAAATGGAGATAAAATAATGAAAAAAAATAATGACTGAATAATTGCTACGCCCAGAGGTAAGGGAAATAGAGATACTTCCGCATTTTCGGAGAAGATATCTCTTTGATCTTTGCTCATTGCCTTTGTAATATGAACATGGTTGTATAACAAATGACTATTCCTTATCACGAATTACAGAATGTTGTACGATAGTTGAAATAATTTGACAATTTAATATACTCATAACATACCCAGAACTACAAAAAAAAATACATGATTGATGAAATTGGACGTACTGAGATCTGCTCATCCCGAGGATATTGGATAAAAATAATGTTATCCCAAGGACAGACATGTCACAGATATATCATTGAGATATTATGACATAAGAAAAGAATACCTAGATTAAAAATGCAGCGAACTTTGTCAAGGACACCATGAAATAGACCCCCGTCCCACACTTAAAATAACTGACGGACGAGATTTTTGAATTATAAGTACCATAAGTCACCCATCTGGCTGTAGTCAGCGGATGTTACAGGCACCACATAACTCTGACTAACCTTCGACCAGCGAAGGCAGAGTTGGTGTCGAAATTTTGCACATATGTAAAAAGACATGTTTTGTTCATGTTGTGGTAAAGTCTAGACATTTGTGGTAATGGTTCCATAAATGATTTGTTGATATTGTTGATAAATATTCGCAGATATAGTACATAGACAATTAATAAGGATGTATTTCCAGTACAGAATAAGAGGAATAGGAAGGATCCATATTTTAAATGTTGGAGCACCATGAGCGATGAATTGGACTTATAAAGAAAATGGAAATGGTACACTGTATGCAAGGATAACCAGAAATAATATGGATAAATAGTAGTCAGAGTGCCAGGAACTTTGTCTTATGAGAATATTGTAGATTCCTCACGATAAATTGAATATTGTTTCTTCCCTTCTATTTCACATGGCTATTATACAATGTTACAAATATATTACTTTCATAAATTGCAGAGTAGTTATATGTCAAATAATAGCAATAGTCTAAATCAGGAAAAGACCCACATAGGTAACAATGTGCTGACAGGACGAGGATACAATTATGAATAATTGGACATACCAGAATCATTTTGTACAGGATCAGTACAAGATTTATAACTCATATAGACATTAGAAAAATATAATAAACAACATAGCACATTTTAAAAGAAAGTATCGCACATTCTCTACAGTGATGAAGAATTGAAATTGCAAGCCATGATTATTAGAATAACAGGAGACAATAACTTAAATTTGTTGAGTTACTTGAAGCTGTAGGGTATTGAACAAATGATAGGAACATAAATAATACTACACCCTGCCGCTCATAATATGTGTCCAACATGTACTTGGATTATGCTAATGCAGTTGATTTACACACATATGATATACTATTGCTCATATTTCCCAGTGTTGCCTCTTGTCACATTTTTTTTGGTGATGACCTTATGATTGTTTTGAAGATTTTGTTGGCCAGTGTTGCCAATTTGGTTGAAATATGTATTGATATGAAAGATAGTTTGCATTTTTGGAGATGATGTCGATCTATAAGGCCCCTTTATAGACGACAGTCCCAAATTTTTGAAAATATTTTTGGACTTAGAACATTTTTGGGATGAATTTTTGTTATTGATAGTACTCAAATGTCTCCCTATGGGATACATTTGAGGAGCCCCGGGATCTATATGTGACAGGGAATGCGTCATTTTGGGAACTTTCATTTATAACAAATACAGACCATAGCTTGGTTGATAGAAGTTAGTTAAAATTTAATCACTAATTATAATAGGAACGGACCATAAAAATAAGAATAGCGGAGATTACTTTTTTATCCAATCGTGAGATGAATAGAAAGGAAGCAACGCTGACCTAGATTTGAGCTAAACCGAAGCCGGCCTTTTTTACCCAGCGAAGAGATGCAGATCAGTTGTAGCCGCGTATACCGTGGTTTTCTTCTTCAGAAATAGACTATACCAGTAATAGAAAGAGGCACAAATTAACATAAAATAAATTCTTATTAGAAACAGAAGATATTAATAAATCGGGACAACAGATGTCTAATTAGGCCAGCTTCGCTTCGAAACGCCAAGCATTAATGAGGCTAGCTTCGCTTATGCCAAGCATTGGTCATGTGATTTTTAACCAATCGTAAGGCTCAGTATTATTCAGCCGGCAGAAAAGTAGAATAGACGCGGCAGAGTTCGAACCAAGAATCCAAGGTTAACAGACGTTAGTCTAGTGTTGGGAAGCTTTTGTTGAAAAAGATCATTCTAGGATGTGTAGTGATAATGTGTTTTTCTGAAATACTTGTAAGTATTGAACAATTATAAACTTTCCATTGGTTCATAGTGCACACAGCTATGATCACCGCAGATTTGGGTTCGAAGATTCATATGATAATGAAACCTGGTCTCCTGTTGAGGAAGAATGCTAAATGAAGTGGAGAATATTAAACATTTTGGATCCCAACATGATTCAAAAGGAAAACTCTTGCATAACGAATTTCACTGAAGAATCTGCAGTATATTAGTAAGGACAAAATCTAAATGCACAACTTAAGGAAACAGTACAAACTAGGAGATAGCCCTATGAGAAAATGCAGATAGATTTAGAAAAGGTGCAAAGGGAATTTTGCACTCATGAAATGGTAATGCAAATTGTGCACTACACAAGTTGTTAACTGCTGTACAAACATCTCAACTTGTTGCCTAGTGACCAGTCCTCTATAAAAGAGCAAAAGCATTAACGAAAAATGGACCAATTAATGGAAAATTTCCAGCAACTAGGGGTAGAACAGCAGCAACAACAGGAAAACAGTTCTGCGCAAGCACAACCGCTGCAGCCCCCAGTCAATCCAAATATAGAAGAACCCACATTGATAGCGCTACAGCGCTTTACTGAGAACTTACAAAAGAATAGCACTTATGCAAAATTATCCCAAGTCAGGTCCATAGTACAACCATTCGATGGAGACAAGAAGAAATTCAGGAGATGGTTAGCCGACATGGAAAAATTTGCGGCAATAGCAGAGGCAACAACTGATGAAGAGAAAAAGAAAATTGCTCTGCTAAGCTCTGATTCGTTCGTGACTGATTTTCTAAGAAGGAGGTCCCAGCAGTACCCCACAGAGACCTACGAGTCCCTTAAAAAAGAGCTCACCCAGAGATATGGAGAAATCATAGACAGAATGCACGCTTGGTCAGTCCTTAGACAAATGAAACAGGAAAGGGACGAATCTGTACAACTTTATGGCGATAGATTCCTCAATATGGCAGAAGAGGCGTTTTGTGGAGAAATACCTACCACACCTGACGTAGAAATACAGCTAATAGGGAGATTTGTCGATGGCCTTAAAGCAGAGAACATCAGAAGGCATCTCATTAGAAAAGACACCAAGACTATTGCTGAAACAATCCAAGCAGCAATACAGGAAGAAAATCTTCATCGAAGGTTCCAACAAAGAGTAAGTAGGGAACACCGACCAGACTATAGGGACTATACTGAGCATGAGCCTATGGAAGTTGACCATGCCAGGAGGCAATGGACTCGCCCACGACAACAAGATGATAGACCTCGCAACTACAGACCCCCCACACAGAGGACAAATGACATTAATAACGTCAATCCAAATGGATGCTTTACATGCGGTAGGTTCGGACATAGTTACAAGTCCTGCAGAGAAAATTACAATAATGCACCATTCAGAAGAGAAGGAGGTTACCAACCACAACAACTCGCACCACCCCCACGTAATTACACAAGAAATCAGTATACCAGAGGCACACCTCAACCCCTCATGCGTCAGGGAAACGGACGTGCCACTCACTAAACAGGACCGTTAGTGAGGGTGACTATCATAGAAAATGGTCCAAAACAAAAGAAATAACACAGAACAGAAATAGTCAAGTGAACCCATCCAGAAAAATACATTATGAAGAAATGCTGAATGATGGAACCAAAATACATAATGACCCCAGTTCCTGCATCATGGCTATACAGGGACAACAGTATAGAGCACTGGTAGATACAGGAGCATCCATTAGTCTTATTAGGTTCCAGCTGTTCAAGAAGATCCAACATTTAGTACGATTTCTTACTTACTTAGTCGTTCTCCTTCTACCGTGAGGTGTAGAGGTCGATTAGTACGATTTCAACAGTCCAAAACACACCTAGCCTCAGTCACGGGACAAAGACTAAATTCAGTTGGGACAGCATGGGTAAAATTTTCTTTAGGTGAAACAAATTTTGAACACCCATTTGTCATTACAAAAGACATGTCTAGAAATCTTATCCTAGGGAGGGATTTCTTCAACAAAAACAAAGTTAGAATATACTATGACCTCCAGAAAATCAAAGTCAACAATACATACATAGATCTCCAGGACGATATCCACATAGCGTCTTTGGTAAGACTTACAGCTCCCATAACGGTGGCCCCAAACTCTCTAGTCATAGCAAAAGGCAGAATAAAAACTTCTGAGTACATAACACCAGGGCAATCAATCCAAATACAGCCCCTAGCAGAAGAAAGCATTATTGATGACCCATTGTTACAAATTACAGAGGGAATCGCTGAAGTCTCGAAGTCCAGAGATTTCCCCATCATGATATTGAATATGTCAGGAAAAACTACCACTATAAATAGAGGTACAATTGTAGCACAAGTGGATACGTCAACGTTAAGACAAACCAAAACCAATAGAGACCATTCACAAATTGTCTCAACCACTCCCACTGGACATAATGCACGAAATCGCAGTACAAATAACCATAGTACACGGAAAGTAAACAGTTATAAGGCTTATGCAGAAAATTGCAGAGATACCAGTCACAGTTATGTTACACCACAGCATACCCTACCCAGATGGCAGAAACGAACCAGTCCATACATAAGAAGAGTAAGGCCACAGTATGAAAATGACTATAATTACTCATTCTTGCGCCCCAGCACACCACGAGAAAAGATGAAGTGCTGTATATCACAGAGTAAAAGAGAAACAGAGATTGTCTTGCCAGGAGGATATCCGAAGCGACAAGACAGAGATACATGCCCCATGGAGTATCAATATAACTCAAAAACAGGTGGAATATAAAGTCCCAAAACCAATCGAATGTTCCGAAAAAAAGGAAGAATTCTTATACGACTCCACCACAGGAGGATACTATAGCAGCAAAGTTTAAAACAGAAAGAATGAAAAATTTTCGCCCAGGGAAAGACGACAGCCCTATAGCACAAACGGAAGAAATACAGTAACGTACGCGGAAAAACGCAGTTACGGCAGAAATAATCAGAAACAATGGCACAATAACGATTACCCCAGAAATAATACTAGAAACGTATATACAGTAAATGCAGTGACAAATGAAAATGCACACAGCAGATGGCAGAGGAGACAATACCAAGCACAGCCCAACGAATGGCAAAGAAATATACAAAAGAAGGTCACATACCAGGAGCAGAGATTTTCACAAGATGCAAAAAAATGCCCCAATACTATGGGAGGGAAACGGAGGCAGCAAGACAGACCAGAAATATAGTGGCAGATCATAAACACAGAGAGAGAATAGCTCAGTTACTTGCAACCCTGAATGCCACAGAAGATAATGAGCCACGCTTGAAAACGTTTGTAGAAAAGCACCAAGATGTATTCGCACTCAATGACATGGAATTAGGCAGAACTAACACTGTCACAATGGACATTCAAACAACCACAGAGGAGCCAATACACATGAAACCCTATCATACGCCCTTGAAAAACAGAGAACTCGTGGAAAGGTCTATAAATGAAATGCTACAGGCAGGAATCATCGAAAGATCCAGATCCCAATGGTCCTCCCCCATCGTTATCGTAACAAAGAAAGATGGGTCCAGTCGCTTTTGCTGCGATTACCGAGCCCTGAACAAAATCACAAAAGTCATTTCCTACCCCCTCCCCAGGATAGACGATCTACTTGCGATGTTAGGAAAGTCTACATACTTTACCACACTTAATGCAAGGTCAGGCTTTTGGTGCATCCCCATGACACCTGAGGCAAAACAGAAATCCACATTCTGTTCGCATATCGGAAGTTTTTTTGGGAATGTTATGCCATTTGGTCTAAAAGGATCGCCAGCAACATATATGTCACTCATGGATGAAGTGTTAAAGGGTCTACATCCATTTGCCCTGGCATACATAGACGATATCCTGATACATACCGCAGGCACGATGGAAGACCACCTCCGCAAGGTTGAAACAGTGTTTGATAGACTCAGGCATCACCAAATAAAGTTAAAACTGTCGAAGTGTGAGTTTCTAAAGACAGAAACAAAATATTTAGGCTTTGTCATCAATAGACATGGCATCAGACCTGATGAAGATAAAGTCAAAGCCATAAGAGAAATGCCTAGCCCCAAGACGGTCAGACAAACACGCTCATTTATCGGTACAGTGGGTTACTATAGGCGCCACATCATCAATTTCTCCAGAGCAGCAGAGCCCTTGATAGCCCTTACCCGCAAGTATGCACGCTTCAAATGGACAGAAGACTGCCAGAGATCTTTTGAGTATCTTAAAAATGCCCTAACCACCATCCCACTGCTTGGACATCCAGACATTTCTCAGCCCATGATACTATACACCGATGCCTCAGATAACGCAATTGGTGCTTGTTTGGTCCAACCAGTACTAGAAGATGAAACACCCATCCTACCAAACATTCCCAATGAGAAACCCATTGCATTCCTATCCCACGCATTGTCAAAGTCACAAAAACGGTGGACCACCACTGAGAAAGAAGCATACGCCATACACTATGCAGTACAAAAGTTTGACTTTTATGTCAGAGGAACCAAACTCATTATACGAACGGATCATCAGCCCCTGGTTAACTGGCTCACCAAAACACAAGAACAGCCAAAGAAGTTACAGACATGGGCAATGAATTTGCAGTCCTACGACACCACTATCGAACATATCCCAGGCGAAATGAACACCTGTGCAGATCTCTTATCCAGGATTAAATATGATGATGAAACTGAAGTGAAAACAAATAGAGTCAAAAATGATGGCACATCCTCAGAGATTGACGATAATGCAAAAGAAATTAATGAAATTACTTCATCAAGTCGAAGAAGTACTTCAGATTCTGCCACTCAAGTAGAAGAAGAAAGTCAAGATATGTTTGACATGAGAGTAGAACAAGCGAAAGATGCAGAAATTGTTAAGCTGCTCACATACGTGAAGGAAAACCCAACAAAAAAGTAAAGATTTTACAGTACACCCAACGGATGGAGCTCTATACTATATTGATAGTAAACAAGAAGGGACACTAAGAAAAGTCATTCCAGCACATCTAATCCCAGAAGTATTGCTACAGTTTCATGATAACAACGGGCACATGGGAAGAGACAAAACAATTGATGTTATAAAGAAAAGGTATTATTGGCAAACCTTCTACAAAGACATTACAGAGTACGTGGCCACCTGCAAAACATGTAAATTGCGGAACATGAAGCCACATTTAATTCCCCTTCAAGAAATGCAACCTTCCCATTACCCCATGCAAACAGTAAGCATTGACTTATCAGGTCCTTACCCACTCACCCAATCAGGCAACAAATACCTCCTGCACATAGTTGACCAATACTCTGTTTGGCCAGAAAGTTACCCACTCAGTGATGCCACATCGCAGTCCATAACGCAAATTTTTTTACAAGAATTCATTCCCAGGCATGGCTGTCCAAAACGATTCATTTCAGACAACGGTAAACAGTTTATCGGTAACCCATTTAAAGCCACCTTACACCAGCTGAATATTGAGCATACTACAACCACTTATTATTGCCCAAATGCAAATGGCAGAAATGAACGCATGCACGCCACCCTACATGATATTATTAGCAAATATATCAAGGGGAACCACCAATACTGGGACCTATACATTAACCAAGCTCTTGAAGCCATCCGAGTAAACGTGAACGATACCACAGGAATGTCACCATTTTTCATGCTATACGGAAGAGAACCAAACTTTCCGTTAGACAACCTACTTCGCCCACAAAGAAAATACATGGGAGAAGACCCCATCGAAATAATCCTTCAAGAAAAGTATAAAGCTCACCAGATTGCACAACGAAATACGCAGAAGGCATTCCACAAGAAACAGAAACAACATGATAAATCAGCCAAGCTACCAACGTACAAAATAGGAGACAGAGTATACTACAAGAAACATGTACGCAGTTCAAAATTCGATGACCGATGGTTGGATGGCTACAAAATCATGAAACAAACTACACCCGTAAACTTCATTATCTGGAATGAAGAGAAACAACACCAAACAAAAGCTCACGTAAAACAACTCAAAATTGATAATCACCGACCCATTCCGCCTCTGACGACAAATACAAGACCAGTCAGAAAGGCCACCCTAAATTATAATCCATCCAGTACAGATCCGTCTGACATATCAGAGTCAGAGACGACAGACTCTGAATCTTACCAAGACGACCACATACCCAGACCACCTACAGAGGAAATACAACGAGCAAGACAACAAAGGAATTCGTCAGAAAGTGAAGAGGACATCCCACCACTTGAATTACGTAATAGACTACAAGACAGAGACCTGCGCATTAGAAACGAAGAAATCAGACCACAGACGTCACACGATGACAACAACAAAGCAACTTATATTCACACTCAAACTTACTCCCGCGGTGATAAATCGTCAGCTAATACCTATCACACCCCCAATTCAGGCAGCTCCTTGAGTTTTTAAAAATCACTACTAGTTCAGAATGAACTCTTTAAAATTCAAGAGCAATTGGATTCAGTTCTTACAAATCCAGTGAAAAAAACGAAACCCAAACAAAACCAGGCATTATGAAATGAAGAAATTAAAAAATAATACACGTCAACGAGCAAAACAAGATCTTGGTTATGGAGAACAGAAAAAAACATCCAGCTGAATTCAGATTTACAATCAGATCCTGAAGAAACTAACCAAGCAGATAAGATGATGTTGAACCAAACACCAGCATTCTTTATGGAGACGAAAACAGAACAAGACATGAGAGAAGACAGTGTCGGTCCCGGCACAACTTTGTCAGACCCCAACGAACAAAATGACAGAGAAATGGTAGAACTATATGAACAAGAGACAGACATTGATACAGCCAGTTCGATTGAAACCAGTGATGCGGATAGCACATTATTTATACCAGTCAGCTCCAGTGTCAAACGCGCCTATACAGCAGGGTCAGATGACTCACCTCCTGTCGTTAAATGCATGAAATTGCCACAAAATGAAATCAGACGAAAAATAGTGAAGAAACGCTATCGTGTTTCAAAGCCCAGCCGAGAAGTGTTAGCCTCATCTCAACTAGTCAAAAACAACAGTGTGCAAATTACTGCGCCCACTGTAAACGGTGTTAACGTACAGCACAACCAGGTCAGAAGAAAAATCAAGGCGAAACATATACCTGCCTCAAAACTAACAGATGTTCCAGCCATACAAACCCTAACCACAGTGAAACCATCACCGCAATCAAAAGATGTTAAGCCATCAACGTATTCGTCAATGTCCTCAGTGCCCCAACAATCAGCAAATGCAGTGTCGTCGCCTACCACCCCCGTCACCACTGCTACTCAGTATGATCCTCGCCTAAGGAGTCGGGAAATTGCAATGCTCGAGGCGATGGAAAAATTCAAAGACCTCGCAAGGCTATTCTGAAACACGTCCAGGTGTTTAATGTGTTCGCCACTCCGAACACGGTCTACGCATATGTGCATATAGTGATTAACAAATTTTCTAACTTTCCCATGTACTCTATTTTCAGTTTTTGACAGTGCAAATGACTTGCTTCCAGACTAAGATGTCAAAGCCTCACTGAGAAAGTAAATTTTTTCCAGTCCACGGAGGATTTTCATTAGATAGTATAGTTTTGTGAAATAAAAATGACTAAACAATTGATAACACACGGTGTTACGAGTTTACAGACACTATTTAGTTACAGACATTTTCTTAATATTTAGAATGTTACACAACCTTACCTATAACACCTGTGTCACACTATTCTGTTGTAACATTCATCCCTACTTTTGTAACTGATCATATTCCACGCTTCATTCACCAGACTTTTTGTCCTTGCAGCTCCAGAGTTCTGTAATTTCGCATCTTAGTGCATTTTCATGCAGACACCTTACACCAGTAGTTTTCTCTTACCTCATACTAATGTTTCTTTGATCTCAATTATGCTAAACTCCTTTATATCTATCACCTTGATCAATCATACTGTCCCTACTATGACATCTGTTAACAGCATATTAATTCATGCCCAAAACTAGTATTGCATGATATGCTATCTTTCTCCACAGGATTATTTATTTTTCCAATGTACATTATTATGTTAGACCCAGATGTATATTAGTACTGTTAAGATTTTAAACATTCTCCAAGATTCCATATCCCAACCTTGACTCTCTATAGTAAGATTTTCTTCACCCCACTGGTACACCATCTTTAACTTACTATTTTTCCTTTCCACTATATTGAGACGACATTCTAGACTTGTGATCTTTTCAATCCCAATCATATTCATTTCTTGGAATTACAATCATGTTGTAATCAGGAGATCCTTGATGTACCCTTTCCTCGCCACTTATTGACAACAGATACTGCTACAATATTCATTCTGTTCTAACCTAAACTATTACTTGCAGCCCTATTGGTTAGGATTCAATATTAGGAATATTGGTAGTAGCTAGAATGTTTAGTGAATTGATTTTATCATTCTTTCGTACTTGTGATGCAAACAAAAAAAGAAAATGAAAAAGAATAGAGAAAAGAAATCACAAGAAAACAGAAAATGCAAAGAAAAGAGAAAATTTGCAATCCAGAAAAGAAATCAAACAGAAAATGAAAAGAGACAAAAGACATAAAGGATAAAATGAAAAGAGAAAAGAAAAGAATACATTTTTGAATGCCCATACGATATGTTATATGTTTATATGCCACCCTTGCACATGATTGATGACATGAAAGATAGTGACAAAATGCCATTATAACATTGACTGCCATGAAATAGCAGCTGATATAGTAGACAAGAAAAAATAAATCACCACAATCAGTGCGAACAAACAAGTTTTTGTTGATACTGCCCTATGACAAGTACCCCCATGACATTTGCGCATGCTGATTTTTGCAAAAATGAGAATATCCTTTGAGAGCATTTGTTATATGCTGACCCCACATTGAACAAAATTGCAACCAATTGTTTGATGATGATGCCTTTGCCCCATGTTAAAGAAATGACATTTGCACATGCTGACTTAGCAAATGAAATACCCTTCTATAGCATTTGTATATGCTGATCCCACATTGAAATACCCCATTACCTGGATGATAACCACTGATGTCCCCCTATTTAGGATTTTTATTAAAGAGAAGCGACTGTTTTAAGTGATGATGAAGATGCCATTTTAGGTTATGGTGAAATTTTATGTTGACACAACTAATGTTTTGCTGTGCGCGTTTTATGCACATATGCTCACATTAGAGTGAGAAAATGAATAATTTAAGGTTGTTATGAAATAACAGAGAAAATAATTGAAATTTTTCTGGATTCTATGAACACGAACAAACCAATCGGAGGAATATCATTGCAGCATATGAGAACCATAAATAATATGGATCATTATTGGACAAGAGACAACAAATGTGAATTGTGAAAATCCTATGGAACCAAAAGTGTTAAGGACACAATGGAGATTAAATGAAGAAAAAAATAGAGAAGAGATTGAATGCTGATGCACCAGAAACAATAATGGAAACTATATGAGATTGTATGGATCACCCTTATGAAATATGGACCAAGAACAATGTAACCCCACAGTTTAGACATAAGTGTCATGGATATAATATTATAAAGGAGTACCCAGATTGGACATCCTTATCGCTAAATCACGGATTACCATTGGAACAAATGTACCCTCATTGCCCCATAATAATAAGTAACTATGAAAATAAATGATCATCTGGCTGTAGCAGCATCATGGTTATTAAATACCATAGAGTTCTGAATAACCTTCGACTTGCGAAGGAAGAACTGGGTGTTGTTGACGATATAAATACTATATATAAAAAATAGTTGTTGTATACTGTTTTAGAATTGAGATATTCGACTTGATGTTATGATTAATGATTGTATGAATGTTGTTGTTGTAAAATATTGACAGCTCATAAGGTTCACTAAAGATATATTTCTGGTTAGAACAAGGAGAACTAGACAGGATTCCCATAGCATGGAATTGTGGAAAGACATAAAATGATACATTGAACTAAAAAGAAGAAAAATGTTACAATGGAACCAGAGATTAGTAAGGAACTACATAGTCGCCAGACTGACAGGAACCTTGTGTCTTGAACAAAGAATGAGAAGAAGAAAAATAGGAATAATTAAATGACAATGTTGTGTAGAAATGCTGTTTAATGATTGATTGAATAGGTTGATGTATGAATATTGCAAACAAAGTTTAGTGCAAAGTTGATTTTCGAAAAAAAACTGGTAATAAAATGATAATTGTAAGATATGGCTCACCATGTGAAAATAATCGTGTTGACAGAAAACAGGAAAGAAAAAGAAAGATTGTCGCTGAATCATTAAAATGGACAGGATCTATTACCAGACCTATTATCTGTGTGGATATTTGGATACAAACATCACATATTTGAGAAAAATTGTAAAAGAGAACATCTTCTACGGTGATGGACTTGGAACGAATTCATATAACTTACCATTTGAAAATATCAAAAAAAAAATAGGAGAAAACATTCAGACACAATAAATAAGAATCAGCTATGAGGTTTTAATGCTTTTATTGTGAAACAATAATATTGAATGTAAACATGTTAATGGTTACATTATAATTTAGAAATTTTTCACCCATATGCCTGGAGATTTTTTATATATAATAACAATGACCAACCAGATCATTTATTGGAAAAGAAAACATGATGGATAACCAAGGAAGCATAAACTGTTTTATGAAGAAAAAAACAAAAAAAACAGATCAACATGACAATAAGGACGTGGACACCTTAAAATCTCTATTGAATAAACTGAAAGAAAAAATACTTGGAATTAAAAGAATAAATAAATTACACCCATGATTATAGAACATCAGGAAGAAAATAACTTCAACATTTTTAAAGTACTTGAAGCCTTGGGATATGAAACCAATGACAGGAACAGAAATGATATTACAACCCTGGCCCCCCCCCCCCCCCCCCCCCCCCCCCCCCCCCCCCCCCCCACCCCCCCCCCCCCCCCCCACCCCCCCCCCCCCCCCCCCCCCCCCCCCCCCCCCAATGACTAATAAAATGTTGTCAATATACATTTAGATTATGATTAAGTTATGCAAATGAATACTATTGCTAATATTTCCCAGTGTTGCCACTCGTCACATTTTTTAGTGACGACCTTCTCTATTAGATGAAGTTGGGAATATTTTTGTTGGTCAGTGTAGCAAATATAAAAAAGTGATGAAAAAGGTTGTAAAAAGGCGGGATAGTTAAAAAAAAAAAAAAAAAAAAAAAAATTTTGAAGTTGATGTACATCCCTAAGTTTTTATATAGAAGTGGATCTCATATAGATATAGGACCCTAGTTTAGGGATAAGTTTAAATATTTCCGAATTATTTATGGACTTAGAAAATTTTTTAAACTTTAAATTTTTCTAAACATTTTTTTGAACTTAAAAAATTTTTGGTTTTTTGGGATAAATTTTTTAAGAGATTGATAGTACTCAAATGTCTCCCTACGGGATACATTTGCAGGGCCCCGGGATCTTGTATGTAGCTGCGTATACCGTGGTTTTCTCTTTCAGAAATAGACTATACCAGTAACAGAAAGAGGCACAAATTAACATAAAATAAATTCTTATTAGAAACAGAAGAAATTAATAAATCGGGACAACAGATGTCTAAATAGGCCAGCTTCGCTTCGAAACGCCAAGCATTAATGAGGCTAGCTTTCACTTATGCCAAGCATTGGTCATGTGATTTTTAAAGCAAAACTCAATCGTAAGGCTCAGTATTATTCTGTGCCGCAGAAAAGTAGAATAGACGCGGCAGAGTTCGAAACCGAAGAATCCAAGGTTAACAAGACGATAGTCTAGTGTTGGGAAGCTTTTGTTTGAAAATGATCATTCTAGGATGTGTATGATAATGTGTTTTTCTGAAATACTTGTAAGTATTGAACAAAATTAATAAACATTCCATTGGTTCATAGTGCACACAGCTATGATCACCGCAGATTGGGTTCGAAGATTCAATATGATAATGAAACCATGGTCCTCCTGTTGAGGAAGAATGCTAAATGAAGTGGAGAATATTAAACATTTTGGATCCCCCAACATGATTCAAAAAGGAAAAACTCTTGCATAATACGAATTTCACGGAAGAATCTGCAGTATATTAGTACGGACAAAATCTAAATGCACAAACTTAAGGAAACAGTACAAACTATAGGAGATAGCCCTACTGAGAAAATGCAGATAGATTTAGAAAAGGTGCAAAGGGAATTTTGCACCAACATTGAAATGGTACCAAATATGCACTATTGATTGTTAACTGATGTATATAATGCCTGTATCAAAGAATTTTGTGTTATTTTGACAAGTTCGTTTGTACCAGAACAGACAATAAAAAGTTATTTCTGTCAAAACCTTACGCTGTTTCAAGAATCGTATCTTTGCAGTTTGGCTATCAGAAGAATGAATCATTCTATCATAGGTCTATAGCTACAAGCATATCATAAACAAAACAAAAAACTGCTCTAAAACAATAAAATGAAATAACTTAGAGGATTAATCAACGAACCTGGGGAAAAACAACCTGTAAGACTGTAGAGAGCAATCACCAACTCTAGCAGGCAAGCTAGTATTCATACATCTAACACTCTCGACTTTAACAGCAACCCCCACTACCCTACCCGGCCACACATCCTTGATAATGTCCGGACTATTGTCCTTAGGCTGCAAAACAGTTTCGAGGATTTTTACGATTAAATTTAAATGATGTGTTCATTTAACTAGTGGCATTAATCCTAGTATATTATATGTCAGATATTCCCTACAAAGAGAACTGTAAGTAGAGTGATAAAAATTTCCTATTATATTTCCATATCAGGAAAGATAGCTTGATCATGTAGAAAAGGAATTCATGACTGCAGGTTGCACTTGAGTAAAATGCAGAGTATGAGAATTTTGCCCTGTATAAGCACCAACGATAATTGCGAACGTGAGCATTATAACGTAACCCATTGAGAACAAATGAAATTAATCTGTCCGAAGTAGAACTGCTTATATGTATTAGGATCACGTAAAACTGGTATTTGGAAAGAAAGTGGACAGAGTTGAATAAGCCTGATTCATACAATGTCGATTCCCATGCTAGATAATTGAGAGCAACCTTGCAATTATGTATTATGAATGAAAATACATGTTTGTAACTTCACGCCATCATGTACATATGTTAATGATTATTAAACAGGAACGTTGACACTAAAGAGGTTTGTCCAAATGAATTACTAGTAGGCCTTAACCATGAATGGAAGAAGGGCAATGTCTGTTGAGAATTCTTATAAATTCTTACTAACTGCTCACAAACTACAACACCTTAGAGGATAGTCCCCGAACCTGGTTTAACATCCGTAAGACTGTAAGAGAGCAATCACCAACTCTAGCAGGCAAGCTAGTATCTAAACCTAACACTCTCGACATAAACAGCAACCCCCAACTGCCCCACCCGGCCACAATAGAGAGATTTACGGGAATGTTTTTCTCCCGGTGTATTTGTCATACAAAGCCTTGGATTGCACGGGCTTATTGTTATACAGCGATTTGTTGTTCAAAACTTGGATTATGATGGATTATTGATGTACTGCATATATTACTCAAGCATTGGATTATGATGGCTTATTGTTGTACTGAAGAGACATGGTCCGCAACCAGACGATCCGTCAAGGCCTAAAATCCCATCCGCTGCAGACCCAAATAGAACAGTCCCAACTAAGATGGTTTGGCCATGTCTGCAGAATGGGAGAGATCGGCTACCACGACAAGCATGGGAAACAAAGAGCCAGGGATCCAGACCTCCAGGACGACCCAGAGTCCGCTGGGAGGACAACATTAGACAATCTTTGAAGGACCGAGGACTAGAATGGAACCAGGCCAGGAAGAAGACATCTGATAGAATGGTCTGGCGCTCTCTCTTCCAAACCTCTACACCTCACGGTAGAAGGGGAATGACTAAGTAAGTAAGTAAGTAAGTTATTGTTGTACTGCATTTGTGTTCAAAGCCTTGGATTTACTATGCTGGCTTGTTTATGTATATTACTGATTATTCAAAACCTTGGAGTAGGTCAGCCCAAGTTATGTTATTATGAACCGTGAATTGCATTGCGGTCCCGGTAAAACGGATATTTGGATTTATTCACCCGATGCTGTATGTTTATGCAGTGTGAACTATTTATACCATGATTGTCAATCGTCACTGTGTCAGTAATACACCATGTACAACGTTACCAGTCGTTTACAACGTTTCCTGACTCTTACGTTTACTGTGGTGTGTGGATTCCCAGCCTGTGTTTGTATGCCAGAACCTTTGCATTCGCGTATGTTGACAGTCACTCACTCACACACCGGTCGGCCATCCCGTAAGCCCAACCTAAGTCTGATCGTCATTATCTGCGTATATTATATATATTATATATATATATAGTATATATATATATATTTATATATATATATATATATATATATATATAAATATATATATATTTATATATATATATATATATAATATATTATATAATATCAGCATTGCCTTCTTCCACCCACTATAAAACTTGACTTAGAAGCCGAAAGTATTGGCCAGTCTTGAATCTGCTGCTGAAAAAACGTGTTAAAGAAAATAAACTGGTAACATAAAGTGGATGTGCCAGTTCTTTAGGGTGCCATATCAACTACACTTGAGATCAAGTTACAGATTTTGCAGTGTTGCCAGTTCGAATTTTCGTATGCCAGTTTCGGGTAGATGTCAAGTACTTCGTCTAGATGCTGGCTGTCAACTGTTCCCTTTCAAGACTGACGAGGAGTTCTAGTACCTTATTAACGTTAGACTTCGTCAGATTTTGTGACAACGGATGTCCATCATTTTAGCGGAAGGCTTGGAAGTTTTCCTTGTTAGAAGATAAGTGGTTCTGTTGTATGTAAACTATATCATTGTTCTATATTATCGAGCCTTCCTATATTGTCCATTATTTGTTATCTTGAGTGTTCTATGTTCGATGTTTTCATGTTTGTGTGGGGAGGTTGGAGTGGTGACTTACGAAGGGGACAATCCAGTTTTCCCAGGGCATCGTAAGCGTTCTGTAGGGACAATTTTGCAGACTTCCCTTTCTCAGTGGGAATATCCAGCTCATGGTTGCTGTAGGATTTTAAGTCCACTGTGTTTGGTTTTCTGTGACAAACTGATTGTTTAGCTGTATCGGTAAAGTTATTATCACTGTTGTTATCGTCTTACTTTCTTATACGTATCTTATTTTGGAGATCCATTTTGTTGGTAAACGTCCGTCTCAATACTGCCTATCGTTTAATTTTATTTATATACAATGATTTTTCTCTTTAATACACTGTGCTGTTTGCTTGTCTTGTCACGCTTTTCGCAGTGTCATTGCATTCTTTGCAATATTTTTTCTTTAGTTTGCTGTATTGATTAGTTGATTCTGCGAATCGTGGTCATTTGTTATTTATATCTTGTCTTCGTCACTCTTGTTTACGTTGTCTATTTCTCTCATGGTTCAGAAAATATTATGATGCATATTTTGTAAGTAATTAATGACATTGTTAATAGGTTTAAAAGTAAATTATACAAGTTCATTAAGCAAGGACTTGCTACCCACCACTGAGTTGGGATAAAGTGAGCTTCTCCAGGTATATTTACATAAGTTACCTATCTCATAAAATTAGACAAAAAATGTCTACTTTGGGGACTACTTTCATAAACAAGGTAAATCCCCTTGGTATGACTACTGAGGAAAAAGTAAAAGAATTCGCACGTGTCGAATATGACAAGGCTCCAGAAATTCGAAGAGAGGAAACTTCAAATGGAAATTGAGAAAACAAAAATATGGAGGCTATGAAGATAGAAATTGCAGATGCCGACAAAAGAGAGAAAAATTTCAGATGAGGCTGAAAAACCGAAAATGGAGGGTGTAGATAGAAAATTGCAAATTGCAGGCAGAAGAAACAAAACTTCTGTTAGAAAATGCGAAATCAGAAATTGGAAGCTGAAGATAGGAGAGGACAAATGGAAATGGAAGGGAAATTACTTCAACAGTCAAATGCAAATCGAAGAAAAGGGAAACTTCAGTTGCAAGCTGAAGAAAACGTTAGACTCTATGAAGAGCAAAAGTTGTTATCCATGGAGCTGGAAAAATTTTAAGGTAATGATGTGTAGTTTTAATACACAAAATCCTGCAAAAACTCAAACATCTTCTCATAAGGAACAAATACTAATTCTTATAACTAAGATTACCTCAATTTAAAATGCCTACCTCCGATGATATTTTATTTTACCCTAAATAGATTGAGAACATACATGTGAATCTCAGAAATTAGACAAAGTCGGAATATTGTGCACGACTTATGGAACTACTTGCGATGGAAAGCTATGAAATGTTGTAAGTATGTTGGAGGGGCTGACAAAAATAACTAAGATACGTGCCAGGGTTGCATTATGTAAAGAAATACCAACTTTAATGAATCGACGGTTATCGTCTGGCTCTTTAAGACTCTGTATTTACCGGTCAGACTGGGGAAGACGTTTCAGAGTTTATAAACAAAGTTACGTCTTACGTTCTCACGTTGGATTTAACTTTCAAAAACTGAACACACATATGAAGCCCTTATGGACTTAATTGCTTCGTGACAAAGTCATGTCATCAGTGAATGAGGTCTTTTTCTTTCCTTCTTACATGAGCGAAAGGCTACAAACTTGAAATCGATATGGAACACATACTGTTGCCAATACGTCACGGCACACACCAAATGTGAACTGTTAGCCACCTCTCCAAGTGAGAGAGAGTGTTTACCGTGGCTTCAGCAATACCATATGCTCCTAATTTGCGCCGTAGATCACAAAGTGCTAAACGCAATTTTGGTAGGAGAGATAATCGGGATTTTAGACAGTACCAAGAAGGTCCATCCATACGTAGTAATTCTCCTTCTCACAAGAAAACTGGAGACATTTAACGGACCTCAATCATTTTGGTTTCCAACAATTATGGAAATTTATGGAAGGGGTAACTACACTAGAGATTATCAACCTTCCAATAATTTTACTTGGTGACCAACAAAATTCCACCTAATAGATATTTTGATCAATGGGGAAATAGTAATCGCAACTATGCTAATTGGGGTACAAATCAGAACAATGGACCTAATAGAGGAAATAGCAACTAGTCCCAATAGAAATAATAGTTGTGATAGATCTCGATATGACGGTAGATCTCCAAATGATAGATCGCATCGCCATGCTAACGTCTATCTCACCAGGAAGCCCCAGGCTATTGGTAACTCAATGTAAATTAATGATAAAAGAGTTTTTCTCTAATGATACTGCATCGCGTAGCTTCATTCGATTTCGAAGAGAGCAATCGCTCAGATGCCCGAGTGCGCGCGATACTCTGATCTAGATAGATTACCGCTGTAGACTACATTGAGTTATGCGTTCCATCCCGATGCGATACTCTTCCTGCCTTAATCCTGCGCATGACTGGAAGAGGGGTCTTTTTAACCCTACACAAGGGAATTTCTAAATAATAAACCAGTCTCAGTTATCTCATTGTGATTCTGGGATGCACGACCTGTCGGGATTAATCAGTCTCTAATACATTCATTCTTGCTCCACTGGTAATGTAGTGAAATGTGTGGACAATAGGTTGTGGACAATTGAGAAAGAAATTTCCAACTGCTATAGTCCACATAGGCTTACTCCCTTTATATAAGGGACATATCCCATGCATGTATGTTCCCGAAATCCAATTTGCAGGACCCTTATCGTCGGACGTAATACAAGGGGTAAAGGATTTTACTCCACCACAGAATTTCTTACATGGGAAGATGAGCAAAACATTCATGCTGCTCAATGCCAGTCACAAATAGATGCATGAAGCTCCAAATCTGTTGCAATACCCTAACATGCAGAAATAAACGAAGTAACTTAATTCAGATCCGCATTCTGTTATATCAAGCGGAGTCTTTTATCAAACTTCAAGCAAAATGATACATCATTGCCAAAAAAATTTTCTGCTAAGATAAAACAAGATAAAGCAATTTATGACACAAAACCATAAATATTTGTTCTTAGTTTAAAAATGGAGAGGAAGTTACAGTACTAGTTCAAATGGTACGGTGTTCTAACTTCGTCCAAGACGTTCGAAACAAATTTCTGGGGGATACCTACGGACATGAATAGTAACGTATTTTGCAACATGCTCACGGATCTCACAGAGTTGCCAGGACATATGGGGATATTTCCCGAACTAAATCTAGGGTTTACTTTCTGTCCTTTGTTTGGGCCTGGCGTAAATATGATATAACTATTTAATGGTCGCTCCTGCTCAAAAAATTCAGGAGGTTAAGTCACGAAGTCTAAACCGCCCATGCAGCACCTATCCAAGATGCAGTATAATCCTATTCGAGGTCCTTTTCAGAAAAATGGCAATTGACTATTCATTGGTCCTTTTTTAGTCAAATCTGCCCCAGGGGACACAAATACAACATCCTTACATTGTAACGATACGTGTAAGCGTTGGCCCAGATGACTATACCATTTTAAAGAACATTACTATCAGCTGAGTGAGCAGATGCTTCTTTTGGCTAAATTTTCTCGCGTTCTGGGTTTCCCAAACAAAACTTATACTGATCATGCACACAATTTGTGACAGAACTACTATGTCTCAAAGTAAAGGCGATGCTCCCACATTGACAGGTCTTCTAAGGCAAGTGTTTATTTTCTCCCCTATGTCAAACGGATTTGGTTGTAATGATCCAACAATACAACGCATAAAAATATTTAACTTGTGACGATAACTGATGGATTATTCCACAGGAACGGGACAGGGTTGGTTTTTACCCGCTGGCAACTTTTCGCATATCGGGAAGTGCAAAATGAGCATACTGGTTTTTTTCACCATTTCTAGCTCGTTTTTTGGAGCGCAACCTCGTGGGGTCCCATGTCGTTACTCTCACGACCTTATTAACTGATGAGG
Organism: Oreohelix idahoensis; assembly: GCA_024509875.1. Lineage (NCBI taxonomy): Eukaryota > Metazoa > Mollusca > Gastropoda > Stylommatophora > Oreohelicidae > Oreohelix > Oreohelix idahoensis. The sequence goes on along the minus strand of JAMPIV010010512.1, from coordinate 32,104 downwards.
ATATTATCGGATGACACTTCAATCTACTTACAAATATGTCATTGCTCTCAGACAGAAAAAATTATTGATTGATGCATTTAGGTTAGCTACCCCTCAGCAACGAGTCTGTATGCCAAGGAGAAAAGACGAGGCCCTTTGCCAATAGATACATGATCTCTACGACAACACTATCCTGTGATGCGGCATATATTATAACTCCCTCGTCAGTGATAATCGACTTCTTATTTCCTGGAACAGTAAAGGTCACATATACTATTTGTTCTCAAGAATTTCTGACGTCGACTATGTTGTCGATGTTGACGGGCAAGCATAAAACCTACTACATTAAATAATGCTCGAAAGAAATGTCATTGCCCGTCCAAACTATCAACAGACTGTTATTATTATAGTGCGACCCGACGCAACCTCCAGTATCGTCAATAAATCAATATTACATCTTTGTCCTGTTATTCAGTGAGGAAGAAGCTTAACTTTCTCCGAAGTAAACTCTCCCACATCCTGTTATTCCCGTTACATCCAACAGAAACATGGGAAAATGTGACTATTTTCATCGGAGTTAAATTTAGAAAGACAGCAGCAAGTCTCTTCTTTTATTGCAGACTTATCAGGACGTCCATAACCGACTTCCAGACTACACAACGGCAAATACTCCATGACATTAAACGCACTGATAATAACCATAAAGAGTTAGACCTTACCCAATCCTTAACACATTCAACCCAAGATGAAAAGAAAGTATATGAAAAGTTACATTAAAAATAATAGAACCAACTACTTTCGGCAAACTCCTCTTCTATGGTATATTGTCAGAAAAAAAAAGACCAATAACATATGTCTTTGAGTCTGACTCACGCAATGAATCAAGTGAACTAAGTATGATGCAGAACCAAATGCCTAGTTTTGGAAGATCTGCACAACCAACTTTCTACTTCATACTACTTCTTACTAAACACGACTTGTCCAACAGGATACAGGCAATCCCACTTACTGAACGCTGCCAAACCTCTTACTGTCTTTTCAACACCCCGGGGTTTGTTCCAATGGAACTTTATGCCTTTCGGGCTCGTCAACGCCCCGTCTACTTTTGTACGCATCATGCGTCCGAATACCTTTCTCCTCTTCCCAGATGTAATTGCCTGTTAAAAAAAATTTCACGACGATATTTGCCTTTTAGTAATTACCTTTGGATGATCACTTAAATTCTTTCTGAACTTTTGTCTACACTACGGTCCAAACAAAATTGACGGCAAAACCGTCTAAACCCATGATGTGGTTCATCAACATCTTTTATTGGCCCCCGATGTTGGTCAAGGGCTCAAACAGACTGAGGACCAAAATACTACGAAGATCCTCAAATATCACTACTCCTAAGACAAAAAACAGGTTCGCATCTACGTAGGTCTAATTCAATTTAATGTGAGATTTATTCACAGCCTATCACGATCACTGCCACTCTATCTAATCTATTGAAGAAGGGATCGCCAAACATAGTACAACTGGTCACCATAATTCCAGACATTCATTAGAATAAAATAAAGCTGTATATTTCATCTGCCCCTATCTATGTGCGACTACCCAATACATGATAAGCCTTAAAATCATCGGCAGCGACGCCTCATCGACAGGGATGGGGCTGCATTGATGCAAGAGTATTCAGAAACTTTGCATCCAGTGAAGTATGTCTCTAGGAAATTGACTGCGGCAGAACGGAACTAATCTGTCCTTAGACCTGTCAATTGTTAGCAAAGTCTGGGCGATCTGAAGCTTCAAAAGATTCCTATCATGGAGCGTCACAATTTAAATAGAGAGACTGACCAAAGCTCACACAGATAAACAGAATAAGACGTTGTAAGAGCTCAAGATCCACTTCGGTAACCATTTCGCTACAGCCCTCCACATTCAAATAACGCCTAGCTAATACGAGGTTCGAATAATGTGATGGCAACAAATGTCTCGATGCCCACATGATTCTTTCTGCTTTAACTACTTTCTACTAGATTTGCTATATAGATTTCGGTATCACTTAAATATACCCACGACACTATTAAGCATTAATCGGCACACTGATAGAAACACATTTGAATGACCCATATTTATGCACGAATTCTAATTTACGTTGTGTTAACTCTTCTCTGTTACGCCATTTCTTAGATACGGATAAGTTTGATTAACATCGTACAGGAGTCCGGAAGTTTACAAAACCACACGCATAAGGTTAAATTTAAAGTTAATTTGTTACCCTTATCAAAAATCCAACCCGATATATTAAAATAGTGTTTTTCATTTTGTGCTTTTTCACAGCGACGCGTTTCTTTCCCCATGTATAATCAGCGAGTTGCTATGTAACGTGATTAGGCCTATACATATTCAACCTATTGTATAGTTAGCCTTGGGCAAGTTTTTCCTGTTCATTTAAGACAGACAGAATTTTTGCAGCCCACTAAATGATATGTATCCATGATGCTCACAAGAGTTTTCAGATCACACAGGAGCTATGGATATTTTAAGATTATATTTTAATTTAAGACATATGTATTATTAGTTCATTATATGGACCAAAGCGCCATTGCCATATTGTTCTTTTGTAAGACTGTGATTTGGTATAAACATTGAACGGATGTATTACAATTATAGAGATAAAGCAATTTAAATAAAAGATTATCATTTACAATACATTTCGGTATTGGGTATTTTGGAAAGGTGTTTTTCTGACATTGTGAGATATATTCCATTACCAGCGCTTGAATTGTGGAGCTAGTGGGTAACTATTCTGTAGCAGTATTGTTAATTTGAAGGTCTATACAAAAATATCATCATTTGTAACAGCAAAAGAATAGTAACTTGGCTATTCTTGCATATTATGCAATTTATAAAAAGGGTAGGCTATCTATTTGTTCTTTAATTTATGATATGCATTGTTTTTTTCTATATATGTATTTTTATTGCATAATAGTGTTTATTTATATACAATGCTTTGTATTTAAATTAATTGGTAACCATTGTTGTTATCATTGTTCTCTTTTCCTACTCCTCATTTCATGTTTTCTTTCTTGCTGGTTCATCTCTTCATTCATTCCCATCCTTCTTTTACTATCAACTTGTTGGTTCTTATTTTGGTTTATGCTTTCCATACTTCATCTACGTTTTGCATTTGATTCTTGTTTACAAACCTTCTTCTTCATACTCTACACACACTTCCATCCCTATTATTAATAGGTTATTTGTATGGACTTACATAATATACTATTAATTTGTTGAGATATTAGAATGTCATCGACCTTACATTTTTTTCGATTTATATTGTCCAAAAGCATTATATCATTTTTTTCACCTGATGTCGGTGTAGTCTTTTACGTAATGTTTTATTAATGGGAGTTAGGTGTTAAAGATTATATATTTATGGGTCGGAAATTTTTACACACGATAGTTAGAACGCTTTAGTGAAAGAGATGAATTTTTTGAAGTTGGGGGCATATTGCTTGATAATTTTGAACCCTCTCAACGTGTGGTTCTATGTTGAATTATTTTTTAATATGATAAAGCAAGTTATTCGAATAATCTTAGTGTTAGTTTGGGAAGACGGTTGAGCTGAGACGATAGTCTCACGCGGTTAGTCCGCGCATGAGGTAATTTTTACTGAGCTGTTCTTAGATGCAGAAAACCGTGACCATTACGTTCCTTGTGCAGGGCTCGTGATGGTGACTAAACCATCACCGGCTGAAGTGTGTTCCAGTGGGTTTCTTTTGTAAAGAGAACTATTATGATAAAGTGCAGAGATATATAATAATATTATCAAAGTTAATATATTGAGATTTACGGGAATGTTATATCTCGCCTGTGTATTTGTCATACAAAGCCTTTGATTGCACAGGCTTTATTGTTATACTGCATTTTGTAGTTTCAACAAGCTTGTATTATGTATGGATTATAGATGTACTGCATTTAATACTCAAGCCTATGAATAAGAAGGCTTATTGTTGTACTGCATTTGTGTTCAAAGCCTAGGATTTACTAAGCTGGCTTGTTTATGTATAGTACTGAATATCAAAACCCCTAGGAGTAGTTCAGCAAAAAAAGTCAAGTTATGTTATTAATGAACCTTGATGCATGCGTCCCGGTTAACGGATATTTGGATTATTCAACCCGATGCTGTATGTTTTATGCATTGAACCAATTTCTATACCAAAGATGTCAATACGTCAACTATGTCGGTAAAAAACCTTGTCTAAACTTTACCAGTCGTTTCAAACAGTTTCCTGACACTTACGTTCTTGTGGGTGTGTGGATCCAGCCTGTGTATGTATGCCAGAACCTTTTGCATTCGCGTATGTTGACAGTCCCTCTCTCACGACACCGGCTAACACCCCGGGCGGCCATCCTTAAGGCCCGACCTAAGCTGGTCGGTCATTATCAGCGTATATATATGTATATCACCATTGCCTTCTTTCCACCACTATAAACTGTGACATAGAAGCCGAAGTATTGCCAGTCTAATCTCTGCTGGAAAAAATGTGTAAGAAAATAAACTGGTAACACACATGCCAACACATGATAGACACGACACAACACATACAACAACTGCCAACAACTAACAGCAATACAACAACAACACCAGGCCGAAATGCAACATCAAGCATTGGCTACAACCGTTACCCCCCGTACCTATAGAACTTACAATGATCGCATTTAATAGGTACACGGATAACACAGAAAACAGTGGGATCATAATTCAAAATACCAATCAATCCGACAAATTCAATACACCATGTCCGCAGGGGATAACAAGAAAATTAACAAAACTGCTAGTCGAAATGAAACAAGTATGCCACTTAACTGCCCGCATCCGACATTGCTTAGAAACGATCACCTTTCTTTCCGTCGGACTGTTTAGTGACATATTCCTTAGAAGGACGTGAGAAATCAACATCCCAACGACGACATTATCTCACTTCGCAAAGAATTATACCATCGTTACTCATATATACCCGATGCTCAACATTGCCGTAAGACACTTTGCGCAAAATATAAACAAGACCGAAATGAAACAAGTTCAAATGTTTGGAGATAGGCTTCTTCTTACCGAGAAAGCGTCCTTGGGTTGAAATATTCCCCAAGTGGAATTTAGACAGACAATTAGCAGTTCATTTTTCATAGAAAGGCCTCTATTCACGACACGCTAAAACTACACTTCATACGTCGCGATCCTCAAGTCATCTCGTAAAACATCCAGCTGGCTGTCAATGAAGAAAATGTCTGAGACGTAATCAAGTTAGAGTAGGGCGTGAACCAATGATCCTGAACAAGAAATGGCTTTTCGTGAACCCTATGAAAATAGGGCATAACCCAACCTCATAGCACTCAGACTGCCATTCAGCAACTAAACGAATCACACACACAATCCCACAACAGTCATGCTCCACGACACATTGCACAAGAGAATGTGAATGATCATAAAGTCACATCCCCCCTCACTCACACTCCCCACAACCAAATCCCCCACCCTGTAACATACCCAGACACCTTGTCACGGAATTGCAGGGGGGTCTCCGCGAATCCAACATATCCAAAATTCTGAGACAAAAACCAGTCTCACACCTATCACAGAAACATACACCGCACGACATATACAATACTACACATTCATACTCAGTCACAATAAGTGAGAAACGAAAGTACCATCCGTCACGTAGCTGAGACACTCGACGTTGGTGCAGCAATCACCATGGTCACGCCCACCACAAATAATAAAAAAACAAGAACAAAAAAATAATAAAAAACACAAACACGCCACAACGTGGGTCCAACGACTTCCTGAAACCACACACCAAAAGAAACACCCGCCTTCTCGCACAATATTCTGTTAACTTTTCTCCGTCCGACCCTATCTCCTGCTTAATACACATAAAACACATGACATTATTAGAGCGCTCATTGACCCGGGTGCCCTCGGTTAGTCTTCTTTAGTGCCAAACTCATATACCCGAATCAAACTTTCGTTTCGCGTCAAATTACTCTAAATCTCGCGTCCACAAGTCAACTGTTTCATGGGAAACAAAATACTTTCCAAGAGTTGGGCGTACAGCACTTTCAAAATTGGCACAAAACAAACACTAAACACATCCTTTCGTCAACACCAAGGCATGTCCACGCCATTTCAAACTATGCAGAGACTATTCTTGCACAAATATAATGCCCGCATCTACATTGATCTACAAAAACTACGCAAATCACAATGAATAACATCGATTTACAGGATGACGTCCCACATTGCCTCAAAGTTACGGAATTATAAAATAAGATGATCATGCATGTATACGCGAATGATAGGCAGGTGTTTCATTCAGGATATAATGAGTCAAAAACACATAAACAAAGCCGGTAGGGTAACAGGTACCACTCGGGAAAACATGTTGACAAATTAATACATAAAGTTCACTTCACAATAACGTCCCATCAAACATCAAAGTACATGGCAATGATAGGCGTAGTAGAGTTATCCCTCGACCGTCACTAAGTTTCAGACTCAGGCATCTTTAGTGGCAATAATAAGAACATTAATTTAAATCCACTCTAATCATCCCCTCAATCCTGGCCGTTGTACAAAAGGACGGACAATCCAACGAAACCAAAGTAATGCGGCAATAAGCAATGAGTGCAAACCCAATATTAGTTTGCCTCAATCTCAAAGTTTACGTGTAGTAAACTAAGGGAGGGTATGAACTTCTAGATAAGTTTAGATTAACCAACTATGCACAATAACGTGCGTCCTCCAAAAATCAACAACGCCACAGATAATATTAATAAATCACTCTCCAAAATCCCGGAGCACAAAATATACAACTACCTCGGAACGCAAACTAAAAGACGGAAGACCAATTAAAATTTACACACTGAATCCCACGACATGAGACAGAAACGTCACTAGTTGACCGTCGACTCAACAAACGGTAGAACGCCTCGCTCACCACGGGTGGACGCTCTCGTTGCAAACCGAAGTTTGACTACAGGCGAACACAGTTCCTCACATAAAAATTGAAAAGTTGCTAGCGTGGTAGTTTTCATGCCACATCTATTTTATCTGCTATCCCCTAATCTATCCTAACATAATCAACCCCTACGCGGTGGTAAAAAAAAAAAAACCAAAATTTATAGAGTTATTTTTTTTACTTTCAAATATTTCCATATGCGGAATATCCGGCCCAAAATTGAACAATGCTCACAAATATTGATCAATTATCGACAATACTCTAGTCCAGGTCAGTCTGTCTAATGTAATTTATTATTAAAAAATCATGCCAATACGAATTTGTCATCACAAAAACAGTCCATAAGTACAATAAAAACAAGTCATAACAGTCGATCTACCCAATTGAGAGACAAAAGAATACATAAATGTATGATCAATGTGAGGTTTTACAATAAACATATCAAAAAAGCACATGCATATATGAAAATGGTATGAGATATATACAAAATAAAATAAAAAACAAAAAAATTGTAATAAAAAAATTCAAAATGCATGAATAAAATATTGTTTTCTTTTTTAAATTTAGAAGGTTATATCTCAAACTAACAATAGGCCGATCAAAAATCCTAAAATTAATCTTAAACGCAATTTAAACATGACAAGAATCAGATTACGATAATATGCAATGCGAGATGACATTTATGGTAACTAAAGTACATGAAATCTCACACAAGAAAAGATAAAGAAAAAAAAATAGTACAAGAATCGCAATAATCAACTAATTAACACAATTAACTCCCATTACTTAATTATTCGCCTTTAAGTTACCTTTGAACGTGTGGCAAGACAAGTAAGGTCCAAAAACAACCTTGGAATAACTTAATTATACTCCAAACAATCCGTGTTCAGGACTCGATTTGTACATAATATAGCAATCTTGCATTAATGTGAATGAGCATACGCATAATAATCACAGAATGACGGTATATAAATTATATCACGCTCTTTCAAATGGTTCACAACAATGTCTGCAATTAGTATAATAAGTTCATTGTACCACAGGTTAATGTGAAAAAAATGAATTCCTCTCAAAGTCATGTAATCACAAATGGTTAATATGAATGGTATTGAACATAGTGTTTCGGAGTACTTCATCGACCTATGTCATAGTTACTCAGTATTGGATAAACACCATGGCTTCACACCTGCATAAAAATAAAGTCAATTAACTAAATGAATAAGAATTTCAGGTTCGAGCAGGGGCCTCCACGATAAAGCATCTGCGACCACATTTTGCAACCCTGGTATTTTGCCCTCGATTTCATACTGAAAAGGTAGAAGCAGGAAGGCGAACCGGACTAGAGTTGCGCACATATAAGTCTGATGACGCACCAGATTACGGAACGAAGGCATACCGATGTAAAGTAATGGCAATTAGTCAGATGAAAAGTATTTAATTGAGAATCTAATGATTCAGAAGTAAGGGACAGAAACCCGGAACGTCGATGTTAGATTACGATTTTTTTTTTTTTTTTTTTTTTTTTTTTTTTTTTTTTTTTTTTTTTTTTTTTTTTTATTTTTTTTTTTTACCAATGGGTTATCTTTTCACCTTGGTCAATCTGGCGTATAAAAACTGTTAATGTCATTTTTGCGTCAGGTATGGCCATAAACAGATTGGTCTTTGTTTAAAATGTTAAAGACCTGAATTTATAATGTTAATCCTTGCCATTTTAATGTGATTGGCTCTATATCTTTTATCTTTGTATTTCTATGTCGAACTAATTTGTAGCTGAACACTGGGTGAAAAGTCGTGTAAGCATGCGCCGTTCTTTAGGAAGAACAAAAAAAGTCGTCATGTCGGTCGTGGTCTAGGCTGTTAATATAAAGTTTAAAGAGTGATTTGTGATCTATTCTAGAATGAGAAGGTGTCACTTGTATAATGGTATTATCAGAGTTGGGGAAATCTCCTAAATTCATAATTAACGCCTAGGAAATGGCGAGCGTATATTCGCCTGTATGTGTATATTCTCAACCAATGAAAACACAAAACCCACTATTTGTATTAACTTTGTCGCTAAGCCGAAACGAGAGACGTATAATTCGTGCATCCTCGCTTTTCTAGACCACAGATGAAGAGACAAGTAATTTAGCAGCACCAGATTACTCCATTAACCAGCATATTGATAGCAGAAATAGATATAAGCAATGAGGAACATTTAAGATTATATATCGAAGTAATCCCTGTTTTCATACTTCCTCCCACTCAGGTGAGGCACAGCGACACTGATCGAGTGCGTAGAGAGCCAATATTTTTGATATCCAGCCAATGTAAGACTATTCATCGTGGAGAACAAAAAGTCATACTACCTAAGATGGTACAGGGGAGCTAGATAATAAAAAAACCCATTACTGTGGTTTAACATGGACGACATAACCATTTGATGAAGCTTTCGGCTTGAGAATATTAGCCAGGAGAGGTTCGGTCAGTGAAACCATTATAGTTGATGTAGTATGAATCCACCTTAACTGACGCGATTAGTCATTTAGAACCTGAGACGATAGACAACCAGATATTGGAGTGTTTCACTTCTAATCGTTCCAATTATATTGATGTACCACATAACTATCCATCTATATTGTCACCCATATAGCAAGTATACCTGATGAATGTTTGAGCCAACGTGTTCTAATTACTTTAGCTAAGTGTCCGTGTGATCGTCCGATTAAATGTCTGAGAAATCTTACGAGTGTTCCAGCATTTATAGACTACCATGCAAATGATTCGGAGAGGTTGACCTGTGAACTAGTAGAACTATCATCCATTCGCGTCTTCATAATTGTATGTCTATCACTCACACAAACATTCAAGCCACACGCAACTAACCTTACACCGATTCAGGGTCCTCCACCTCTGGTGGCCCAACCTAAGTAACTAAACAGTGGGACAGACGAGCAGTATCAACCTGATAATGGTTTAGCGCTTGAACGACGACCACAGAAACTTTAAGAAAGGAAAGAATACACGCAACAATTAGTTTTGAATCTTGAGATTTCGCCTTCTTCAAAGAGGAAAGGGATTTCTGGTCCGATTGAATAAATGAATTTGGTGCTCCAACAAATACCGCCACACGCTGACTACCGCCCAGATAACAGCCAGCCAGCTCCCTTTCTATAACTGGTTACTTCCTTTCTGCATCATGATCTTTCTGAGATATAATACGAGGTTGGATGTAATCTTCCCTCGAACTCTTGCAATCAGTGAGCGCCGATACCTTTTGAACTACCATCTGTGCGGAGATAATAATTCAAATATGTATCCTGAAACCTCAAAAAAGGTGGCACAGAAAAAATATATTGAAAAAACATTAACGCATCCTGCACTCTTGAGTCCAGTGCAGGTGGTTCGGTAAGCCTTTTTTTTCAAGGCAGAGAGTCAGCAGTGACGAAAACAAGGTGGGTGAATAATTCTAACTGTATTACTGAATTAAACCGCTGATGACCACGACATGCTATCTGATAGTAGGCACAGACAATATTAGAATTTTGGAACATTCAGAGGCCACGGTCAGAATACAACAAAGAACATGACAATTAGAAGGATGGAGCAGCAACCTAAACAAATTAGGTCACACAAAACTGGCAGAACCCACGTCGGGTGAGAAAACTCCGAAGCCGAAATGTCACTGCTTGAGAAATGTACGCAAATCCAACATAAACAACTTGCTGCGCAGTCAATTTTAACCATTACCTGTGACTCTAAACAAACAGAATTGTACAAAGACTATAGAAAACCCAGAAAACGAATAACACAGATGTAACAAAAAGGCATACACACCAAAAGGAAAAGAGTGTATTAACGGCACTTATCTTACTGCAATCCGAACAGAATGCACGACCGGAAGAAGGCGACAACACTGTAACATCACTTTCCTCAAAACCAGTGAATCAAGATGCATTGTAAACAAATACACGGTCGCATTCAGAATGGCAACAAACAACCAGCGTAGACCTCGAAACGATATTGTTTACAAGGCACAAATAAACGTTGAATCACCGTGGCATAGACATGAAACTTGAAACAAACATACAAACTGATGTGATGAAGACAGGAACGACGTAATAAACTAGCAAACTGGTTGGCTGAAATTGTTAATCATGAACGTTACAACGCACAATAGGCCCTGTAAACTTGGGAACATTGGGCATGCGCAGATGGCAAGCGTTCGTATCCAACAGTAAGACCCCTGGTGGATAATGACTGCGTTCACTAGCGTGTTGTTCAACAAAACACACGCTTGAACAGGGTGACTGAATTCGAATATTACAGATTAAATGGCAGCAGTATATTTTGGCAAATGTACTAAGGTATACTTGACTACGTTAATATGAAAACCAATACCGATGAAAGTATCGATCCAAAACCATAACAGCCACCAAAATAATATGGTTGCTAAACACGGTGGGATAAATTAGAGGATCATTCATTTATAGCGCGAATGAATAGCAGGTGTTCATTCATGATATAATGTTCAGTAAACAAAACAAATCTGGTAGTGAGAGCAGTTAACGTGGAAAACATGGAAGACATTAATACTAAAGTCACTTCCACAATACGTCCATCAAAACAATCAAAAGTACATGTCAATGGATAGGCGTAAGATAATCCCTCGTCCGTCAATAAGTTTCAGACTACAGGCATACTTACTGGCAATCATATAAACATTAATTTACTCCTCTGAATCTCCCCATCCCTCAAGCCTGGCCGTTGTACTAAAGGATCGGGCAATCCACGAAAACCCGAATTAATGCGCAGAAGCAATGAGGGCAAACCAAATAATAGTGCCTCATATCTCAAAGTACGTGTAGTAAATTAGGGTTATGAACTTCTAGAAAGGTTAATTAAACCATCTTGCACATAACGAGTCGGCCTCTAAAAACAACAACCACCAATATATATTTATAAATCACTCTTCCATTATCCCGGACTCACGAAAATTACATCTACCTCGTACGGCAAACACAAAGACGAAGACCAATAAATTTACAACACAGAATCCCACTACATGTGACAGAAACGTCACTACGACCGTCGCTCAACACGGGTGGAACGCCTCGGCCTCACCCGGATGACGCTTCCGGATCGGTGCAAACCGTAGATTTCACCATGCGAACAACAGTTCCACATCATACAAAATGAAAAGTGCAAGCGAGTATTTCAAGCCACACTATTTATAACAGCATCCCCACATCTAAATCTAAACATATCACATGATAAGAAACAACTGCCCATATACGCAAAACCTAATACTGTGTAACAAAATAAAATGCAGGTCAGAAGCTCTCCTTATTGCAGGAGAGATCAAATAGTTGTCGTCATTGAACGAGATGACAGGATATTGTAGATGACCCTATGATATCATTATCAGACGGTATTGTATACCATAGGAAACATAGCTACTATCCCAGAAATGAGCAGATCAAAACGACAGCGAAGTCCAAAACCCCATTACGAACGAGGGTATGACGTTGGTAAAATTGTAAGACCTTAAAATTCTGGCTATTTTGTCAACTCGACACACCATACCACTCTGCATCGGATTAACAAAAGTGGACACCGTCCTGTAAACCCCGATCTAGAAACTAAGACTTCACATACATTTCCGCAACCGAACACACATAGTTCCGAGCTACAGGTGTAGTAGACGCAGATACAGGCTAACAGTCAAGGTAACATTCCATCTCTACTCACTTACTCATTCAAATTAAGAAATGCTGATTTCATTATAGTTGCGTAATGATCAAGAGAAACACACACAATATGCGTCAGCAGACAAGCTACTGCAATCGACATCCCCACGTCTCTATACGAGATATCCCTGCGCAAGCAGGCAGTGTTACACAAACAATCAGAGGATGTAGCTACGTTTATGGTCGACATAGTGACCAACGCCAGACAAAAGATATACCGGCAATCAGGCCGACTGGACAGTCTTTCACAACATCGCTTTCGTACCCCTCCTTGATCCCAACAACAAGTCTAATCCCACTAGAAGAGAACTCGACAGGAAACACCTCCAGCAAAGGAGCCACATTTGATCGCACTACAAAGTTTTGTCGAGAAAAACGAAGATGTCTTTGCTTTAACTGACATGAACTCGAAAGAACTCAAACTGTTCACGATGGAAATCCAACCACAACAGAGACAACCCAGTCAGTCTATAAGCCTTATAGAACACCGCTAAGACAGAGCAATCTGTAGAGAAAGCCAAATAAGAACTATTGCAAGCAGGTGATACATCGACGTTCCAGCGTCGGAATGGTCTTCACTGATAGTAATTAGTTTGCTAGAAAGACGTTCCACAGATTCTAGTGGATACATAGTCTTGAATAAAACATTAATACAGTCTACCTAATCCGCTGCCTCGCAAAGATGACATTTGGCAACGTAAGGCAAATACGGATATGGTTTCACAACACTCGAGCTTCTTTCATGGATTTTGGTGTAACCCTATGTCAGAAGAAAGCCAAAATAAGTTCTACAATCAGCTACTCATTTTGGATCATTTGCGTGGAACGAAGATGCCATTTAGGACTTAAATGGCAGTCCAGCCACATACATGTCAATAAACTGGATGAAGTGTTGAAAGCATGCAAAGCTTTGCTCTTGCGACTATCCATGACCTATATGAACCAAATTTCCTGGTTCCATCTCTACTCACTTAGAAAAATATAGAGACAGTTTTCAATAGGCTTCGCCAACGCCACCGTTTAAGCTCAAACATATCCAAAGTAAATTCTTGCAATCAGAAACGAAAAATCTTTTGTTCGTAAAAACGCACGAGTAAAAAACCAGATGAGGACCAATAAAAGCATTCGGGAACAGCCTCGTCCTACCACAGTTCTATAAACACGAAGTACAATGTTTCATTGGATGATGCTGTTATTACGACGCCATAGTGAGAACATTTACCCGTACATTCTGCATAACCACTCAAAACCTTACCCAAAAGTAAACCAGATTCACTATTGGAACGATGACAGTCAGAAGGCTTTTATGAATCATGAAGTATGCTCTCATTGCTGTGCCATTACTAGCTCACCCGATTTCTCAAAGGATAAGATACTATACCACATAGCCATCAGACAATGAGCCATAGTAGCATGCCACTTGTCCCAAAGAAAGTGAACCACCAGAAACACCCATCCTTCCCTATTTACCCCACGAAAAACCCTCTCCCCTACCCAACGTTGCTGGTCGGTAACGGACAAAGAAGCTTTTGGCATTTACTACGCTGTACAGAAGCTCGATTTCTACATACGAGGAACCCAAATTATATAAGTACGAAACTGATCAAAAAACCACATACAACATATTTCCAAAACCCTGAGCAGCCGAGACAACTGCAGACATGGCCTATGAATTTACAGTATTATACGAAATTACCATCCAACACATTGCAGGTTCACTAACGCTTGGCGCTGAATTGGCTATCCAGATCCCATATTCTGCATCTTACTACACTGTTGAGACAGACCACAGGTAACAATCAAGACTTTGATGACAACATAAAATAATTAGAAAGCTAATTACTCAGCTGACCCTCGAGTAAAATTCCCAGGGCAGAATGTCAGACGGCCTGCTGCCCAATCATACACGCCATATGAAAATAAATATTCGTTCGTTTCGACAACAGAAAATAGAGAATGCAGAGCGTCCATCTTTACCACCGATACCATAATGTACCTTACGGTAAAAGCAACTCAAGGACCCAGAACACTCCAACAAATAAAATCATTCATAAAATTCAGAAAGATAGCACACAGGTGCCAAATTTGTTATCTTGTCCAAGACAGCATTATAATGTGTAAATTAGAAGAGAGAAATCACTTTTCGCAAATATCTTCAAGCAATTTAAATATTCCAGTCGGATCTCAAGCTCTTCAATAGATGACAATGGACATAATGGAACGAGATAAAACACTGGATGACATTTGACACGATACTCAATGGACAACCTAGTTATAAAGAATATGTGGATTATGTTACAGCATTCACCACATGTAAACAACGAAGTCATGAATCCTCTATCGTAGCTCCCATACAAGATATGTGTCCAAAGCGAATAATACCATAGAACCCATAGCATAGAATCAATCATACCCTATCCACGACATTCCGCAGTTAACAGATACTATTGCACTAGGAGGCCAAGTATACAGTATGGCCTTAATTGTTATCCATAGAAGACTGTCAACATCATAAATTGATACAGACTTCCTTCTTCAGCACCATTTTGCTACGACATGGCTAGTCCGCGTCAGAAACAGCGGACAAAGTAAAACAAATCACAGGGAACCCTTTCAAAAGAACAACTCAAAAAAGTTTAACATTACTCATATCACACGTCTGTGTACCATCCTCAGTCCCAACAACAGGAACGAGAGAAATGCGTGCGACTCTACACGACATCATTGCCAATGCGTCGAGGAAAACTCATTATTGGGAAGAAAACATAAACCCAGCTTGGAAGCCAAACCTTTAACAACAAAACACCACAGATATCACCTTTCTATATGCTGAATGACGACAGCCACAGTTTCCATTGGACAATCGCATGAATTGCCTACCGCAGATAGTCAAGTAGAAATCCAATGCAAGATTTCTACAAGAAAAAGCACAGAGTACACACAAATAGTAAGCTAGGAAACCAGAAAAAGCCTTATGAGGAGCGAAAATCCAAAACAAGCCACACGATGTTGGGTTACATCAGGACTTTCAAACCTTGTGATCTATCTTCAACAAGAAGCATGTACTGGATTCAAAATTGACAAAAAATGTGTACAATGGTACAAAGTTACGAGACAAACAACTCAAACACATTATAATCACTTGGGAACGAAGAAAAGAAAAATGTCGTGTTCATGTTGAAATGTGCCATGTATCACACCTACAGGAAGGATGATCAACAAACATAAGACCCATACCGCGGTTACCCCTAGTTCATTCGAGACACAAAGGAAAGACCACATTAAAGTAAATTACCCATCACAAATTCCAGTGATTCTGAAAAGTGCCCACTCCAACGATGCTATCCAAAGTTTTATCCTTCCCCCCGTTCACCAACCTACCCCATTAGTACCATATGACTGCATTCAACAACGTGACTCATGAATGTCAGTGATCATTTCTTCACTGTGAAGACGATAATCCATTTTAGCCGAGCTCCGGCAAAGATTGGAAGAGGCAGGGAGATGTTTGTTATATACCATGGCAGCCACCACTAACAACCTGCTACAGTACCTTCCTTCGGACAAGACCAAAGCATCAGCATTGGATGTGACCTAATTCTTCACTTACGGAGCCCATTTCAATTAAAAACTGGATCATCAATATCCTGCTACCGTCATCCACCTCGATCGTCCAACCTTGATTACCCGGAATGGGGGGGTAAAAAATAAATTCAAACAGTGGTGCCAGCTAACAGTCTTTTCCAACTGAGACTAATGGATGCAGTGGTTCACCTCTATACTTCCAGCACGAACGTTATAACATCATCCTCAGACGGTAGCTGTTCCAAGATGGACAAACATTCCTAAACGGCCAGTATGTCCATGAAATATTCGTGACCACGACGTTCGCGCCGCACCTCGCAATCATTAACGCGTTATATAGAGGTTCATTACGAGATGAATGAATCAAATTTTTTTGAACCATCCGCAGTTTGGCTATGGTGAATCAACAGCTTATGCCCTTGCCTACAGCACATACACCTAGGTTGATAGCCATACGGCACAAGTTAGCAAAACAGTTTTTTATTATTGCTAATGTTGACGATGAAGTTGCTGGAAAAACTATAATGAGTAATCACTCATACTCATCTTTCAGGGATGTTGTTGGTGGTTTTCTTTATACTCGTTGACTCTTCCATGCTATCCTCGCTGTTCAACAGCAAGAAATTTTAACTGAGGAGATTTACGAATGGCTCATTTCCATTCTCATCTAAGATAGTTTGCTGATTACTTCTGCCATATGGACCTTGTCACGTGGTAACGGTATTTCAGTCAGTCAATACGAATCTAGGCTGTTATTCACAAAAGGCATTGTCAGCATTGGACTCATAACGTCATATCTCGATTAACATTCTGTCGGTAATAATAAGCATTGTCTTATGCCATTGCTAATTGAAATTAACCGTCAACCTATGCGAATTACTTTTCTTTTCGCCAAAGCTGACCGAAAAGTCTAAAATCTTACCTAGCACGTTAGGGTCCTTCCCACTGTAAAACGTTCGCTGCAACTATTCATCGGAGACCCATGCAAAACAAATTTTATACATCTACAGAACTCAAAAAAAACTACGAAAAGATGTTCATGCGCCTCTCAATACATTTGACACAGAATCCAACAGGGGACTATAACGCAATGTTCTCAGTACGAGCCTTACTGTAAAGTCAATCAGTCTCTTGCGGAAGTGCAAAAGAATAGAAATCTTATCAACCAACTTCAATCTGTTGTTAAATACATGAAGTGGGGTACACTAATGTCTTTGTTATTAAATCTTCATCAAGAGATAACAGGTCCGTCGACTCCTTCACTTCACTCCCTTGTTCCTGTCTATACTAGTATGCTATAGATAAAGCTCCAGACACCTGTCATGGAACACGAATATCGCACGTCTTTAATACTCTTTCACATACTCTTAATGCGCTGCGTCTAAACAAGCTACCCCTTCTCTAATTTTCGCCATCGGATCTACTGTCACTGCTTTTCCACATTGCCCAAGCGTTACCCTCGCACACTTTCAACTTCTATTAATTTTACATCGATAACATACTAGATTTACTATGAAACTCTGTCTTGCCTTGATGTGTTTCAGCGGGGATTACCCTTGTTAAGGTTTACTGTCCCCGCCCGTTCGTTTATTCCAGTGTATTAAAAGAGTTTGTCTGCATTTGATAAATATATACCATCATTATTCCCAATATGTGGACTATATGAATTGCTTAGAACATTGGTATACAACAAAAGTGTCACGCGAATGTTTTATTCGTGGTATGCCAAAAACTGCACTGTATCGTCCCCTGTATATTTATGCAGTGTTCTCCTCACAAGGAATCACGAATTAGTAATGTCAGATATGCCCAACAGCTCAAATATAACCAGGTAAGAAGCCAATGCTGTTTCGGTAACATAAACAACACAGTTTATTGAAAACTCATGATCCATGAGACATGATGAACCGTTCCTTCCAGTTAATTGTCATTTCTGTCTATTCGTAACATAGTTTTATTATACTCCTTGACGGTAATAACATTGTTGCTTATTAGTTCCCAATACTTCTATACATCTCTATGTATTTGATTATATTCCGTGCTTGCCCTTCTCCCGTACCTTCTTTTCAAACTCATATAAACTTCATTAACATTGAAATTTCCCAAAATTCAGCACACATTAGCGACAAAGCAGGATTTTTTTTAGACTCCGATTTTTACGGTGGTATAGGACCTGCCCGTCTAAAAAATGTATTAGGCATACAAATTAATACCTGATTCACAGTACACATCCTGTTTTATGCACTCCTATGCATGGCACTAGAATCAATATACCCCTTTTTTCACGGGTTTCAAGCAAAACAGCAAACACAACAGGCTGTTCACGTCCCCCCCCCTTGTTTTTATTTGGGGTCCATTTTGTTCTCTACGTCATTGTTTCAAAGACCCAAAAAAACTCCTACGTCATCCTTTTTTTACTGCGCGCAATAATAAATGCACCTAAGTGTTACTATTCACAATATCGTTCAAAAATTTTATCACCAAACTAAACACTCAGCGCTCTTTGATGCGCAAACACCAAAATGTTTGTAAAAAACCATACGCACAATTACCCCCCCTACCACCGTTAAGAAAAAAGACACGTATAAACTTGCTGTAAGCCTTTGCGATTCATCGACCTAAAATCAACCTAGGAAAACACCCCAAGGACACCTATGATGACGAACAAGCATCTTACGAGTTAAAATGACAAAGAAAGGGTGCTCACTAATCATAATCAGGGTACTGACACCATCATAACAATTGTCTACTTATCTGCGGGAATCCCAATACACCACGTAAAGTATTCTATCCAACACAGGTTATGAAATTCAATACAGCTGAATTGAAGATGCGCAATTCTCAAAAGGACCAGCAATTCGCTCTGGTTGAAAGTATCTGTTACCGAATGACGTCACTCAATGTAACCACCGAATGGTACACAGCAGGACTTGAAAATGTAAATCGAAAACTGTAGCATCAATCCCCGTACAACTATGATACTTCTCTGGAGACTTGAGTATGTACATCACACAAACGTTTGACCTTCCAAGTCAAGGTTACGACTTTGACATAATGATCGATTTATTGAGCATGCAACAAGTGTCATTGTATCCAATATACGTGGCAATCAATTGAGCTCCAAAATATCTGAATTTTATAGTACGGGAAGGTACATTTATAATGGCCACCATGTTATAATGTACTGTCCACGCCCGTTCGTTTATTCCCGTGTATTAAAAAGAGTTTGTCTGCATTGATTATATATATACCATTATTATTCGCATATGTGTCTATATTAATGTTAGAACATTGGTATACAACAAAAGTGGTCACGCGAATGTTTTATTCGTGGGTGGGTAATGCCAAAAACTGCACTGGGGGGGGGGGGGGGGGGGGCTGTAATCGTCTCTGATTATTTATGCAGTGTTCTCTCACAAGGGATCACGAAATTTGTAATGTACTCAGATATGCCCAACAGCTCAAATATAACCAGGTAAGAAGCCAATGCTGTTCCGGTTAACATAACAACACAGTTTATTGAAAACTCATGATCCATGAGACATGATGAACCGTCCTTAGTTAATGTCATTCTGTCTATTCGTAACATAGTGTTATACTCCGTGACGGTAATACATTGTTGCTTATATTAGTCCCCAATACTTCTATTACATCTCTATGTATTGATTATATCCGTGCCCTTTCTCCCGTACCTTCTTTTCAAACTCATATAACTTCATTAACATGAAATTTCCCAAATTCAGCACACATTAGCGACAAGCAGGATTTTTTTAGACTCCGATTTTTACGGTGTATAGACCTGCCCGTCTAAAAAAATGTATAAAGCATCAAATTATATACCTGATTTATCACAGTACTCTCCTGTTATGCACTCCTATGCATGGCACGAATCAATATACCCTTTTTTCACGGGTTTTTTTCAAGCAAACCAGCAAACACAAGGCTGTTCACGTCTTGTTTTTATTTGGGGGTCCATTTTTGTTTTCTCTACGTCATTGTTTCAAGACCCTAAAAAACTCCTACGTCATTCTTTTTTTACTGCGCGCAATAAAAATGCACCTAAGGTACTATTCACATATCTTCAAATATTTTCACCAAACTCCAACTCAGCGCACTTTGATGCGCAAAAAACACCAAAAATGTTTGTAAAAAACCATACGCAACAAACCCTCTCAACCTTTAGTGACATCCCTTTACTTTCCGCTGTATGAACGAATTTCGATTGGATCGAATACACAATTTAAAGCAACACCGACTATCATCCTCAAATTAATTGCTATCCGCGGCTTCGATCAAACATGCTAGTTTATTTATATGGTAATTTATCCTGCTTTCGCCAATTAATGCAGAAATCGACACACTATGCTGTTGCTCTGTCCGATGAACATGGTTGCAGAACAGAATGCAAACTCGTCCAGCCTTTTCCTTTTTGTTCGCTCCAGCAGCACTTTTTTATGTCACGAAGAGTCTTCCGACTCATGCATAGCGATGGCGGAGTCATTTGGTTTTGCCTTCTATCATCCTTTAGGACATTCATGAGTCCACTGCACGAGAATGGGTTTACTACACGTATAACCATTAACTTGCAGGCCTACACACTCGTATACGTCTACTTGGGATCATTGTTTCAACCAACTCCACAAACCGTCCGCAAATGGATGTTTTGCAAACAATACATACACCGACTACCACCTTCCCACTTTTGATGCCTTACCATTTGTTACACCTTGAACAGTCTTGTATTCAGAATTCTTGACCTCCTTCATTTAGGGTACTCCAATCTCCCCTCTGTCTTTTTCCCTCCAGTTCTACGAAACCGTTCCTTTGTCCCTTACGCATGTTCTCTCTTTATATTGAATATCACTGACAACTCTAAGTTTGGAGAAACACCCGTAGTAAGATCTCTTTCTTGCTCTATGCCTACTTTAATGGACTTCACCCCCTTCCCCCCCCCGCCTCCACTCTCAAGCTCCGTTCCGGAAGTAGATATGAATGATTTAGTTTCAATGAATTAAACCAAGTCCAGGCATTGGAAATTTCATTCAACTTGGACTCACAGATTTAAAATCAGTAACACTTTTTTTTTGTTATCATTGCCTTGAGATCATTATTTTTGGTCTCGGTACTCAGAATACAATGTTTTTCTCGATGGCGCATTCCACGCCATAGCGCCTCGTTATTTTTCAATTCCAAAAACACCAATCATTCTGATGAACGTGCACCTGAGAATGTCTAATACATGGAGGTAGGATCAGCATGAGCACATTCCTATGATAAGCAGCTACTCAAGGTTCTTCACCTTTAGGCTAAAACATCGAACCCCAAAACCTGCTAGTGTTAAACACGGTGCAACCTTGACCCGCCTTTCATCTACCCACACTTTTCGCCTTTTGCTAATGACACTGATTTTAGGTTTTTAATGGTTTGGACATACTAACGAACTTGCGTCGGAAATATTTTTTTTGGTATCAAACATTTAATCTACCTGCAACCCTTTAAACTATCTTATAACATATGTAATGACACTTTGTTTATTTTCTTTTGTCTTTTATAATACTATTTTGTTGCTGCTGTGACAGTGCATAAGATGACATAGCGTTTTTTGTTCTTGCATGTCAACATTTTTGGTATAATCTTCGTGAGACACACCACAGATACTAAGGGGGAAATATTACTCATGGATGTTTTTCGCCAAGCCAATTTTGATGTTCACGAATATGCGCAATGCCTTATGTATAATGTTTTCATTTGTAGTTTTCTTTTACTATTTGTGTTTAGATTACAAATTGTATTTTAATGTTTAAATATGCTTTTTAGATTTTTGGTGGAAATCTTAATTTCGTTTGTTTGTTGGGGCTTTTAGAATAAGCGATGATAACTTGTATTTCTGTAAACCCCAGGCATCTTGTTATTACTAGCCTTCAGTATCCCATGCCTGTGTTAATTGCTTTATGACAGACTTTTGATTTGTAAAATGATGCCATATTGCATTTCATGTAAGATGTTTTTATTAGATTTGTTGTTGGTGTTTTAAAGCGTTTTTTTTGTTACGGTGACTTTGACGTGTTTTATTGATAAGAATGACATTTAGGAGCTGTATGAGTTTTTAGTTTACTGGTTTTCTGTTGGATTAGTGACCCTATGCTAGTTCTATAATTCCATATGGTTATCGACTCAGATGGAGATTTCTTTGCAATTCGGCTAAGTAGAACAGTCTATACCTTAATCGTCCTGGTCACAACCCTTCTTTTTTTGAAAAATGTCTACCTTCGATGGATACATTTTTGTGGCAGGGGATAGTATAAACGTTGGAGACCGTGCAAATGCTCAGGTGCATAAACAAACATCTGAGTTACAAAAGTAAAAGAAGTAAAAAATATATAAGGAAAAAAGATGAATAATTTCCAACATAGCGTATGCTTTCATCTGGGCATTATTTTTAGACAATATAAAGGATAAAGCAAACATTGTAATGTTAACTGAACTCTACAGCAAGAACATCCAATTGTTATTTCTCACAAATTAAATGTATGGAACTAAATTCCGGGTTCACTACGTGTGGACCCCGAAGTCAGCACCAGCTGTCAATCATAGAGACGCTAACTCATAACAATAAATATTACGTGCAGGAACAAGCTGTAAATCAAGTGCATGGGAACGTTTTCTCGTGTGGTCTAAATTGCAGGGTCATTTTGTAATGTGTTGAAAACTTGACTGAATACAGTTTTTAAGGTTTTCGCCCATATCATAGTTTTCGCAACTGAGTAGAAGGTTCATTCTAGAAATGACAGCCCAAAAACAAAACAAGGTTTTTGGAAAGATGACATTGTTTAATTTATGTGACGGAGAATCGAAAACAGTTGACATGAAAACGACAATTATGACAATAACACCAAAAAATCAAAAGACAAAGTAATATAATTTCGACGGACAGCTTAATTTATTAATAAAGAAAAGGTATGTAAGGTTTGATAGATATAAGTGGCAAATAGGAAAATGAATTTTGATTTGAACTATGAGCACGGAACATTGTGAGAAGAAAAGTAAAACAATTCATATGAATAACACATATAAAATTGATGTTTGTTTTAAGGAGAATGTACGTAGAGCGTATATTGCAGTTGGCCTAAAGTAGAAGTGCCGCGAGAGAAAGAGTTATTAGATTCACAAAAGAACAAACATGCTGAGAACGGTTCAGCTTTTCAGCACATATGTCCCAGGTTAAAAGAATATTGAAATCATGACATTTTCCCTACAGAACGATAGAGAAAAACACGTTGCCAAGGACAAATTGACAGTATAAAATACTAGAATTAGTAACAGTCAGAAGGGAGCTCGGAATCCACCAATTTAGAAGTAGATAGCATAGGGACAGAAAGTGATGTCTTGTAGTTAGAACCAGCTGTTAGTACCCGGCGTTGCATCGGGTTTCTATTAACAAAGTTTACGAAACTTGTGTAATCTGGAGCAGAAACGAAGGTCCAAGCAACTACCTACAGCAGCTTTGGTGAGACACGTCAGCATACAGAGGTAACTAAACTGTTTGAGTTTTAACTAGTAGTGAAAGCACGTGAAGATAGGAGAAAAGTAACTTTCGTTTCGTCATGAGTATATAAAGATGATATGACTTTCGTTTCGACCGTTGACTTATAAAGCTTTCAAACAATCTCAGTGTGTTATTTCTAGGCTACTCAACTACTCATGAGAACAATATATCAAGATTGCTTCTAACCATTTTATTGAAACGGGGGCCATTAAAACTTTAGACTAGATAAAAGCCACTTTTACGCAGATGAGAATTGCAGCAAAGAACAATAAAGTTAACTAACAGAATTTTAAGAAATAAGAATCTAGAAAAGAGATTCTCAAAGCTATTATCAATACTTGATGACGTGGCCAAACAGGTGCAACTTAGGACTTGATATTAAACGACTGAACGACACTAGAAATGTAAATCTAGCCTCTAAGGAAGACGACTATTGAACACTCTTATAATTTTTTTGAAATACTATTTGATATTTACTTTCGAACCAACGCTTGTGTTCTGGATCTTTCCTCAGTAAACATAAAGAAAACGTCTGCATCTGTAGTGATAATATATCGTCCTAGCGTAACTTTTGTGTATATGTACTAGAAGTTGTGTTGTCCAAATTACAACATTGGTATATATTATGGTGGCGGTAAATGAAAAATAACAAGATGCAAAAGAACAGCGGTGTTAGTCAGAAACCTTGGTAACTGAGGTACTATTCAACTCTCCTCTACAACCTAGTGGGAAATTTACATCTTGAGGCGTATAGCCTTTTCGTTCCACAGTTCGCAACACAAAAACTATTGAACAATTTATTAAATGAAACTTAGTCTAGAGAATATAAAAAATCAATATGGTCACTTTACTGTCACGCTGGCTCACTTTCAAGTAGATCAAAATGGGTTTTTTTACCTCAGAAAATAAATACTGGCAATATACACATTTTACAAAAAAACATATATATATATAAATATATATAAAAATATATATATATATATAAATTGTAATCTATTGTATAAATTTCAGTGGCAAACGAGGTTTGGGCAAATATTTAATAAACAATAGATCGAGGGCTGTTCCCCATGCAGCAAAACCAAAGGACCTGGACTATCAGAGGAACGGTCAGGGCCGCTTATGTTGTATTTTTCCTTTTTGGGATTGGCAAAAACCGCCTGTCCACTAATTGGATTACGGAAACTTGCCCAGATCCAATCCATAACTTATTAATACTTTTAATCATTTTATTTTATTGTATTAAGGGTATGTAGAACCTAGATGAGATTTTGGGGGGAATTAAACCGGAACATTTATTTAGTCCCCTTCCAGTCATTGATTAACCATATAAAAACGCTCCCAGACACCTCGAGATTTAGAAGGTCTTAAGAAACATGCCGGACTGTGCGAGCGGATAACTGGAAACGTTACAATATTTTTATTTCGTCTTGGTTGCTGATATGGGAGGAATTTCATTATAGCCACCACACACAGTCGTTAGAGAATGAGGTTTCAGCCAGGTAGCATTTATATTTTTAATTTATAAATTAAGGTAAATATAAATTAAAAATTATTACAATAAATATATAAAAATATACACACACAGATGACAACACAAATAATATAAAAATAATATACAATATATAATAAATATATAAAAATATCTATTATAAATAATAAATTTTGAAAAATTAATTATTTAAATAAACGTATACTGATGACGAGAAGCTGGAAAAATAGGTGTGGACAATTGGATTATTTCCCCGTGTTTGTCATGAGGAAGAGAGCGAATGGTGCTGTAATGGAAAGTTGCAAGATTCAACCCCACGGGTTTGTGTACCAGACTACATGAAAACAATGAAAGTATAACAACGTG
Organism: Oreohelix idahoensis; assembly: GCA_024509875.1. NCBI lineage: Eukaryota > Metazoa > Mollusca > Gastropoda > Stylommatophora > Oreohelicidae > Oreohelix > Oreohelix idahoensis. The sequence goes on along the minus strand of JAMPIV010010512.1, from coordinate 6,403 downwards.
CAACACGATTCCCAAAGCTATGACCCTGAAAATAATGTACACGGCTGTGGCAGTATTTATCGGTATAAAAAAGGCCGTTGAGACAAAAACACCCAGTAAATTTGCTTGAAATGCCACGCACTATCTGAAAACGACCGCCAACGAGCCATTGGGTTTATGTTTGAAGACCGGAATGAGCTCGTGGACCATTGCCAGAGGGATGAATTGCCATGGTTCTACAGCCACTATTGTACGTATCAATGAACGTTGACGAGAACAACTGGCAGTTGCCGGGATAGAACTTCACAATTTGGGCCAACCACGAGTTACTACCCCTCTCGAGAAGATCGTCATATTGTGCTGAGAGTCACCTGAATAGGAATCGTTCTATCTCCCCGGCATGTCAAACAGCAAGAGCAATAGTGGGTAAAAACGTGGGCAAGTCTCTCGAATGACAGTCTACGACGACTTAGAGATACCAGGCCTTACTGACAAGAAACCTATTAAAATGGGGGTGGGGGGGCCATTAAGGCTAGGGAGGACTTGACTCACAGAGGTTGTTAAAAAATAAATTATTACAAATTAATCTGTGAGTCAAGTTTGGGCACCACCATAAGGTTGTCTTTGCAGTAAGGCCTGTATCTCTAAAGTCGTCTGTTATGAACTGTCATTCGAACGAGACTTGCCCACGTTTATACCCACTATTGCTAATTGCTGTTTTACATGCCGGGAAGAGAAAACGATTTAAAATTAGTGAGACTCAGGCACAATATGACGATAAAATTGCGCAGGGGGTATGTAACTCCGTTGTTGGACATTAGTGAATTAAGTCTATCCCCCGGCACTGCCAGTTGTTCCGATAACGTTCATAAAAGATATACGTACAATAGTGCTGTCAAAGTGGCAATAAAAAAATTCAATCCTTCTGGCAATTGTTCCTCGAGCTCATTCCGGTTCTTCAACATAACAATGGCTCCGTTGGCGATCGTTTTCAGAAATTAGTCGTGGCATATTCAAGCAAATGGTACTGAAAAAGTTAATTTTATGTCTCAAACGGGCCCCTTTTTTGATAAATATATGACCGATTATACTGCCCCACCACGAGTACACATTTTCCAGGGTCATAGCTGTTGGGGAATCGGTGTGATTGCACGTGTAAAATGCTTTCATTGGGTTTTCAAAAAATGTTTTGAATAAATATTAAAATCTGTACACAAACCCTGGGTTGAATCATGCACTTTCCATTGCCAGCAGTCCCCCATAAATCGCTAAAATACCTCATGACAAACACGGGGAAAAATCCATTTCCCACACCTTTTTTACCAGCCTTCTCGGCATTAAAATTTAGTATACGAGTGTGTTTACAGTTGATATCTATATAAATATATATAAGATATATATATATATATATATATATATATATATTATATAATATAAATATGTCGTGTGTGGATGTGTGTGTATATGTAGTATATATAAATATGTATGTATATATGTAAATTATATAAAAAAAGTTAATATAAAAAGCTTACCTGCGCGAACATCTGGTCTCTAATCAGACTGTGTGTGGTGCTCGTCTGCGGTTGCCCTTCCCAGTATCTGCAACCAAGACAAGAGAGATGTGGTCCGTTTTGTTATAGATATCGCTGACGTTCACATTCCGGCCATTTTCTTAGACCTTTTCGCGGTCTTGTGGTGTCATGGCGTCCTTATATGGTCAGCAATGAATGGAAGGGCGCAAATGTCCGGCATTTCCCACCCAGACTCTCTGCTCTCGAGGTGGTCCTACATACCTTATACAATCAAAATCGACTAAAAAGCGAAGGATGGATTGAGGCGCAAGTTTCCGTATCCTATTAGTGACCAGGCGGTTTGCCACTGGTGTCGGAACTTGTAGCGGCCTGGACCGTTGCCTCTGACGTCAAGGCCCGTGTTTTTGCTGCATGTGGGAACAGCTCACGGATCTACAAAATACAATATTGGCCCAACCTATTATGCCGACTGAAATTTAAACAATAAACAATATATATATATATACCATATATATATATATATATATATATATAATATACTGAATGTGTATATATAACATTTATGTCAGGTAAGAAAAACCCATTATTGTATCTACTTGAAAAGTGAGCCAGCGTGACAGTCCAGTTGACCATATAGATTGTTTATTCTCTAGACTAAGTTTCATTTTAAATAAATTGTTCAAAAGTTTTGACTGTTCGCAGTGTGGAACGAAGAAGGCTATACGCATCAGATGTAGATTCCCACTAGGTTTGTAGGTAGGAGAGTGAAAAACCTCAGTTACCAGGTTATCTGGACTAAACACCGCTGTTCTTTTGCATCTTGGTTATTTTTCATTACCGCCACCCATAATAGATTTACAATAGTTTAATTGGAGACATCACAAATTCTAGACATTACACAATAGTACGCTGGAGCGCTATCATCCCTTACAGATGCAGACGTTTTCTTATGTTTACTAGAGGAGAAGATCCCGAGAACACTGCTGTTGGTGCGATAAGTAAAAATATCAAAATAGTATTTCAAAAAATTATTAAAGTGTTTCATAGGTCGTCTTCCGTAGAGGGCTAGATTACATTCTAAGTCGTCAGTTCCTTTATAATCCAAGTCACTAAGTTGACTGTTATTGGCCACGTCATCAAGTATTGATAAATAGCTAGTTTGAGAATCTCTTTTTTCTAGCTTCTTATGTAAAAAATCTGTAGTTAACTTTATTGTTCTTTTGCTGCAATTCTCATCTGCGTTAAAGTGGCTTTTATATGAGTCTATAGTTGTAATGGCCACGTTTTCTAAAAATGGTTAGAAGCAATCTTGATATAATGTTCTCATGAAGATAGGTGAGTAGCCTAAGAAACCACACTGAGATTGTTTGAAGCCTTTTCTAAGTCAACGGTGCGAAACGAAAGAATATCATCTTTATAAACTCATGACGAAACGAAAGTTACTTTCTCCTATCTCACGTCGATCACTACTAGTTAAAACTCAACAGTTTGTTACCTCTGTTATGCTGAAGTGTCTCACCAAAGCTGCTGTAGGTAGTGCTGGACGTTTTTTCTGGCCTCCAGATTACACCAAGTTTTCGTAAATTGTTTAATAGAAACCCTCGAGGCTACGCCGGGGTACTAAACAAGCTGGGTTCTAACTACAAGACTTCACTTCTGTCCTGCTATCTACTTCTAATTGGTGGATTTCCGTGCTCTCCTTCTGATCTGTACTAATTCTAGTATTTAAGACTGTCAATTTGTCCCTTGGCAACCGTTTTTTCTCCCTATCGTTTCTTGTGGTAAATGTCATTGATTTTCTATATTCTTTTAACCTTGAAAATCTGTGTGATGAAAAGCCTGAATCTCGAGTAATTTGTCTTTGTGAATCTATAAACTCTTTCTCACGCCCCAATTAGGCTACAGCAATACTACGTCCTACGTACATTTCTCCTTAAAACAAACCATTTCAATTTATATGATTTATTCATATGAATTGTTTACTTTACACTCACAAGATGTTCCGTGCTCATAGATTCAAATCGAAATTCCAATTTTCCTAAATGCCACTTTATATCTATGCAACCCTTACCATACCTTTCTCTTATTAATAAATAAGCTGTCCGTCTCGAAAATGTATATTACTTTGTCTTTTGATTTTTGGTGTGTTCATTGTTCATAATTGTCGTTTTCTTGTCCCCTGTTTATCGTTTCCGTCACATAAAATCAAACAATGTCACTTTCCAAAAAACCTTGTTTCTGTTTTTTGGGCTGTCCGATTTCTAGAATGACCTTCTCCAGTGCGAAAAATATGATATAAAACTTAAAAAACTGATCAAGTCAAAGTTTTAACAACATTACAAAATGACCGCTGCACTTAGGACCACACGAAAAACGTTCCCAATGCACTGATGTACAAGATGTTCCTGTCAAGTAATTAATTTTATTGTTTATGAGCTCTAGCGTCTCTAATGATTTGACAGCTGCTGACATCGGGGTCACACGTATGTGAACCCCGGAATTTTGTTTCAATACATTTTATTTTGTGAGACAATCAACAATTGGTTGTTCGTTGCTGTATGTTCAGTTAAAACTTTTACAATGTTTGACTTTTATCACTTTAGTATTGTCTAAAAAATAAATGATCCAAGATGAATGCCATACGCTATGTTGATTTATTTCCACCATTTCCTTATTATGTTTTTACTCTTTTAACTTTGTGAACTCAGATTGTTTGTTTAGTGCACCTGAGCATTGCTCGGTTCACATATACTATCCCCTGCACACAAAAATGTAATTGCCCGAAGGGAGACCATTTTCAAAAAAGATGAGGTTGTGTGACCGGGGAGAAGTTATAGCTGTCTTACTTAGCCGAATGCTCAAAAACCCAAGTCTGAGTCCTATAGAACAGATGGTGAATTGATAGAACTAGCAAGGGTCACTAACCACATAAACAGTAAACTAAACTCAACAGCTCCTAAATGTCAGTATCAATAAAACGTCAAAGTCACCGTAACAAAAACGCTTAAAACACCAACAACAAATCTAATAAAAACATTACATGAAATGCAATAAATGGCATCATACAAATCAATGTCTGTCATAATGCAATTAACACAGGCATGGGATTAACGAGGGCAAGTTAATAACAAGATGCCATTTTACAAAAAAAATAATCAATCGCTTATTCAAAGCCCCAACAAACAAAACGAAATTAAGATTTCCACCAAAAATAAAAAGGTCATATATAAAAACATTAAAATACAAATTTGTAATCTAAAACACAATAGTATAAGAAAAACTACAAATATGAAAACATTATACATAAGGCATTCAGCGCATATTCGGTGAAACATCAAAATTGGCAAAGACTCGAAAAACATCCATAGTAATATAAATTAGTAATGGGGTGTTCTCACGAAGAGTAATAACCCAAAAATTGACATGCAAAGAAACACAAACGCTATGTCAAAAATGCATGTCACAGCAGACAATATTGGTATTAATAAATGACAAAAGAAAATATCCAAAGTGTAATACATATGTATAATAAAGGGTTCGCAGTAGATTAAATGTTTTGATACAAAAAAAATATTTCCGACGCAAGTCCGTAGTAATGCAACCATTAAAAACCCAAATCCATGACATTTGCAAAAGGCGAAAAGTGGTGGGTAGATGAAAGTGCGGGTCAAGGGTGCACCGTGTTAACACTAGCAGGTTTTTGGGGACGTGTTAGCTAAAGGTGAAGAACCTTGGGGGAAAAAAAAAAGCTCTGTTTAATCAAGAAGGAATGTGCTCATGCTGATCCTATGTTTTAACAATTCTCAGGTGGCACGGTCCCATCAGAATGATTGGGATGTTTCTTGGAATTGAAAAAACGAGGCTTGCGTGGAATGGCGCCATCGAGAAAAACATGTTATTCTAAGTACCAGACAAAAATAATGATCAAGGCTAATGATACAAAAAAAAGTTGTACTGGATTTTAAATCTGTGAGTCCAAGTTTGATGACATGTCCAATGCCTGGACTGGTTTTAATTCATGAACTTAAATCATTCCCATAATCTACTTCCGGAAAACGGAGCTTGAGAGAGCGGGGGGGGGGGGGGAAGTCAAAGTAGGCACTAGAGCGAAAGAGAGATCTCACTACCGGTCTCCAAACTAGAAGTGTCCACAGTGATATTCCAAATAAAGAGAGAAACATCGTAAGGGACAAAGGAAGCTCGGGTCGTAGAACTGGAAAAGAGGGGCCCCGAGGGAGATTGGAAATCCGGAATGAGGGAGGGCAAGAACTGAAAACAAAGGACTGGGTCAAGGTGTTGGAACAGAAATGGAAAGCCATCAAAATTGGGAAGTGGAAGAAGGTGTATGTATTGTTTGCGAAAACCTCATTTGCGGACGTTTGTGGAGTTGGTGAAAACAATGATCCAAGTAGACGATCGAGGTGTAGTAGGCCAGCAGTAATGTATTACGTGTAGTAACCATTCTCGTTGCAGTGGACGTGATGTCCTCCTTGAATGATTAATAAACAATGCCATTATGCATGAGTCGGAAGACTTGTTGACATAAAAAGGCTGCTTGGATGGCCGAACAAAACAGGAAAAGGCTGGACGCGTGCATTGCTGCAAATGATATCAGGACAGCAAAGCATAGTGTGTCGGATTCTGCATTAATGGCGGAAAGCAGGATAATACCCATATAATAAACTAGCGTATGTTAGATGAGCCGCGGAAGCAATGTGAGGATGATAGGCGAGTTGTTGGTAAATTGTGTATTCGATCCAATCGAAATTCGTCAATACAGCGAAAGAAAGGGATGTCACTAAAGGTGAGAGGGTTGTATGCGTATGGTTTTTTTACAACATTTTGGTGATTGCGGCATCAAAGAGAGCGCTGAGTTGAGTTTTGGTGAAATA
>JAMPIV010010511.1:0-495252 GCA_024509875.1 Oreohelix idahoensis | reverse complement strand
GGCCCCCTTAGCTCCCTGGATGCAAGTGATTTCGCATCGCTGGGCGCAATCTTTTAGCGCGGACACGTGATATGGAGAGTGGGTCATGGGATTTCGGCGTACGATAGACGCTCCAATAATTTACGTTAAAAGTCACGTGAGGGGTTTCCTCCAGTGGGTTTAGACTGGCTCTAGCTGAGTCTAAAATAGTCTGCCCTATTTCATTGGTCGAGCCGCTAGGCGGGTTCTAACCGTTTTAAGGCCACTGAGGTAGGTTTAGAATGACGTCATTAATCTAAAAATATTACCTGACGCTAGGGGAATATTTACCAATGAGAGAAACTTTGCCGCGTATTTTTACCGGCTTTTCGTTCCTGCATTGATGATAAAAGGAAAAAAATGGTGTCTCGTAAATTAAACGAAGAGAAGATTGGGCCAGTCGTCACAGCAGATTGTGCGGAAAGAGGACTGTTTGGACATTTCCTTTTCTGTTACTCTCCAGCATTCTGCACCGTCCAGAAGTACGAGACTGTACATGGAAGATGCCCAGATGTTGTTTACATTGGCAAAGACCATTCTGGCTTTGTTCATTTAATTATTGATGTCTTTGCTTGTCCGACATCTGGTGTTACTAAGCTTCCTAAATATGTGTTTCTAGCTCTTGGTCCCTTATGTTTATATGCGCATGATTTTTTATACTGAGTGTCATTATTTTTGTTTTCTTGAGATTAATGTTTGGTCCCACCTGTTGGTTATGTTTATTCAGTCTGTCTTTTTTTCCCTTGGATGCGTTGATGTGAGTGTGCAATCTCATCTGCGTATTCCAGATGTTCCAGAGTAGATAATGCTGCCCATCTTATTCCTCTAGGGGCATCCTCTGATGATGCGCCAGACAGTAGAGGACAAAATTATGTTTGCTGTGACTGTGGTGGGTTTTGATGTTACACTGTTAACTATTACTTGTTTTCAGAGTGAGGTCAGCTGTGAAGGTCTCTGAAGTTAAAAGGTGGTGATGATGTTTTTCAGAGAACCTTTCTGCTACCACCTTATGATCTCACTCTTCGAATTATTTTAACCTTATTACTTATTATGTGTTATGGCTACGTGTCTAGGGTTATGGATGTGTGGCGTTGTAATAACAATTTAAACACAACTGAAATTCAATAAAATGAAATTAAAGAAGACAGTGGTTTTTAGTTATCAACGTATGTTACCAATTTATTTTCCTGTCCCTTACTTCTTTTGAGACAGGAATATTTAAATGAAGAAATTATATATATATATATATATTCACACTATTTAAAATAACTAAAGAAATGTTCTTTCTTGCGAAAATACTTGGACTGTCTTTGGAGATTTATTCAATGAAAATACTTTGATATTACGAATGAGTCAATATGGGCAGGGCTGTGGTTGTCATCACACCCCACTGATTGGGTAATGTTTGTTTGGAACTTTATAATCTGATGAGTTGTCGAGATGCCCTCTACGATACGTGTCACCTGTATTTAGGCTTGGATGTTATACATATGAACTTGTATAAGTCAGCCCAGGAGTCTTTCCAGAGCTAACACCTTCAGTAACAGATCTACTGAGGCGTTCACTTGCTTCAGAAACAGTTTACCTAGGTTTCCTGTCACTGTTGTAACAGGCAATGAAACCCTGCAACAACAAAAAAGGACATCCCTCCCTGTAGATGCTGCTTAGACTTTCCATAACTACCCATATTCAATATTATGGGGTCAGCCTCGTGTGCAACAAATGCACCAGCCCCGAATTCAGTTGAGCTCATTGTACACTTTGATTACATTCTCTTTTTCCATATGGTAGTTACGCCACTGGATTTAAACTTTTTACTTCCATACATTCAGATGGAATATATAATCTTGTTCCTAAGATTTACTGTTGTAAGTACCCTAGGCATGTTTTCAAGTGTTCTTTGAACACTGAGGCTTGTAATACTATTTAATTATGGCAATAAACAAAGATCAAAATGCAATCTGCTTCCATGTCGTTTGTTAACTGCTTCCGGCATGGATTGCTCCCTAGGATGTCATAAGCTTCCAAAATTGGCTAAGTCGTACATCCCAAACTTATAATAATGTCAATAAAACATTTCTCTTACCGCAAATTCAATGAAATATTAGCACAATAAAGATGACTTGGCATAAATTATGGCACATTTCAGTTTTGCCGCTGTCCAGGCTGCAAGCTTTCTTGTTTAAAAGCAACAGTCTGCTCTCATCTCTACTGTAGGGATAACTTTAGTTCAAATGGCCACGAGCTTTGAATTCTTTTGCCAATATTATTTCTATCAACCAATGGGACACCGCGTCCAATATACTTGACTTCAATTTAAAAATCCCTAACTAAAGTTGTGTGTGTGTATCAAAACGTTGTCTGCAAACCTGCAGCTTTTACCCCCCTTCCCCCCCCCCCTTTCCCTTTCATATGCTAGTGGGAGTGACCAATGAATTCAAGTCAAACATATTTGACTTGGGGGAAGATTTTCAAACCTGAGTCAGTTATGCGTTTACCAATATGTCTATTCTTTTCTATCATATTTCTGTTATTTATGGAGCTATGTTAAAAAGAGAGAGTTTTTCTTATTCAGCTCATCCTTATCTACAGTTCTAACTAAGTTTTATTTGTGTCTTTATCAGGATTAGCAATAGTATGTTTTTCCTCATATGTATGGTTTTCTTGTAATATACCACCATTTTTATGAACTACGTATTTTAAAATTCATCTACGTTATTTTAAAAGAAGAAGAAGGATATTATCTTCAACACCATCCATTCTCTCCTTCAAAACGTTAATCGTATTTTATATCAAACGAGTGTTTGCTAAAATTGACAAACGCCTTACGCTCCCCCTTTCCTAGAGTTAGATTTGAATCTCAAACAAGCAAGTAAATTTTTTTTTCTTTTCTTTTCTCCCCCCTTAACCCGCCTGTGTCCTTGAAACACGACGTGATTTGCCGCATGTTAGTATTTCATCAGAAGAAGAAAAAACTCGCCGACAGAAAATGCTTCTGGAATGTGTGTGTGGTTTTATCAAAGTGACTGCAAAGCGTTGTGGTTATACTTAAACATCTGTGTCTAGTGTTTGCAGTGTTTTTGCAAGAGGCTATCGTTTTGTAATGAAGGGGGACGGGTGGGTACCTGTATTTATGGGGATTGGTACCGCTTTTTTTCAAATATGTTATCAGGAAAAGGCACACATTTGACCATTTTATTGTGAGTTATATTTATATTGCCCTGGTAAAATACGTTTTATTTAAAAGTAGGAAGGATTGAAATTTGAGGGGAGGGGTAAGACAGAGGTGAATTCATCACAGTGACATTTGTATATTCTGTAGTTCCATTACTGAAAATGCTGTCCTGCTTGTGTGATGGTGGGTGCCATTACACTGCACTCGTTCATCACATTTTCCTTCTCCTTATGAAGCCTGGAGCCACCCCTGCAGCTGGTACCTTTGAAACAACAGTTTGCAACTTGCAGTAACCTGCGCTTACCGCGGTAGTTTTTGTGGCAATCTGTTTTACACGATGAGGTTGCCAGCACCATGCAAAACCTCATATCAGTTGCCTTTTACGGCATGCCTGAAGATGCTGTAGCCCTATTCATTATTGTTCTCTTCAGACCCCCCAACTACACGGGGCTTACATTACACTAGCCTTCTAAAGAATATAAAAGCTGAATTTTCAAAATGCAGTATTTTTGGGGGGATATGCCAAAGAACATTTTTTAATGTACAAAAAAGCACTTTGTGTGGATCTCTTAAGTTTTATAAATTATAATTTTTTTTTTTTTTTTTTTGCCTCGTGTTCCTTTTTCTTCTGCTTATTGTAAAAACTTCTTTTCGCCCAATTCGAAGCTGCATTGTAGGGAAAATCTCCACTTGGTGCGATCGGCAGTTTAGTCCTTCCAGGTTGCTGGATTTATGTACAGTGCCTTCAAGTCTTTCGTGTACACATCTTTGAACGTCAGCTGCGGTCATCTGGCTGTTATTTTGCCATGTGCCAGTTGTCCGTAGAAAATATCTTTTGGAATGCGGCAATCTTCCATGCGGCGGACATGGCCAAGCCAGCGTAATTTGCGCTGCCTAAGCAGTGTAGATTTGAAGGCTAGCGCGTGACAGCACCTCGATATTTGTCACTTTGTCCTTCCACGAAATACTGAAAATGTGACGTAGGCAGTTTTAAACAGTACTACGTTTTAGTATATACAGATTGTATGAATGTAAACGATTGAATGGGACAGAGCTTCTTTTTCAACTTTCTGTTTTAACAGAATCAAGCCAGCAACACTGCAGTATATTCACAAATCACGTCGGAGGATCCTGATTTGAATGACGTCATGACATTTACACTTACGGTAAGCATCCACTTTTTATCGCGTAGTAAAAATCATCTCGTGTTAGTCACTACAGCATTTTCATTTATATTTATTACTGTCGCCTTTGCCATGTCCTAAACATGAATCATTATTACCATAAATGAGTATCATTGTATTTATAAATAGAACAATCTAACACGTTACAATTTTCATAGTTCTATTTCTTTTACTCTGTTGGCCTCACAATAAGTCTAAAGAAAACGAATGTGCTGAGTCAGGATGTGGGTGCTGCACCAGTTATCACTATCGATAACTATGAATTGGCAGTGATGCACCACTTCGCATACCTAGGGTCTACCATCAATGACAAACTCTCACTGGATACAGAAATCGACAGCCGCATTGGCAAAGCTGCAGCTACATTTGCCTGCCTCACATCGCGTGTTTGGGGAAACTCTAAACTCACAATGAAGACCAAAGCTGCGGTATATAATGCCTGCGTCACCAGCACACTCCTATATGGCAGCAAGACCTGGACGACCTATGCTAAGCAAGAAAGAAGGCTCAATACCTTCCATTTGCGGTGTCTACGCCGCATCCTCGGCATCTCGTGGAAAGATAAAGTGACAAATGTCGAGGTGTTGTCACGTGCTGGCCTTCAAAGTATGTATACGCTTCTTAGACAGCGCAGACTTCGCTGGCTTGGCCATGTTCGCCGCATGGAAGATGGTCGCATCCCAAAAGATATCTTCTACGGACAATTAGCAGATGGCAAGAGAACAGTTGGGCGACCACAGCTGAGGTTCAAAGATGTGTGCAAGAGAGATATGAGGGCACTGGATATGGATCCAGCAACATGGGAGGATGAAGCTGCCGATCGCACAAAGTGGCGATGCTATTTACGGCACCACCTCAGATTGGGCGAAGAGAGGCTCACACAAGAAGCAGAGGTGAGGAGAAAACGTCGAAAGGAGCACCAGGAAAATAAGCAGTTGAGGGCTGTCACCTCAGGGGCGCATTCCCATAGTCAGTTATGACTGAAGGGGCTATTATTATTATTATTATTATTATTGTTGCTGTTGCAATCACTATTCTCCTTTTACTACAGGCAGATGTTATATGTCGTCGCTAGCAGTTATGTCATCTATATCACCTGTATGACTATGAAAAAAGTGCTAAATATAAGTTGGAAAGATATGAAATTATTTTTTTCTCTATTGTGTATGTATTTATCGATAGATTAGATACGAGGGGCGTTCAGAAAAGTAATGCTCTACATCGTTTTTTCTCAGCTAATAATGAAGATAGGAAAGCTTGAAAATTTTGCACACTTCAAATATGGCATGTGCCAATTGTGTGCACCAAATTGCACCGCAACCGGCCAAACAATACGGCTGCCCTAAACCGTTGAAATGGAGCGTGTTAGCAACTTGCGTTATAAGCAGCGAATTGTGATAGAATTTCTCGTTGCAGAGAAGGAAAAACATCTTGTTTGTGAACAGTTCACAAAGCATCAATGTGATATTTATGGAAGTTTTGCAGTCGACAGGAGTACAGTCAGTCGCTGGGTTCAGAGAATCAAAGAATCAGGAAGTTGAGATACGGAGCTGCTTGATCGGCCGCGCTGTGGACGTCCTGCCACAGCCACCAACGCAGAAACGTTGAAATGCGCTGAGGGCATTATTCTTACTGATAGGCGAATCACTACTCAACAATTGGCCTTACAGCTGTCAGTCAGCTTTGGTAGTGCAAATGCAGTTATAAAAACTCTCGGATTTTCTAAGGTTTGCGAAAGATGGATTCCTCGAAGTCTCACAAATGACCACCGATTGCAAAAGAAAGCAATTTCTTCTGAATTGTTGGAGCGTTTCAATGCTGATGGAGAGAACTTTTTGGCTAAGATCGTTACAGGTGACGAAACCTGGGCACATCATTTTGAACCTGAGACAAAAAGACAGTCAATGGAGTGGCATCATCCTCAATCACCACAAAGAAAGAAATTCAAGACAATTCCTTCAGCTGGAAAGGTCATGATCACTGTCTTTTGGGACATTGAAGGTGTGATTCTTGTGGGCGTTATGCCAAGAGGAGAGACAATCAATTCGCAAGCTTACATTAAGACACTGAAAAAATTCAATCAACGTTTTCGCAGAGTTCGGCCGCACAAGAATCCAACAGACCTGCTTCTCCTTCACGACAATGCGCGACCTCACACAAGTCTGGCAACACGGGAAGCAATCACCAAATTGGGTTGGACTGTACTACCCCATCCACCCTATAGTCCCGATTTGGCACCCTCTGATTTTCATCTATTTGGTTCACTTAAAGATGCACTCCGTGGGACAAGGTTTGAATATGATGGAGTGATTCATGCAGCGAATAAATGGCTACATGATCAAGACAAAATCTGATACGGGCTAGGAATACATGCACTTGTTTCGCGATGGCATAAAGCCGTACAAGTTGATGGGGATTATGTTGAATAATACCGATGTTTACATGACATATCCATGTATATTGTGTATAAATTTCATGCTTTTTGAATAAACAGCTCATGAGAAAAACGATGTGGTGCATTACTTTCTGAATGCCCCTCGAAGATAGATAGATAGATAGATAGATAGATAGATAGATAGATAGATAGATAGATAGATAGATAGATAGATAGATAGATAGATAGATAGATAGATAGATAGATGGATGGATGGATGGATGGATGGATGGATGGATGGATGGATGGATGGATGGATGGATGGATGGATGGATGGATGGATGGATGGATGGATGGATGGATGGATGGATGGATGGATGGATGGATGGATGGATGGATGGATGGATGGATGGGATGGATGGATGGATGGATGGATGGATGGATGGATGGACGGACGAACGGGTGGGTGGGTGGGTGGGTGGGTGGGTGTGTGGTGGTTTTGATGGTATTAAGTGCGTTTGCTATGTTAACTAGTGTACTGTATGAGGTCAGCTGTGAAGGTCCCTGAAGCTAAAAATTTATGTGAGTTTTTCAGGATTACCTTTCTGCTACCACCTATGACCTCAAACAGACTTATTCTACTATTATGTATGTTAGCTACGTTCAATGTCTAGGGTACTGAAATGTGGTGTGCAGGTAATTAAATACAAAGACACACACATATAAACACTAGGTCTAATACTAAACTCTATAATCAAGTAACTTAACACTGGGTTAAAATTTAAGATTTACAATTTTTTTAACTTTATTTAGTCCTGAGCCAAGTTTTCTTATGGTCAGTGTCGTGAAACATTCTAAATCCACATATCTAAATTAAAAAGTAAATGTAAAGCCTAACGAATTAATTCAATAAAAGGAAAGAAGAATGGTAAAAGACCAGTGCTGTCACAATGGCGTACAAAAATCCCCCTTTTTCTACTTCGTCTGCATAATTGTAACGCTTTCACGTTTACTAGTAAAGCCTACAGCAGCATACACGCGTTTCTAAAAATAAAACGTGTACTGTATTTCTTAGGAAACCTTGAGATACGCACACTGCTTAATGACCTAGATAAAATACTAGCATTAATGTCATTATATACACTGCGTAATGAAAAGACAGACGGACTTAGAAGAGAGAGATAGAGAGATGTGCGGAGGAACGTATGCAATACTACCACAGTCTCGCGATTAATAGTAACGCCAATCCCACGCGTAAGGCATGAAGCACTAACTTTTTTTCAAATAAACAGTGACAAAAAAAACACTTTACCAATACACGGTTAGGTTTTGAAAACATGTTTAATGCTTATTAGGAAACATGACACAATAATGTTTTACGTCTGAAATCCTGACTTTATACTGACAGAACAGTTGAAAAGGCAAGACAGGTGGCGGTTCTAAATCGATAAAAAAATAAAAAAAAACAAAATACACGGGGACTATCCTAGAATACATATTTTGAACGGAGCCACTTAGCCCCATTAAATTTTATATATTTTGGGTGCCTTAGGACTTGCTGACAAAAGAATATGTTATGTGTTATGCACATAGTCTAGTAATTAACAAATTATAGCCAAAATATTATAGGGGTGTTGTCTGACAACGCACCAGATCATCATTTGTTCATGTTTGGATACTGCTTTAGGGGAATGAGGCCCACTACGTTAAATCCGATTTGATTATTTTAGGAATTATTATGTAAGGCGCGGAAACATGATTAGTCGACTGCAAATACTATTTTTGGTTGGTTGTTAAGAGAAAAACGTAGGAAAAGGGTAAATTTTTTTTTTAAAAGCTTTTGTAAACATGGTCTCATTGGCTAGACCAGTTGATATAGTCAATTAGGAGCGTCAGTTCAGTGCCACTTTTTTGAAAATCCAATTTGTAAAAGCAAGTGCGTTGAGATCCAGCTTATATTTTTCTAAATAAAAGCCTGGGACAGAGGCAGATCGGAATTGTGCCAAAACTCATCGCCAGTCAACGTATTTGTTTAATATTTCCATGAATTGTGGTAAGCTAGACCTATTTGATATCTTGTTGATGAAAATTGAATGTGAATTGATAATTTATGTCTAGATGTGTGTGTGGTTCAGTAACAATAAACAGAGGCAAAACCTCGATATGGCTCCACCATGAATAAAACTTGTCGGAGAGGAATATATCTGCATGGGATGGCCCAAATAGTACTATGACACCTATCTTATTGAATAGAAGGAAATAATGCTGGAATTGCAGAGGCGTTGTAAACCATTAGGGAGAGGAATACTGGTGAATGTTGTTACATGAGAAGTTAACAGTTGGCCTACAGCGCTGAACTCGGTGTTTGTTATGTATTGTGCGTCAGTGTGGAAATAGATTATAAATTAGTTCTGAAGTAGGAGGTACAACCTTCTTGTTTCAGGGACCGTGGTCCTAACGTATTGAGGCAGCACCTGGTCTGAGTTTTGCTGAATCCAGAGGCTGGTAGCATACTCCTTGGTCAAGATAGCGACCAGTATTGTTTTCTCAAGGAAAACGGTGATTTGAAAAGACAAGCGAAGCAGAGGAGTGGAGACTGTTTCCTGCCGCCCACACAGAAGTTAAGATTCGTTGGCCAGAGCAGCTCAATCTTGTGTCCCCCCCCCCCCTCTAAAATTGACTGAATATTAAATAAAGAGGGACAATTATTTGTTTCAAATGACAGGAACTGTGAAACTTTTCCAATTTACTATTTTTCCACCAGAAAACAAACACTTGAAGTCATGATGACAAAAACAACCCACCTAGCTTGAAAAAGCCAGTATTACCTCATAGTACTACATCACAACTTACACACATATTGTAATAATAATAATATATGTCAATACAAAGATCATATCTATAAATTGTGTACATACAACTTGTAATTACATTTGATTGTGATTCCTGGTTCACTTTGTAGTTGAATCAGGATATCTATTATTGAAAGGAATTAATACATATTTTTAAAAATTACACTTGACTCCCTTAACATAGTCTTATAGAGTGTTTTATGAGTGTGAGTGTCACAGTGTTGTAAAGTGTTGTGGAATAAATTAAATTGTTTATCTGTCTGTTGTTGTTGTGACTTACACTTCATCATTTTCATAACCCTAGACATTCAACGTAATCACAATATTCCAGAATAAGTCTGACTGAGGTATAAATGTGGTAGCAAAGTAAGGTCATCTGTCATACACTACACTTATTAGATACAGATACCTTCACAGCTGATCTCAGTCAGTACACTAAGTCCCCTATAAATATTTATATCATCCCACTTTACCACATATATTGGGGGCTCGTCCGGGATTTTGAATCTTCTCCTATTATATATATTGGGGGGTAATTCACTTCAGGGAATAAAAAAAAATTAAAAGGTATCCTCGGGTGAAAATAAATAAGGTTGAGCTCTCAGTGCTTGTGGTTGTCCTTACTCTATGCTTCGATAATTAGATAGATTGGACTTATTTACTTAGACATTGTATAAATTTGCCTGTTAGACAATGGCCGACCTGGCAAAATTTCGATCGCTGCTATGCAGGCTGCTAAAAGAGTTAGGAATGGACGGGCAAGTTTATGATTGCTTATGTCACTACTGAATGTGACAAAACTATACTTGAACGTGAAGAAAAAGAAAATTTGAAGCAGAAAAAGAAAATTAGAATCGGAAAGATTAGAAAAAAAGGAAGCTGAAAGAATAGTTAGAGGCTGAAAAAGAGAAATTAAGAGGTTGCAGGTTTGAGGCTGATAAAGAGGCTAGGGCATTAGAGGCTGAGGCTAAGAAGTTACAAATTGTGGCAGAAAGGGGAAGCAGAGGAAAGAAGGCAAGTCTGAAAAGGGAAGACAAGCGATTGCTGCAGAGAGGGAAGCAGAAGACAAGAGATTACAGGAGGGAAGCAGAAAAGGAGGAGAAGAGATTACAAAGGGAACATGAGTTACGACTAAGGGAGTTTGAGTTTCAAGGCCATGCTCCTGAAAATGGTGCCAGTCCCTTTGCCTCTGATGCCACTGCTAGTCAGGGAGCCTCAACCTCAGCTATGAACTTTCATTTAGATCATTTTGTTGAGAAAGAAGATGATATCGAGAGCTATCTAAATAGATATGAACTATTAGCTACCACGTATGGGTTAGAGAGAGAAAGGTGGAGCTTAAAGTTATCTCAAGGACTTCGTGTGCAGCTTATGAAGTTTTTGCAAAAATGAGCAGAGGTGATCAGGAAAATTATGACATGCTAAAGCAGGCTCTTTTGTTAAGATATGAAAAGAATGCAGAATTTTATAGAAAAAAATTTAGGAATGCTAAACTACTGTCAGGTGAAACCTATCACCAGTTCTCTGCACGAATAGAGACATACTTGGAGAAATGGACTTCTCTGGGGAAAACCCAAGATCTTAAGGAAATGGTCCTTATAGAGCAATTAAGAGAGTCCATGGCTCCAGACCTGAGAAAGTTTCTCATGGAACAAGGTGCAGAGAGACTGGATGAGTTGCTAAATGTTGCTGAAAGGTATCAAGCAGCTCAAGCAGAGGTAACAGGTAATAAAAAGAAACAGGTGGACAACTTTAGGGCACCACAGAACTTTAATAAATTTGATCCTAAGGATCAAAATAAAGGTAAGCACCAATTTGATAGGCCACGGTATGAAAATAAAAATAAAAACCCACAATTCGATGAAAGGAAATATGATGAAAGAAAATCTTTCAACCAAGGAAAAAGGTGGTGTAAAAATTGTCAGATGGACAATCATGACACTGACCGTTGCAGAAGGAAACCTCCTCATTGTGTGCTGCTATGACATCTGGAAAGAAGGGAAAAAAAGGTCAAACCTGCGGAACTACAGGAACCGTACCACCCCCCAGTGTGTGAAGATGTCATCTGTAATGGAGTCACCATAAGGTGCTTATATGATACAGGTCTAGATTATGATTCCGTTGTGAGTTCTCACCTGGTGCAGGCAGATCAATACACCACAGAAACAGTGGAGATTCAAACTGCAACCAAGGATGTAGCGACCATGACACTTCCCGTCGCCCGGATAAAGATGAAAACGCGATATGTGGAAGGAATCATAAAAGCAGCAGTGATAAATGAGCCAATCTACCCTCTGATATTGGGGTGTAGATATGTCTTCTTGGGGAATCCCAAGAGACCTGTGATATTGGCAACGGTGCAGACCAGATCACAGTCCAAAAAGGAGGAGGAAAATCCAATAAATACTCATCCAGATGAGATGAGGAAGGCACAGGCGGAGGACAAAACACTCAAGCCGTGTTTCAAGAAGTTGCCCAAATCTCATACACCTCCAGGCAAGGAGAATTTTATATGAAGAACAAGCTGATTTATAGGAAGGCTGGATCTGAATCCAATGGTCACGGACAGCTGGTCCTTCCCACTTCATATAGGACTAAAGTGTTGGAACTAGGGCATGCGATTCCCTTCAGTGGTCATATGGGGATCAGCGCAACAGGACAGCGTATAGCTTGTCACTATTTCTGGCCAGGGATAACTGAAGATATCAAACGATATGTAAAATCCTGTCCAGAGTGCCAACGAGTAGCACCTAAGCATTGGACTGCACCAGCAACTCTGGGGGAAATGCCCATAGTGGGAACACCCTTTGAGAGAGTTGCCTTGGACATTTGTGGGACCTCTCACTCGAACCAAGAGGAGGAACAGCTACATTCTGACTCTGGTGGACACATGTTCTATGTGGGGAGAGGCGGTAGCCCTGTCATCCATTGACTCTAAACATGTGGCAGAGGCATTACTCACAATTTTCACAAGGTTAGGCTTTCCCAATCAAATCTTGACTGATAATGGCTCTCAGTTCAAGGGGAAACTAACAGAAGAAGTTTTCAGGATCTTCCAGGCCAAACACTTCCATTGTAGTGTGTACCATCCCCAAGGAAACGGCCAAGTGGAAAGATTTAATGGCACGTTGATGTCGATCCTGAGAAAGTTGGCACACGAAAAACCAGATACATGGGACCAGTACCTTCACGCCGCCCTCTTTGCTTATCGGGAGGTACCCCATAGTTCAACCGGTATGGCCCCGGCAACATTATTATTTGGAAGGCCAATAAAAGGTCCACTCGAAGCTCTGTTAAGAACGTGGACTGATGAAAAGGCAGAGGAAAATATTACATCCTCATACCAATATGTGAATGAGCTGACCACTCGTTTAAAAACTGGCTGGAAACTTGCCAATGAAAATTTGAGACAAGCCAGGAAAAAAAACATGCTGCCTATTACAACAGGAAAGCTAAAGACAGAGATTTGGCTGTGGGAGAGAAGGTACTGCTTCTTCTACCCGGTAGTCAGAATAAGTTACAAATTGGATGGCAAGGTCCATATACAGTTCTAGAGAAGGTGTCTAGAACCAATTATAAGATAGATAAGAAGGGGAAAGAAAAAAATCTATCATGTGAATCTCCTGAAGAAATATTTGGAAAGAGAAAATCAGGAAGAGACACACTTGTTGACCTTGTCCATTGCAATGGAGATGAAAAAGGAACCACTTTCATCATTTGAATATCCATTACATCCCTGTGAGACAGCGGCACAGGTGAAAATCAGTACACATTTAACGAAAAACCAGAAGGAGAGAGTGCAACAGGTTCTAGATGATCATACAGAGGTGTTAACGGACCGACCGGGGCATACAAACTTATTGGAATATGATATGAAACTGATAGACCCCACACCTGTCTGTATGAAACCCTATTCGATTCCTTTTGCTAAGGAGAAGGCCTTGAAGAAAGAGATAGACTATCTGTTGAAGGAAGGAATATATTCACACAGTGAATCTTCATATAGTTCCAGTGTGGTACTCTTAAGGAAACCCTCTGGAGAACATAGACTCTGTATAGATTACAGGAGACTGAATGCTATCACAGAAGGACAGGTGGATCCATTGCCGGATACAAATCAGTTGTTTGCCAGGCTAAATAAAGCTAAATATTTCTCAAAAGTGGATCTGAGTAAAGGATACTATCAGATTCCAGTAAAGCCTGAGGTTAGACCGTACCTAGCTTTTAGTACCTCAGAGGGACACTATGAGTTTAACAGATTGCCATTTGGATTGAAGAATGCGCCTAGTGTCTTCTCTAGAATGATGAGAAAATTGTTGGATCCTCTGAATAATCCATGCATTACAAATTTCATGGATGATATCCTTATAGCAACAGAAACATTTGAGGAACACATTGACTCTCTGAACATGCTGTTTAATCGACTTAGAGAAGCGAATTTAACAGCCCGTCCAACCAAATGTTGCGTTGGATGTAAAGAATTAGAATTCTTGGGACACACAGTCCATCAGGGAAACATGACCCCTGACCCCAAGAATTTAGAGAAACTAAAGAAAGCCCCGAGACCACAAACCAAGAAAGACGTGAGATCCTTTGTCTCATTATGTGGTTTCTACCAAAATTATATCAAAAACTTTAATTCCATATGTGCACCGTTAACTGATTTGACACGCAAAGGAAATCCAGATCGAATTACCTGGACAGCCCAGTGTGAATTGGCATACCAGGAATTGAAGGAAAAGCTCACAAGCAAACCTATTTTGAAATTACCTGACTTAAGTCAAGAATTCATTGTGAGAACGGATGCAAGTAATATCGGGTTAGGCGCGACCCTATTACAAAAATCAGATGCACTGAATGGGGAATTAACCCCAGTGGCATATGCTAGCAGAAAGTTGAATAAAGCTGAAACCAATTACTCAACTAGCGAAAAAGAATGTCTTGCAGTAATATGGGCGATCAAGAAATTCAATATTTATCTGTATGGGAAGGCATTTAAGTTGCAAACGGATCACAAACCCTTGTCGTTTCTAGCGCAGGCTAGGCATGAAAATTCGAGGTTACTCAGATGGTCCTTACTTTTGCAGCCATTCCAATTCAGCATAGAGTATATTTCTGGAAAAACCAACCTGGGAGCGGATTTTCTAAGCCGCCATCCGTGTGATGAAAATCACCGTAAGCCCCAGGAATAATATTAAATTTCTCTATGTGTATATAGAATTATAGACTGACATATAACGTCTGTTTTAAGTGGGGAGAATTTGTCGTGAAACATTCTAAATCCACATATCCAAATTAAAAAGTAAATGTAAAGCCTAACGAATTAATTCAATAAAAGGAAAGAAGAATGGTAAAAGACCAGTGCTGTCACAATGGCGTACAAAAATCCCCCTTTTTCTACTTCGTCTGCATAATTGTAACGCTTTCACGTTTACTAGTAAAACCTACAGCAGCATACACGCGTTTCTAAACATAAAACGTGTACTGTATTTCTTAGAAAACCTTGAGATACGCACACTGCTTAATGACCTAGATAAAATACTAGCATTAATGTCATTATATACACTGCGTAATGAAAAGACAGACGGACTTAGAAGAGAGAGATAGAGAGATGTACGGAGGAACGCAGGCAATACTACCACAGTCTCGCGATTAATAGTAACGCCAATCCCACGCGTAAGGCATGAAGCACTAACTTTTTTTCAAATAAACAGTGACAAAAAACACTACCAATACACGGTTAGGTTTTGAAAACATGTTTAATGCTTATTAGGAAACATGACACAATAATGTTTTACGTCTGAAATCCTGACTTTATACTGACAGAACAGTCGAAAAGGCAAGACAGGTGGCGGGTCTAAATCGATAAAAAAATTAAAAAAACAAATACACGACTATCCTAGAATACATATTTTGAACGGAGCCACTTAGCCCCATTAAATTTATATATTTGGGTGCCTTAGGACTTGTTGACAAAGAATATGTTAAGTGTTATGCACATAGTCTAGTAATTAACAAATTATAGCCAAAATATTATAGGGGTGTTGTCTGACAGCACCAGATCATATTTGCTCATGTTTGGATACTGCTTTAGGGGAATGAGGCCACAACGTTAAATCCGATTTGATTGGTTAGAATTATATGTAAGGCGAAACATGATTAGTCGACTGCAAATACTATTTTTGGTTGTTAAGGGAAACGTAGGAAGGGCAACAGACATGAAACTCGATATACTGGGAGTTGCAGAGGCAAGACTTTTGGATACAGGCTACATAACAAGAGACCAGTACACGCTTATACACTCAGGAGGAGAAAAACATGAAAGAGGGGTAGGAATGTTGATAAAGAAGGAGTTAGAAAAATACGTATGTGAATACTGGACACACAATGACAGAATGATGTTACTAAAGATGAGAGCAAAGCCATTCGACATATCAATCTTACAAACTTATGCACCAACTAAAGATCACAGCGAGGAAGAAATAGAAGAATACTATGAAGAGCTACAACAAACACTTAAACCAGTCAAATCTACAGATGTGTTGATAGTAATGGGTGATATGAATGCAAAAGTAGGAAAAGGAAAATACAAGAAAATAGTAGGACAGTATGGATTAGGGACAAGAAATGATAGAGGAGACAGACTTATCCAGTTCTGTGAAGAAAACCAGCTGGTCATATGTAACACCTTTTTTGAACACCACCCAAGGAAATTATACACATGGAAAAGCCCAAGAAATGTAACACGAAATCAAATCGACTATATCATGATAAAACATAGATTTAAGAACAGTGTCACAAGTGCAAAGACACATCCTGGCGCTGACATAAATTCAGATCACAATCCAGTCGTCATCAAAGTAAATATAAAGCTGAAAAGAGCAGGAAACAGAAGACAGGAGGAACCCCAGATAGAAATATCAGCGCTGAAATAACCAGATATAAAACAGAAATATTTAATCGATGTCAAAAATAAATATCAACAGTTATTGACAGAAAGCATGGAGCAGTATAGAAGAGAAAACCCAGAAGAAAAAGCAACCGCAAAATGGGAATGCTTAAAAACAAGCATACAATCAGCAAATGCAAATTTACCTAAAAAGGAGTCTAAGAAAAATCAAATTTGGATGACAGATGACATCTGAATAAAATGGCAGAAAGAAAGAAAGCAAAAAACACTCCAGAATATAAAACAATAGACAATGACATACGTACTATGTGTAGAGAAGCAAAAGAACGGTGGATAGAAACAAAATGCAAGGAAATAGAAGACTTGGAAGCAAAGCACATGACAAGAGATATGCATGAAGAAATAAAGAAATTATCAAATCGGTCGCGGTTTGCACAAGGGGGAAGCTGTATCAAGAACAAAAATGGTGTAATATTACTTGATGAGAAAGACATATCAAACAGATGGGCAGAATACGTAAAAGAACTATTCGAGGACAACAGAGGTAAAAAACCATCACCAGATTCTAATGAAGGCCCAAACATTCTCAGATCAGAAGTAGAGAATGCCATTCATATGATACAAAAAGGAAAATCAGCAGGCATGGATAACATAAAAATTGAAATGATAGAAGCTCTGGAGAGCTTTGGTATAAATACAATCACAGAAATATGCAACGATATATACAATACAGGATATATACCACACGACATGAAGACATCAGTTTTCATAACATTGCCCAAAAAACCAAATGCAACAGAATGTTCAGACTTCAGAACAATCAGCCTGATGAGTCATGCAATTAAGATACTGCTCAAAATCATACAGGAAAGAATAAAAAGTAAAGTAGACAGCGAAATCCAAGAAGAACAGTTTGGTTTTAGACAGAACAGTGGAACAAGAGAGGCAATATTTTGCCTAAGAATATTAGCAGAAAAATATACAGAGGTCCAAAAAAGTATGTATATGTGCTTCATTGACTATAAGAAGGCTTTTTGACAGAGTCCATCATGAGAAAATAATTGAATGCCTCGAAGGGACATAGGTATTGATGGAAAAAGGATATAAGAATATCTCAGTAACCTTTATTGGGAGCAAACTGCCACAGTAAGATCGGGAAGGAATTATTCACCATACATAGACATAAAAAGAGGTGTCAGACAAGGTTGTGTGCTGTCCCCCTGCCTATTTAATTTATACACTGAAAAAATTTTCAAACAGATACACGGAATACCAGGACTGAACATCAGTGGAAGGTCAATAAACAACCTTAGATATGAAGATGATACC
Organism: Oreohelix idahoensis; assembly: GCA_024509875.1. Classification (NCBI taxonomy): domain Eukaryota; kingdom Metazoa; phylum Mollusca; class Gastropoda; order Stylommatophora; family Oreohelicidae; genus Oreohelix; species Oreohelix idahoensis. Next base: position 477,410 of record JAMPIV010010511.1, on the reverse strand, counting down.
GTGTTGTTAGCTGAAAGCGAACAGGAGTTACAAGAACTAGTGAAGCAAGTGAACAGTATAAGTCATGAATATGGACTCGACATTAATATTGAGAAAACAAAAACTATGATAATTAGCAAAACAGACGATAAACCCACATTAAAGATAAGCGTAAATGGGAAAATCCTGGAACAAGTCAAGCGCTACGTATATCTTGGTCATATAATAACAGAAGATGGCAGATGTGAAACAGAAATCAAGAAGAGAATAGGAATGGCCAAAGCTACATTCAACAACATGAAACATATACTGACATCCAAACAGTTATCTCACAAATTAAAACTGAGAATCATAAAGTGTTATATATATTCTGCATTTCTGTATGGTGCAGAAACATGGACGATGAATAAGCATTTGGAAGAAAGAATTGAGGCTCTTGAAATGTGGATATATAGAAGAATGGGGGCGTATCTCATGGAAAGAGATGAAAACAAATAAGGAGGTCCTAGAAAATCTAGGTATGAAAAGAGAACTAATGAGGGAGGTCAAAGTTCGGCAGCTAAAATACTTTGGCCACATAAAAAGGCATAACACCTTTCAGAAGACCATAACAGAAGGGAGAGTTGAAGGCAAACGTGCAAGGGGAAGACAGCGCTATAAGTGGGAAGATAACATCAAAATATGGACAGGAAAGAGTCTATCAGAGTGCACCACCAAGACAAGAGACAGAAGACGTTGGAGATCCATTACAGCCAACCTTCGTTGTGGAGATGGCAACTGATGATGATGATGAGGAAGGGTAAATTTTTTTCAAAAGCTTTTGTAAACATGGTCTCATTGGCTAGACCAGTTGATATAGTCAATTAGGAGCGTCAGTTCAGTGCCACTTTTTTGAAAATCCAATTTGTAAAAGCAAGTGCTTTATATCCAGCTTATATTTTTCTAAATAAAAGCCTGGGACAGAGGCAGATCGGAATTGTGCCAAAACTCATCGCCAGTCAACGTATTTGTTTAATATTTCCATGAATTGTGGTAAGCTAGACCTATTTGATATCTTGTTGATGAAAATTGAATGTGAATTGATAATTTATGTCTATATGTGTGTGGTTCAGTAACAATAAACAGAGGCAAAACCTCGATATGGCTCCACCATGAATAAAACTTGTCGGAGAGGAATATATCTGCATGGGATGGCCAAATAGTACTATGACACCTATCTTATTGAATAGAAGGAAATAATGCTGGAATTGCAGAGGCGTTGTAACCATTAGGGAGAGGAATACTGGTGAATGTTGTTACATGAGAAGTTAACAGTTGGCCTACAGCGCTGAACTCGGTGTTTGTTATGTATTGTGCGTCAGTGTGGAAATAGATTATAAATTAGTTCTGAAGTAGGAGGTACAACCTTCTTGTTTCAGGGACCGTGGTCCTAACGTATTGAGGCAGCACCTGGTCTGAGTTTTGCTGAATCCAGAGGCTGGTAGCATACTCCTTGGTCAAGATAGCGACCAGTATTGTTTCTCAAGGAAACGGTGAAGCAAGCGAGCAGTGGAGACTGTTTCCTGCCGCCCACACAGAAGTTAAGATTCGTTGGCCAGAGCAGCTCAATCTTGTGTACCCCCCCCCCCTCTAAAATTGACTGTATATTAAATAAAGAGGGACAATTATTTGTTTCAAATGACAGGAACTGTGAACTTTTCCAATACTATTTCCACCAGAAACTAACACTTGAAGTCATGATGACAAACAACCACCTAGCTTGAAAAAGCCAGTATTACCTCATAGTACTACATCACAACTTACACACATATTGTAATAATAATAATATATGTCAATACAAAGATCATATCTATAAATTGTGTACATACAACTTGTAATTACATTTGATTGTGATTCCTGGTTCACTTTGTAGTTGAATCAGGATATCTATTATTGAAAGGAATTAATACATATTTTAAAAGTTACACTTGACTTATTAAGATAGTCTTATAGAGTGTTCTATGTATGTGAGTGTCACAGTGTTGTAAAGTATTGTGGATTAAATTAAATTGTTTATCTGTCTAGGGTTATGATAGTGATGAAGTGTATGTTCACAACAACCAACAGACAGATAAACAATTTAATTTAATCCACAATACTTTACAACACTGTGACACTCACATACATAGAACACTCTATAAGACTATCTTAAGGAGTCAAGTGTAACTTTTAAAATATGTATTAATTCCTTACTTTTGCAGCCATTCCAATTCAGCATAGAGTATATTCAACGTAGTCATCACAATATTCCAGAATAAGTCTGACTGAGGTCTAAATGTGGTAGCAAAGTAAGGTCATCTGTAATACACCACACTTATTAGATACAGATACCTTCACAGCTGATCTCAGTCAGTACACTAAGTCCCCTATAAATATTTATATCATCCCACTTTACCACAGTCAGGACGTGTGAATCAAGATGAATTTATATCAATCAAATAGCATATAATTAAATGATCACATAAAAAATTCGTACATAAATATATATGTGAAATTTGTTAATATGGATACTAACTACAGAGTCTTGTGGAAAACTAGTACTGGATGACGGGTCGTGGTGGTATCATCATGTCTAGTTCTTGTTATACTGTTCAGTGTTTTGTTAACAGGGGTAATGGTGGTAAAGTCTTTTATTCACAGTGTTTTTATAAATTTATATATTTATGTTGATGAATCAACAGCAGGCCAGGTCTTCAGTACTTAACTGGCCTGTGTCGATGTAGTCAAGATGTTCACTTGGCCCACTCCTCACAGTTGCTGAGGTAAAATGCTAGGCTTCTCCTCACAGTTGCTGAGGTAAATGATAGGCTTCTCCTCACAGTTGCTGAGGTAAATGATAGGCTTCTCCTCACAGTTGCTGAGGTAAATGATAGGCTTCTCCTCACAGTTGCTGAGGTAAACTAATAGACTTCTAGTCCTCCACCGTTTGATCTCTTCAGAGCATCTGGCACTAGCACAGTGCCAGACAAAGAAACTCTGAAACCACAAAATTAGGCTATGTCATAGCATACTGCCTACTTTACCCTGTTTCCTAATCATAAAACATAAATTGACAAGACAAGATCAGATCTCTCTGACCACCCCAGCACCTCTCATCCAGGCTGTCATCACGTAGCACCAGTTTCCCATGACTGCATTGCATCTGAAATATGTTCATTAGTTTCTTTTTCCATCCAATAAGGTGGGTGATATGTTCCCACTGATCTGAAATATAGATCTGTCTTCTATATTCTTGGATATGTTTTCCCATATTATTTATTCGCCTCTAGGCCCTGGACTGTCGCTGGGGACCTAGAATAAGTACTCACTTGTCGTAATCATTTTTCATGACATGGCAGTATCAATCACTCAGAATTATTAAATAAAAAAAGGTTAATACTTTTCCCTTACCACAATTCAAATGAAAACACACAGATACGTTGTCTAGCACAAACTCAGCTGAGCTGCTGGCTATACTATGGCGTCCCACTTTGAAATACTATCTAATTTCATTGGGCGTCACAGTTCTAAGCATCAACGATCTGTTGCAGTGGACAGTCTTCGACAAAATGGCACTTGCCGGCTAATTTTTGTCACCAATATTAATCGTTCGTCCAATCGGAGTACTTCCCCTCTACAGTTTAAATATTTAAACTTAAAATGTCCAATCTTAGTCTAGTTTCGGTCTAGTTGTGAAATGTACTTATGTCGGTCTGTCTGTCCGAACTTGCTTTTTCCCAAAATTACACTTGGTTTTAGACCAAACTACAAAAAAAAAACTACACAATTTTTTGTCTCACTACGTATAAGATTTCTATGCTAAGTTATTTTTAGCTTCTACCCTCCCTTGACTGCCCCTTGTCCACATGCAGTTTGTTTTTCTGCGTTAGGCTCAAGGACGCGTCAAAAGTAACTTTTGTGAGAAGTATGCACAAATAACTGTCTGCTCGTCTGTATTGAACAATACAGTCTTTCGTCAATATCTTCCGTGTTATCTGTCCGTCTTTGTAATTAAAAGTATATTATTTATCAGGGAAAGATGGGCTATCAAACTAGCTAATTTTTATTCTCCTAAACTTATTATTAAGAAAATACCTAATTTTTTTTCTGTTAGTCTTGTAATTTGTTTTTATTACTCGTTCATGGCGTTTGCCGCTATATTCAAATTAAACGACTATTTACCGTAGAACGTCCAAGATACGTCTGTTTCTGACAAGAGCTAAGGTCGTTTTTCGTCCAATTTCTTACATTGTGTCAACTAGTGGCGCAATTTTTTACTTTAAAACTACAAATTGCGTCTTCTAGACTTTAGATTCAAACACGTATTCAGACCGCATCATTTTTTTCTTTTATCTCCGTTTCTACCCCGTCTAAAAGGATAGGCCGTTAGTCTGCATGTTATAACTAGTTAGTTTTCAATGACACTAGAAAACGCTGGCGTAGGCGAGAATGTATCAGCGTATCTGGGCGGGCGGGCGGGCAGGCACAGATAGACAGACGGATTGACGGACTGATAGACGGATGGATGGATGGATGGATGGATAGATAGATAGATAGATAGATAGATAGATAGATAGATAGATAGATAGATAGATAGATAGATAGATAGATAGATAGATAGATAGATAGATAGATGGATGGATGGATGGATGGATGGATGGATCGATGGATAGATAGATAGATAGATAGATAGATAGATAGATAGATAGATAGATAGATAGATAGATAGATAGATAGATAGATAGATAGATAGATAGATAGATAGATAGATAGATAGATAGATAGATAGATAGATAGATAGATGGATGGATGGATGGATGGATGGATGGATAGATAGATAGATGTATGGATGGATGGATGGATGGATGGATAGATAGATAGATAGATAGATAGATAGATAGATAGATAGATAGATAGATAGATAGATAGATAGATAGATAGATAGATAGATAGATAGATAGATAGATAGATAGATAGATAGATAGGCAGGCAGGCAGACAGACAGACAGACAGACAGACAGAGAGGCAGACAGACAGACAGACAGACAATTTTAAAAGATACGGTAAAGTTATACCGAACAGAATATTTTCTCTCTAATATTTTTATTTTATTTCACTCTATACGGAGCAGTGAGCCCACCACTACATATGGCCACCTTGCCGGAAGCCTACGTCAAAGCAATCGTGCTTTAATAGCCGTGGTTTCTGTTGCAATTTGTTATAATTGATGAAGATGCCAGCCTCGTGCACAATATCACGTCTGTCGCCTCCGACGACACGCCTGGGGCAACCATAGTCATATTCTTTATCTGGCTTTTCAAAAACTCCCGACAACAATTCGGGGCAGAAAATCTGTAACAACGCCTTTAACCTCGGCTTAAACTTGGAGAGATAAGCTCTCATACTAATGCAGATTTCTGCAGCGTCGTTGTTAATATAGTTCAGCACACAGAGCTGTAAACTACACAATGTATGAGAAAACTTTAGCATGTCAAGGTCTACTTTTTCAATGAAGCTTAAGTCTTCCAAAATTTTTTTCGTAGTAGCTACTTTTATAGTTTTTGACTTGGCAATAATAAGATAACTCCACAGTTTTGTGAAATGAAGAGAGTATTTAAGGCAGATAAAAATGTTTGTCAGCTGAAGGAAAAATATGTCTATATGCAAGAAAAAGTATATTAATTACATTAATAGAACAAATTAAAACAAACGTATAATATTTAAGTATTGTTTTACAAAAGATATAATAACACCGACTTAATATGATGCTTTGAGTTGCTTCGACCCCACTTAGTCATCACATTTCTGTATGAAAAATAGTATACCTTTAAAATCAAAAGATTTAATTAAAGAATTAGAAAAAATAAAAACTTCTTTTTTTAATTTTTTTCTAACAGCAGATTTCTCAGCGGTCCAACGCTGGACCGTGATCGACGCATTGCTCACCTCTGAACTAGACAACTATGAAGCATTGTTGTCGCGTGTATCTGCTTTAGTAACCAAACAATGACATGACTATCTTTTGATTGAAATGATTGGTTTGGTTTGGTTTGGTTTTAAGGATTATCTTCATTGCACACAAACAATTCCATCAGTGCTCCGATCTCATCCCTTAGATCTCACAAGGAAGATCTCAGCACAGTGCGCGAACTCCGTACCACCAGCGAGGCTCCCAATGTGTGTATAATACGAGGCGGACGCCATACCTCTTAGCCACTCCGCCCCCCTCATTGAAATGATTGAAATGAATAAGCTGTGAACTCCTTTATCACCAGACTTTTATTTCCATATATCATCATCAGCAATAGTATCACATTCACTGTTTGCAGAAAAAACATGTTACAATTTTCACTGTGATACACGCTACTACAGCTGTAACAGCAGCAACGTTATTACCTACTGTTGCTGCTGGTTTTGTTACATAAATTACTACTGTTCATGCTGTCGCTATTGTAAAAAAAAAACTTACTACTGTGGCTGCTAATGTTACAGAAATAACTACCGTTGCTCAAAAATATTATATAAATTACTACTCTTGCTGCTAAAATCACGTACATTACTACTGTTGCTGCTACTATCTCATAAATTACTGCTGTTTCTGCTTATATCACAAAAATTACTATTACTGCTGCCGTTAATCTTACATAAATTACACTGGTATACACACATTTTGGTGCCTTAAATTTTATAGCTGTTCTTGAGTAATTTTGGGTTGCTGATTCCAAAAATGTAATCAGATTTTTTCTATCAGCTCTAGTTTTTGAGATAACTAAGAATGACCATATTAGTAGGGCAATTGTTATGTACAATCCTAGAGTTAGGTGCTATCAGTGGCATTTTGACTTTAGTCTGCATTCATATTATATGTAATTACTGTGCATATATTACCAAAAATGTAATAAAACTTTATCACTAGCACTTGTTTAGTCAACACGCAAAAAGGATCTTTTCGAGGACTTCCTGGAATGTGATATGCCCGGACAGTCACGCTTAAGGGTCCAGCAGTAATCTGCCATCAAGTGGGCATCCCAAAGTCCCTGGTATCTCTCTTCCATTGTTTTTATATCTTGGTGAAATCTTTCACCTTGCTCCTCACTAAAGTCGCCAAGATTCTCCGGAAATAAATGTAAATGGTTATGGAGGTAGTGCAATTTTATGCCCATGTTGCATCCAAGTTCACAAAAACTCGACAGCATGTTTCCAACTAATTCAGAATAATTGTCTGCTTTAAAGTTACCCAGAAAGTTTTGCACAACTAAAACAAATGGTGACCAGGCTGTGGACTCTGTTTTGTTCATGGAATCAATAAAATTTGGATCGTTTATTAACTTTCTAATTTGAGGTCCATCAAAAATTCCAGCTTTAAGTTTGTTTATGCTCAATTCTGGAAACTTTCTTCATAAGTAATTAAAACAGGTACCATCTTTGTTCAGTGCCTTAACAAATTGCTTCATCAAGCCAAGCTTTATATGTAATGGTGGCAGTAGAACTTTTTCGATCAATGAGAGGCTTATTGACAATATTTTTTTCTCCAACTTTAAATTCATCCCTCAACGGCCACTGTTTCTTTGTCCAGTGCATATCTTTTGCCCTGCTATCCCACAAACATATAAAGCATGGATATTTGATGAATCTCATTTGCTGGCCAAGCAAGAAGTTCATCATTTTAAGATCTACACAAACCATCCAGTTATGTTCTAAATACTTCAATTTTTCCAGAACTGTGCTTATTGTAGCATACTCCTCCTTCATTGTAGTAGAATGAGCAATTGGAATTGAGCCATATTTGTTACCATTGTGTAAGAGAACACCCTTCAAACTTCTTTTAGAGCTGTCAATGAAAAGTCGCCACTCATCTGGTGTATAACTTACACCCATTTTGTTAACAAGACCTCCTACATTAGTACAAAACACAAGGTTGTTTTCTTTACAAAAGAATGGAATAAAACCTTGCTCTCTGCTGCGATAAAATGTAACCTTTGTTTCAGCAGTCAGTAATTTTTTTTTTCTTTCAATCTTGAAGCCAAAAGTTCTGAAGATTTCTTGGAGAGATATAGATCTCGGATTAGATCATTTAGTTCAAGCTGGTCGAAGCGTTGAGCATCTGAAAAATCATCTTCGAAATCACTATCACTGTCACTTGTCGTTCCACATGCCACTGCTGTCTCATCTTCTAGCAGGGAATCCGAAATCTGACTGAAAGTTGGAATTGGTATGTCATCTCCGTGTGGAACAGGTCGCCTAGCAGAATCTAAATCTGGATATTTCCCCTATTTGTTATTTTTTCCATTAATTCCCTTAATATTCACAACACAGAAATAACAGTCATCATAGTGGTTCTTGGGCTCTCTCCAAACCATTGGAATTCCAAATTTTAAACATTTTCTTTTCCCACAAGTCCACTGTCGCAGGTGTTCAACACATGTTTTGCAAACAATATGAGGAGCCCAAGACTTGTCCTGGTCACCTAGTTTTACTTTAAAGTAAGCAAAGTATGCCTTTTTCACAAAAACAGTAATATGCTTCCTATGTTCTTCTTTGAAAGTGTACTCTCCACAAATATAACAAAATAAATGCGGTGAAAGAAAACATGCTCTTCTTGAAGATGATGCCATTCTCTGTTAGAAGTGTAATGAAATAAGTAGCATACTAACATGCATGCAGTGCCTTAAAATATCTCAAAAACTAGAGCTGCTACAGACATGTAAATGTGATATTTGGATTGAGCAGGCCTCATTTATGTACAATCAAGAGTAAAATGTTTGGCACCCAAAAAACATTTTTTTTTTAGGCCTGTGTTATTGGTGTTGAAGCTACTATCTCATAAATTACTGCTGTTGATGCTGCTACTTTTACACCAATCGATACTGTTGTTATTATGTTAGTTACTACCAATAGTGTTACTATTACAGATATTACTAAAGTTGCTGCTGTATATAATACCCGCTACTACAACCATTAACTTTTGAATGCATCAAAACAGTGACTTTTCACTCATCTTATTCATATATATTTCCCTTACAGGCAAGCGCTCAGGTGAGTTATCTTAAAATTTAGTAGATCACCTTATCTCCCTTTCTTTAATTAGTTCCCATATAACAATATTTTATTTTCCCTGTTTGCAAGTGAACTGCAGAGACACGTATATCAAAATAAGAATACACAAGACAAGAGTAGCTTGCATTTGGAAGATTACTGAAATAAAGATAAACCAAGTCTAACGTTAAAAATAAGAATCGTCAGCTCATAATGCGACAGTCGTATTGTGTTGCTCTGAAACATGGAGACCCAAAGAAAACAGAAAGTGACAACCAGACAGATACTGATTTTTATAAATGGACGCTTGCGCAGGGCAGAAGGGCCGAAATATTATAACAAGATCTCCAATGTTCAAGGAATGGGCAGAACCAGGTGGATACCCAGTGAGAAGAAGACGTAAACAATGGAAAGGACACACATTGAAAAGAAAAAAAAAAACATTTGATAACATTACAAGTAAGTTCTTCTGGAATCTTCATGGTCAGGGAAACAAAGAGAAGCTGAAAAATACATCGAGATTGGAATAGAAAACAGAATTACCAGGGAAAAAGAAGACACGGATATACCTAACCAGGACGGGATACGACGGGATACTTTAGTATGAACTTGTTAAAGACCTTTGCTTCATAGGGAACACAAGGACAATTGTGATGATATGTGTATGCACCCACGAAGTTGGTTGTGGGAATTTAAATACACACTGAGTACAACAAAAGTTGACGACCCATGTTGTTATTGATTCACTCATTACCATTCAACTCTCTAGGGAGTTTGGACCTTCAACGAAGGTAAACCAAGTCCTCCTGTCACGTGCCATCAGGTCAAGGTCTGTCCATGTCATAGTCGTCATTTTCATTTCTATGTCCTAGTTCTCTTCTTGGTGTATTTTTCCATCTACCTCCGCTTCTCTTACTCTGGGGTTCCCAGAACAAAGACTATCTGGTAGTGCAATCAACAGGGGTCCTTAATGTATGGTTCTTATCATCAGTTCCACATTGGTGACCTTTTTCGTCCCATTTCAATCCTTCTATTCCCATTTATGAAAGACTGCACCTTTTGGTCGCTGATTTTGTTGTTCCCCATATTTCAGAGCCATACAATATGACTCATTTGAGTTGAAGATACTTATCTTTGTAACCCAGCTTAAAAAATGTGTTCTCGAGATATTGCGACTATTTCATTCTTAGTTTAAACGATCATTTTACGTTTCATTTCAACAATTTTTATGTACTTTATCTAAGAAAAGACTTTTCATCGTATCTCAATGTGCATAACAATACCCTAATAAGAATCGCCTGTTCTCTGCCACAGACAACAGACAAGGGTGCGTTTACGATAAACAAGGCAACGGGTGCGCTCTCGCTAACAGGGCACTTGGATTTTGAGACCGTCAGGTTTTACCAGTATACAGTTACAGTTACGGTAAGTACACTACAGAAAAATACCATCATTATTATTTTACCTTTTCGCACCGTGCAGAGCATTAAGCTAACACTGTAGCTGGCCCCCTTGCGGGAAGCCTGCGCCAACCATTCAAACGTTGTTGCCGCGGTAGTTTTTGTAGTAACTTTTTTACATGATGGGGTTGTCAGATCCGCGCACTAACTTTTATTAGTTGCCTTGTACGGGATGTTCTTGAGGGTGCAGTAGTCCTATTCTTTGTTTGTCGCATAACTAACCCCCCACGAACTACACGGGACGTAGAAAACTATATTCACTATTATTTGACTTTGTTTTCTTGTTATGTGTCTATGCGTACGAATAAACAGCTAGCTCTAGCAAAGACCACATGCTGACCACATCACCCCTAGTGTGCCGATGGTCAAGAAAATATGGGCCTAACACCATATTCCCAATATGCCTCAATGGGCGTGTAACGGGATCCTCTAGCAAAGACATGATATCAAGATTGCCTTTAAAGTTTCATGGGTACAATTTTTTTTTTTAATTTCCACTTTTTTCTGTTACTTTTTATTAACCCCCACCTGCAGTGCCGCAACACCTTTATCCCTTTCAGTCGTTTATACAGAAGAAAAAAATAATCTATATACAATGTATCCGAAAAGGCTAATTCAGACAAAAAAAAGAAGAGGAACTGGCACTGATCAAATTAGTACTCACAAGATTGCATTTGAAGGAACACTCAAACAAGATATAGAATAATACGTATTATTTTGACAACAAGATAGACAAAGTTATGGGAACAGACAGTGATATCAAAATAAGAATACAAAAGTCAAGACGAGATTTCGTTGCATCCTTATAAAGAAATCATAAGAAATCAAGAACAACACAAACACAGAATCTTCAACTCACGTGTCATTGCAGTTCTACTCTGTCTCTGAAGCGTGGAGAACAATATATGCAATACCTCGTAAATTTCAAACTTTCGCAAATGAGTGCTTGCGTAGAATAGAGGATTGATACGAAAGATCATTCATGAGGAACTTACGTGAAGATCCAGATGCATACCAGTGGAACAAAAGAAATGAAGAAGGCGCTGGCGTTGGATAGGGCACACACTGAGGAAAACAGTAAGACAGTAAATATTTAAGAAATAAAATGGTATGGAATCAGTTTTACAAATTAATGGTACACAAGAAAAACGGGACATTTCGGGTTTCGCCCTTCGTCAGCCACAGCTACAAACAGGTGACAAGGACAAGAATTATCCACAATATACAATTATCACGAAACGAAAACAGGGTAACAGCGATAAATTTAGTATAAAAAAGGTAATGGAACCCGTTACACGCCCATTGAGGCATATTGGGAATATGGTGTTAGGCCCATATTATCTTGACCGTCGGCACACTAGGGGTAATGTGGTCGGCATCACGCCGGCCGCCTTAACCTTCCCAGAGTTGCTCTGGTACCCATTTGGGGCTGGGTCGACCCAGGAGCCGTTTGTGGCCTAAAAAAATCCCACCTCATCTGGGGATCGAACCATAGACCACTGCGCTAGGAAGTCAGTGCACTAACCACTATGCTACCGCGGCTCCTTATAGTATAGTATATGTCAATAAATCACATCAACACATCCAAGAAAAAAACGGATAGACTGAATAATTATAGCCAACATGTGGGTCTGAACATCAGTCTAAAGAAGACAGAGGTCATGACACTCAATGTGGGCAGTCCTGAGCCCGTAACAGTAAAGAACCAGAAGCTAGAACAGACAAGCACATTTACATACCTAGGATGCATAGTAGCACCAGACGGTGGAACAAGCAAAGACATCAAGAACAGAATGAATAAAGCGAGAACAGCCTTTGCTAGTCTCAACAACATCTGGAAGTCTTCCCAGTACAGCACAAACACTAAATTAAGATTATGTGAGTGCTGTGCACTTTCTGTGCTTCCCTATGGTGCTGAATGCTGGAGAGTAACAGCGAAGGAAATGTCGAAACTGTCCTCCTTCCACAGTTTGCCTAAGGGAATTTTTTTGGCCGAATACTATCACTAACTAAAAACTACTTACTCGGAGTAACCAACAGGACATGCACACCATCGTAGCTGGCAGACGCTGGAGTTGGGTTGGCCATGTCCTCAGAAGAGACCCCGATGCCATCACAAAAACAGCTATGCTATGGACCCCCGAATGAAAAAGAAAGAGAGGCCGACCAAAAACAAACTTGGCTGAGAACTGGCAGAGGTCGAGATGCAAAGAATGAACCAGAGCTGGGGCACTGTACGAAGGATGGCCGCCGACCGAACAAAGTGGAAGCAGTTTGTCGCTGCCCTACAAGACGCCACCAGGCGTGATGGCCACTGACGGCTTTTACAGTCGGTGGCTAAGGATCAAAGAAGAAGAAGAAGATGTTAATAAATGAGGAGGCGGCTGTAAAACTGGTGAGGAAATAAATATATAAATTAAAAAATAAAATGGTTATTATAAGACAGTGCTTTTTCTAGATTTTTCCAGGCTAAGAGAAACAGAGAGGAACTGAAAGACATAGAAAATGGAATTGGAGAGAAGACATAGAAAATGGAATTGGAGAGAAGACATAGAAAATGGAATTGGAGAGAAGACATAGAAAATGGAATTGGAGAGAAGACATGAAAGGGATTTAGGAAAAAAACAGACATTTAAAGGGATTAACGGATGGAACCGGGCAAGAAGGCGTGAATTTTATGTACGCCAGTGCTCAGTAAGAAGTGATAAATAGATAGGGATCTTCCTGCAATACAGCACCTAGTTTATTTCTGGCTTTCTTTAGCTTTCTGTAACTTACTCTTACCATCCTGCTTGCTTTCATGAACTGACCTAATTAATATGTTTTTTTGTTTTTTTTAAAGACTAAGTATCCCGTTCAACCCTTGATGGGTTATAATTAGGATATATAGTTTAGTAAATCCAAGATGCTACCGATAACCGATTGCGTCAAGGTCAGCGAATCAGAACTGACCAAGATCCTACTCCACCTCCAATTGGTGGTCCTGGAAACAGGCTGCATCACTGCGGTCTGGCTGAGAGAGTGGGGATCGAAGTGGGAAGGCTTACCGGGTACCAAAAAATGCCGTGCTGAAGTCGGATGTGTCGGCCGAAAGGCAAAATTATCGCAGCTTCGCTGTAAACGGACACAACGCAACCAACGTTCTTTTCAGGACGAAAGAAGAAGAAGAAGAAGAAGTAAATTCAAGATAATAAAATCTGATTTTCGATATCTAAATGTAGTATTTTCTCCGCCCTCCACTCAGACCAAATATAGTAAATCAAAACTGTACAATTGTGTGAATGTATGCGTGGGTGTCCCGCGGGAATTCCCCCCCCCCCCCCCAACTTTCCCAAAAATACAATTAAAATAAAAAACAAACGAAAACAAACAACAACAACAAAAGTAAACTCTCTGTGACGTGTAATGGAAAAGAGTCTACAGTAATCTAACAGCCTATTGTAACATAATAGCTGCTCTCTGATTTGCAAGCTAAACATGCATTGTCCTGTCTTCTGCAGCTTACCCTTTTGTCCCCGCCCTGTCTCTTTAAACACTGGGCAACGCGGTGTTTACAATCTTCGCTGCCCTGTCAGTCATAGCAGGAAACAAATCACGCTTTGGTTATTCTTCGTTCCACTCACGCGAGCTCATCTGTCAATCATATAATACTTGAGAGCCAGACAGCACGGGAAAGTAACGGAACTGACCCTTTGAAGTTCACCCAGGGAAAATCTAGAAATCCCTAGTACCCTTTGATCGTGAGCACGGGCATTCTAAGGGGAAACCCGCTAGTAGGACAAAAGTCTTATGATGTCATTCAAAGCTCCAGACGAGAAACTCTGGAAGACCGAAACGTAAAGCTTTCATCTTGATAACTCTAGCTCCTGAATTTTTGTGCCACACAGGAGCGCGAAATAAAGCCATTAGAGATCAAGAGAAATCTATGATATATATATACTGCTGTTTCTATCAGTCGTCAGTCAGAATTTGAATAGAGTCTAGCGTGCAGTCATAAACCATTTCTTTTGAATATTGTTTATAAGTGATTCGTGGAGATTTCATTCTGGATTTTCTGGTAAGAGGAAAAATAGTTCTAAGTATTAGAAGTATTTCAGGGTGATAGCATTTAAAGTTAAACACTTATACTTCACTTAGATTTTTCTTGCTAGAAAGACGAATAAAATAGCCAGATATCTCAGTAAAATGTTAGATCATGCCACCCGACTGCTACATAACTGCGACGAGACCGTAATTATGTTTACAGTGTAGACGGACGCGGCACTTAACTCTCCGGGAGAGAGAGATAAACACGACTTTTAACCAGACCGGACTTAGAGGCGTTAGACGACTGACAGTGGGAGAAAAGAATAAATGTTTATATTTCATAGTGAACTAAATGATAGATGATTATGTTGTACGTGTTAGGTATTGTGAGAAAAATAATAACACACTGTGCGAGTGACCGCCAGCCGCGAAACGGGGCGGGTGAGTCATTATCGACTTGGTCCGAACCAAATCAGCGGCCAGCGACTTCTGAGAGCTGGTAGGTGCAGGGCAAACACCGTGTATCTTTTAAATTCGTCAGGATTGACAGAGCGGATGAGAGACTGTCTTGTTCCCGTCATATATATATATATATATATATATATATATATATATATATATATATATATATATATATATATATATATATATATATATATATATATATATATATATATATATATATATATATATATACATAGAATGGTAGCATTTTTTCTCAAATGTTTTCTTGTATTTTCGCAGACCTGATCGCAAGCGGACGACCAGCGGTCTTTTTCTTTTCATTTATAAGTGTGTACTAGCCCGATTTTGTGACTGTAAATTAAAACCACTGGACTTACCAAATCCAGGATATATTATTTTAACAGCCCACAGTGGGATATACCTGATATCATCATTCCCCCCCCCCCGATAGTTGTATTCAAGTAGAGTACCTATTTTATACACTGTGTACGACCGGCACTCTGGCAAAGAGTCGGCCGATATAAAAATCCATCATCATCTTTTTTTAACATTAGGAGCAACCGGATTTTTCCAGATACTAGAAGTATCCCCCTCTCTTAAATGGTAACCAGCAAGGATTCTCAAACTATTCGCCTATTTGTAATGACACCTGTATCCAGATAGAAGTTCCAGACCGAGCGGGAAACAAGCCTGTTTTTCCCCACCCGCCCATACACTGCAAGCGTTGTCACAACGAATTTATTCAGTTGTAGTTCCTGTGTCTAAACTTACATTCCCCTGTGCACCCTATTGGAGGAACAGTGATAGTTAAGAACAGTGACGATAACCTTTAGGATTGATATTGCTACCAGGATTAATCGAGGAAAATAACGTATTCGGCGTTCACCTCATTAGTTTTTTTGGGGGGTGAACTGGGGCCAATTTGTATCCTAGACAGCTGGAGTGGTACATTAATGACAGTGAAATGGGGATTTATGTTCGAGGAATAATCCGTTACCAAGGGATACCACAGACCCACGGGTTAAATGACAAAAGGTAAGAGAGTGAGAGGTGGCCACTGAGTGAGAGAGTGTGTGATGATTTTTTTTGTTTTGCTGGAAACTATCTATTAATTTGGTTGTCTGGTTTTTGTTTACTTTACTTGGTCTTATATTGTACCAAGATTGTTTATTATGTAACCAAGTGCTAACCTTCAATCTTTGGGTTAATATTTTGGGGGTTTTCTCCATAGGGTGAAGGCGCACCATTCTTTTTTACTTCCTCTGTATGTAAATGATTTTCTTGATATCTTTTGGGTATTTGATGTTGTTACAAGTTTAGTGATAATAAACAACAAAGAAATCTAACTTTGTGTGTTGGTCAGACCCATACCCATTTAGCCTTAGTTTTTCACGGGTGTGTGTGTCTTGTTGTCACATAGTGTTGTGTGTAGTGTAACTTGTCTTATTTTAGATAGGGAGGCAAAGACTGTCTTGGAAACAAAGCACAGTTGTACGGATAGGCTGGAGGAGAGAAAACATACTCACTCCAGAGATATATCTTTCCCTCAACCTACCACCAGTGAAATCTATTTTCTATACATTCTCGTGTATCTGTCAACATTCACTCTTTACTTAGACGGGCCCAATAAAACAATTAACCTACCGTACGACACTCTCTAATAACTGCCCTGTTGTTACCAAGGTGAAAAGGGATGAAATTAGCCTGGGGGTGTCCGGGATGACACGCAATCCACCAATTATCTGCCATCATCCACATGAACCCCTCTCCCTCACTGATCCTTATACATTAATTTTAGTTCTTGTTTTAGACTGTTTTACAGTAGGCTATTGTGCAATTATCTAGATCTATCTATTCTCAACACCTGTTCGACAGTTAAGGATGAATGGCATTCCTGTAAACAATCTAATATTGGTTTTCTCTGTTGTTCATACTTAAAAACGTTTTAGTAGGAAATCCTCTTTATAATTTTTTTTTAAATTCTAGACACTCTGGACAGTAAGGTTCTTCTATTCTAAAATAGTCCATTCCTAGTTGCCGTCTAAGAAGTTTCTTATTGCTAGAAATTTTTAGTTCTCTAGATACCTGACACGTTCTTGTTGAAGTCTTGAAAAATGTATATGCATGTCTACCCTTCAGGCTTCCATCCCACTGTACTGTCCATTCGTCAGTTGTTGTTCTTTTAATTAAGCTTTTGATCAGTTTTGTGATTTTACATTCTACCGTTTACTCCACATCCACTTTGCTTCAACATACCCATCGTCGCAACTTGTGACGCAAAAGTGAACCTTTCCTTCGCCGTGCGTGGCGTCATATATGCGTTGCTCCTAGCGTACAGGTAGATTTAGTTGCATGTATTATAAAGATTAGTTCTCATTAATTAGGGTCTCAGGTTATATGCATCCGTTCTTTCGAAAAGCCAAATAAAGCGATAATTTATATATATGCCAGATTTCCATGAATTATAATGTTTAAACCCTTAACTTTTTATTCCAGGACCAAGTTGGACACAACGCCAGTGCCGATGTTTTTATTACAGTTGAAGATGTGCAAGATACCCCTCCGTATTTTACAGGAGAGCCTTTTCAAACAAAAATTTATGAAAATACCGCAGTTGTAAGTTATGCTTCAATAGTACATTTGACTCACACGTTTTTTAATTCTTTGTTTAATCTGTGTATTAGCTGTGTATTTTGCTCTTTATTGTTCAAGTGCCGTGGCGATTATGTATTTACTTGCATATAGCAAAACTTGTATTTCTCTCATAAAGTTAATTATCTATCTCAAGGGCATCTTTCATCGTCAGTTTCTCCCTCAAATGGGTTTGATGAAGGCTGTCAATTTATTCTTCATGTGGAGCCGACATTATTGGGTGACATGTTTTACTGTTTGCTTGCCTTTTTCACAGAGATACATGTCCAAGTTTTAATTTGTTAAATAGATAGTATTTTAGTTTCTGACAATTATCACTTCGTCTTTTCTTGGTATGGAGTCGTTTGCTTTTGTGATATTTGGCTCTGAGTTTTCTCTATGCCATTTTTCTTTGGCACTATTTTCGATTATTGTTTTTATTTCTTCATGCATTGCCCTGACCTCAGTTGGAATTATGCTTCCTTCTTTGGTAAGTCTACCTGCCTTCTCATTTCCATATATCTTGCATTGGGTGGGAATTCACTGTACTTTCACTTAGTTGAATTTATAGGCTAGTTGGTTTCATTAACGCTTCTGACAGAAAAGTTTTTTGTTATCATGGTTCCTTAGGGCTTTTAGTCAAATAGTATTTAAGAACAAAGGTTAATATTTAGTAAATGGGAAGGTCTGATGATGTTCTTACAATACATATGACTTATGGCAAGTGAAAATCAATTTAATATCTAACTGGAAACACCAGGCCTTTATACCCTTCTCCTTGAATATTATTTTTGTTTGGTGTTTTTGTTTTGTTTTGTTTTACTTACTTAGTCGTTCCCCTTCTACCGTGAGGTGTAGAGGTTTAGAAGAGAGAGCGCCATACTATCCTGTCAGCTGTCTTCCTCCTCTAGTCCTTGGTACTTCAGAGATTGTCTAATGTTGTCTTCCCAGCGGACTCTGGGTTGTCCTCGAGGTCTGGATCCCTGGCTCTTAGCCTCCCATACCTGCCATGGCAGCTGATCTTCTCCCATTCTGCAGACATGGCCAAATCATCTTAGTTGGGACTGTTCTACTTGGGTCTGCAGGGGTTGGGGTTTTAGGCCTTGATGTATCGTCTGGTTGCGGATGATGTCTCTTCTTGTTAATTCAGCCAAATTTCTCAGATACCTCATTTCTGAGGTTTGGATCTGGCTTTTGTGGGTTGTAGTCATTGCCCATGACTCGCATACATATGTCAAGACTGGAACATAGGTGGAGCGGTATACAGCCATCTTTGTTTTCTTACCAACCTCTCTTGCTGAGGAATCCTCGATTTATGGCCAGAAAAAGTCTCCCAGCTGCTGCTTTTCGAGTGGCCAACTCTTCTTTGATGCCTCCCTTTTGGTCTATAATAGCTCTGAGGTATTTAAGTGGTCGACCTGCTCCAGGACCTGTTCTCCCAGCTTAATCTGATGTCTTCTTTCTTCTCGTGATATCACCATGGATTTTGTTTTAGAGCTGCTTATGATCATCCCTCTCTTCTCCAGCTCTTCCTTCCAGACTTGCAGATTGGACTGAAGATGTGCCTCTGATTTTTGTTTTGTTTTATCTCGTTTTTATTTGTTTTGTTTTTTTTTCAACACACAAGCAAAATTGGTACTTTTGATTTGCCATATTTACAATGATTTAACAGATGTGATGCCACTTTCCCATATCGACAGTTATTAATCTTATTTGGAATTGAAAACACTATGTATCATAATTATAACCCATCAGAGTTTTAACCGGATGTTTTTCATCATTAAAATAAAATTAAAATTTATGACTAACAGGGAATCTGCTTTGCCATTCCCATTAAACCTGTTTGCCATGATGGTTATTATTCCTGTTTTTAGTGTTCCTACTTCAGCTTTTAAAGCTGTTAAAAATTTGTCTAGAGGCAGTTGAGATATGGATTTCCCATCTGTTAAGTTTTGTGTATATGCCACCTCCATCTCCATCTTTTGAAGCTCTTGTTGCTGATACATCTATAGAAGAAAATTCCCAAACAGTGCCGACAGAAACAGAAAAAAAAGACAACATTAAAGAATGGACATATTTACCTGTCAAGGAACTAAATAGACTAACAATCAATAGACAGAAATGATGACTCCTAATCACGTGATGTCCCAGTAACAAGATGTTATGGGGCAGGTGAAGTCAAGTTAAGTCACATCAAGTGTCAGAGCTGATTGACAGTATTCCAGAAGTCAACAAAAAGGGGCAGCCAAAGTGATTCAGAAAGGAATCATGTAAAATTTGATTCAGCATGGAATCAGGTACAACATGGTTCAGAAAGGAAGCAGGTACAACATGGTTCAGAAAGGAAGCAGGTACAGTATGATTCAGAAAGGAATCATGTAAAATTTGATGCAGCAAGGAAGCTGGTACAATGTGTTTCAGAAAGGAAGCAGGTACAACATGGTTCAGAAAGGAAGCAGGTACAACATGGTTCAGAAAGGAAGCAGGTACAACATGGTTCAGAAAGGAAGCAGGTACAACATGGTTCAGAAAGGAAGCAGGTACAGTATGATTCAGAAAGGAATCTTGTAAAATTCTATTCAGCAAGGAAGCAGGTACAGTTTGATTCAGAAAGGAATCAGGTACAGTATGATTCAGAAAGGAAGCGGGTATAATGTGATTCAGAAAGGAAGCAGGTACAATATGATTCAGAAAGGAAGCAGGTACAATATGATTCAGAAAGGAAGCAGGTACAACTTGATTCAGAAAGGAAGCAAGTACAATATGATTAAGAAAGGAAGCAGGTACAATTTAATTCAGAAACGAAACAGGTACCACATGATTCAGAAAAGAGGCAGGTACAATATGATTCAAAAAGGAAATATGTAAAAAATGATCCAGAAAGGAAGCAGGCACAACATAATTAAATTAATTCAGAAAGGAATTATATAAAATATGATTTAAAAAAGAGGCAGGTGCAGTATGATTCAGAAAGGAAGCAGGTACAATATGGTTCAGAATAGAAATGTGTAAAATATGATTCAGAAAGGAAGCAGGTACAACATGATTCAGAAAGGAAGTATGTAAAATATGACTCAGAAAGGAAGTGAGTACAATATGATTCAGAAAGGAAATAGATACATTACTAGTCAGAAAGGAAACATTTAAAATATGATTCAGAAAGAAAGTATGAAACTGAAGAATGCACTAATCATCATCATCAGCTGCCATCTCCACAACGAAGGTTGGCTGTAATGGATCTCCAACGTCTTCTGTCTCTTGTCTTGGTGGTGCACTCTGATAGACTCTTTCCTGTCCATCTATAGATTTTATCTTCCCACTTATAGCGCTGTCTTCCCCTTGCACGTTTGCCTTCAACTCTCCCTTCTATTATGGTCTTCTGCAAGGTGTTATGCCTTTTTATGTGGCCAAAGTATTTTAGCTGCCAAACTTTGATCTCCCTCATTAGTTCTCTTTTCATACCTAGATTTTCTAGGACCTCCTTATTTGTTTTCTTCTCTTTCCATGAGATACGCCCCATTCTTCTATAATTCCACATTTCAAGAGCCTCAATTCTTTTTTCCAAATGCTTATTCATCATCCATGTTTCTACATCAAACAGAAATGCAGAATATATATAACACTTTATGATTCTCAGTTTTAATTTGTGAGATAACTGTTTAGATGTCAGTATATGTTTCATGTTGTTGAATGTAGCTTTGGCCATTCATCTTCTGTTATTATATGACCAAGATATACGTAGCTCTTGACTTGTTCCAGGATTTTCCCATTTACGCTTATCTTTAATGTGGGCTTGTCGTCTGTTTTGCTAATTATCATAGTTTTTGTTTTTCAATATTAATGTCGAGTCCATATTCATGACTTATACTGTTCACTTTCTTCACTGGTTCTTGTAACTCCTATTCGCTTTCAGCTAACAACACGGTATCATTTGCATATGTAAGGTTGTTTAATGACCCTCCACTGATGTTCAGTCCTGGTATTTCCTGTATCTTGACAATTTTTTCAGTGTATAGATTAAATAGGCAGGGGCACACAACCTTGTCTGACACCTCTTTTTATGTCTATGTATGGTGAATAAGTCCCAACTAAGATGGTTTGGCCATGTCTGCAGAATGGGAGAAGATTGGCTACCACGACAAGCATGGGAAACAAAGAGCCAGGGATCCAGACCTCCAGGACGACCCAGAGTCCGCTGGGAGGACAACATTAGACAGTCTTTGAAGGACCGAGGACTAGAATGGAACCAGGCCAGGAAGAAGACAGCTGATAGAATGGTCTGGCGCTCTCTCTTCCAAACCTCTACACCTCACGGTAGAAGGGGAACGACTAAGTAAGTAAGTAAGTAAGTATGGTGAATAATTCCTTCCAGATCTTACTGTGGCAGTTTGCTCCCAATAAAGGTTACTGAGTATTCTTATATCTTTTCCATCAATACCTATGTCTTCGAGGCATTCAATTATTTTCTCATGGTGGACTCTGTCAAAAGCCTTCTTATAATTATAATCAATGAAGAACATGTACATACTTTTTTGGACCTCTGTATATTTTTCTGCTAATATTCTTAGGCAAAATATTGCCTCATTTGTTCCGCTGTTCCGTCTAAAACCAAACTGTTCTTCTTGGATCTCGCTGTCTACCTTACTTTTTATTCTTTCCTGTATGATTTTGAGCAGTATCTTAATTGCATGACTCATCAGGCTGATTGTTCTGAAGTCTGAACATTCTGTTGCATTTGGTTTTTTGGGCAATGTTATAAAGACTGATGTCTTCATGTCATGTGGTATATATCCTGTATTGTATATATCGTTGCATAGATCTGTGATTGTATCTATACCAAAGCTCTCCAGGGCTTCTATCATTTCAATTTTTTTGCACTAATATGATGCACTAGTAAGACTTAGCAAACCACAACATGTTATTTTCAACAGTTTTTATCAGTTCTGTTGCTGCCTATTTTTGTTCCTCAACACAGTATTAATTGTCCAGTATTTTTTCTCATTACCAGTCTCATTTTCTCTGTCTAGCACAGTGGTTCCCATCATGGGTGGTACCACCCCCTGGGGGCGTTGGGAGGATCCAAGGGGGTAATTTGAGAAAATGTTTGCGGCAGGGGCCGTTCAGTAGTTGGCTGAGGATTTGACAGGCTAAATTCAACAATATAGCTCAATATAACACTTATATGTAAATGGGTTTTGATTATACAGGGCTCATTACGTGAGTGCTTAAAATGAAAACAGCCTGAAAAAAACCAAACCCACCTTATATCAAAGGTTCCCACCATCAGTCAGGCGAGAACAAGATAGAGAAGATAGATAGCCGAATAGTTATTGCTGGATTATTAAGCAAGGCATAGTTTCGCCTATATTTGCCATCTTGAGCTGAAACAACCATTGCTGATCATAAATTCTAATCACCATCGTCTGCTAAAAAGCCAGTGTAAAGGGTAACAAAGCCCCTGTTGTCTGCTCAGTCAACACCAAAGAAACTAAGGACAAGAAGGACATGGTCAGCTCACTAAAATTTAATCAGCATCTTTTGAAAGGTGGCAGCTAGTGCTAAACAGTGTTTACTAGTTTAGTATTAGTGAGTACCCACTGGAAAGGTGTGTTCAAATGTACTTTTTGCTGGAAGCTGACAAAATTAGATATATGCAGGTGTTTCAAAAAGGATCAACTTGCTTTGTTGCAGATTTGATTGTCTCAGTACTGGGGGGGAAGGGAGGGCGCTAATGATAAATTGATACCCGTGATATGCTAATAAACAAGAGGAAAGCTTCAATAGACCCAAGTGTATAACCAGCTGTGCTATTTATGATTTTTTAATGTAATGCAGGAACATGAAGAGGATGCTTGGAATGTGCTCTAGGAGCCAAGGGGGATGTGACCCGAAGATGTATGGGAAACGCTGGTCTAGCATATTTTCCAGTTGGCATAAAACAATCTGCTTTATGGAAAGCCCAACTGTTCCTAACTAACTTCACTGTCTCCTTCACGTTGTAGACTAATTTCTCCAGTGTGATCTTGAGGAGTGTTACAGTTGTGTGGGTCTTGCGAAGCATCAGACTGAGCGTCCTGTAGTCTGTATACTCAAATGTCTCATGTTTTGGGCATACAGTACAAGTCGGTAACCCAGAATCCAAAAACTGAAATATTACGAAAATTGAAAGTTTTTTTGGCCGACTTTTGGGCAATTTTTTAACTGATTTTCTGTGACTTGGGCTACTTTGGGCGAAATTCAAAAACTGAAAAAATTCAATTTCCGACACACTGCCGTCTTCAAGCATTTTGAATTCTGGGTTACCAAGTAGTTTCTAAGACTTGTGTCTTCACTTTATTTGACATGTACACCACACTGTATGTAATTACAGAGAATTTATTTTATCTGTGCCAAAGTATATAAGGCTTCACCTTTTGGTTTTTTTTTTTTTTTTCAGGCTTGCTCCATTCCATTTTTCTTAATTTTTATTGCTTTCTGCACTTTTGATTATATAATATCCTGATTTATTGCCTTTTTTAAAATGGAAAAATCTTGTGTTAAAATGAACTTGTCTGTTTCCAAGGTTTGTTTTTTCTCATTTTAAAATTTTCTTATTTCTTATGTTGTTGCTTCTTTTCTTTTTTTTGTTTTTTTTTGTTACTATCTTCTTTCTAAGTATTTTATCTCTGTTCATCTTTTTTTTGCTTGTCTTATATATTTCTTCATATGCTAACTATTCTATGCTATGCGGTGTACTTTTTTCTCTCTTTCTTTTCATGTATATATTTACTTTAATCCATATTATGTTCAATTCATGTCTTTGGTGAATTTTGCATTTCTTTTTGTGTAATTTATTCATAACATAATCCTGTTGTGTGTTGTGCGTTTCATTTTATTGTAAAAACAAACTGATTATTGCATTGACTTCACTGTTTGATGAGGAAAAGAAGATAATTTTTTAAACTAAAGTACATAGTTCTTTTCTTTGTGAAAAAAAAGACTTTACAGTCAAATATGTTTCGATTGTTTCCAGAATTTTTCACATTACAGCCTCTATTTATGCATGTTTCACACAAATTTCTTTTCAATTATGTCTCTCTGTGCAGCTACCTCCTCCTTTATCTGTATTTTTCATACACTCACTCATTTAGAAACATATCTTGCTCCCCTTTTTTCTGTTTTACACATAATATTTTTTGTGTCTATATATAACCAGGGTACAAGTTTGATCACAGTAAGGGCTGCAGATGGTGACAGAGGTGTACCCAACAATGTGCAATTAAATATTGCAAATGGTAAGATAACTGTCAGTGTTATAACATAGCTGCTGTGGCAACTACAGCATTTTTACAATGTCAAGTATATGTGGAAGCTCACACTTCTTGACCTTTTAGTTTTATGGAATCTCAAAATAAGGCTGCGTTGAGATTTGAGTTGAAATGTTTTATTTTTGTGTGTGTTGGACTTAATTTCTTTTGATTTTCATAAATGTATCAATTTTCTGGTGCCATGAATGCTTAGCTTGTGTCCTTACTTACTTAATCGTTCTTCTTCTATCGTGAGGTGTAGAGGTTTAGAAGAGAGAGCGCCATACTATCCTGTCAGCTGTCTTCCTCCTCTAGTCCTCGGTACTTCAGAGATTGTCTAATGTTGTCTTCCCAGCGGACTCTGGGTTGTCCTCGAGGTCTGGATCCCTGGCTCTTAGCCTCCCATACCTGCCATGGCAGCTGATCTTCTCCCATTCTGCAGACATGGCCAAATCATCTTAGTTGGGACTGTTCTACTTGGGTCTGCAGGGGTTGGGGTTTTAGGCCTTGATGTATCGTCTGGTTGCGGATGATGTCTCTTCTTGTTAATTCAGCCAAATTTCTCAGATACCTCATTTCTGAGGTTTGGATCTGGCTTTTGTGGGTTGTAGTTACTGCACAGGACTTGCATCCATACATCAAGACTGGAACATAGGTAGAGCTGTATACAGCCATCTTCATTTTCTTGCCAGCTTCTCTTTTACTATCTTGTATCCTGTGTGTTATATCACTGTATGCTCTTCCAACTTTGCCTATGATGTTGCTAAAGATATATGTATCAGCCCGATACAGTAAGGGCATTTCTCCAAGTAATATATGGCCATCATTTGCAGCATTTCTGCTCATAATTTTAATCTCTTCTCTTTAGATTTTCAGACTTATCCAGTATTCTAATTCTGTCTTGTATCTGATTTTAGTTATCAGATAAAATTGCAAGGTCAGTCATGTTTCTGGTAGTAAATTTTGTCTTCATAACTCAATCTATAGCCATAGAGAGGCAGACTAGTGGTGACAGGAGGTATCCGTGCCATACTTGAGACTCAAGTTCTTATCGTACTAAGTTCATTTCCATGATTGGTTTTATGTTCTTCCTCATGTCCTGAGAACATCTTTATTCACCAGTGTTCAGTTTCTGTTTACTTTTGCCTTCCATATTGTTTCACACAGTACTTAGATTTTAGCTTTTCTGCTGCTTCTTGTGCAATTTTTGTTCATACAGTATCCTAACATTCCAAGTGCCAGTGTTGTTGATTCTTTGAGGTGACAGAAGATGACTTTGTGATCCAGACTCTTGTCAGCTTTCTCCATGCTGTGTCAGTATCCTCCTTGATGGAGGGCCTTCATCTTTCCTTAACAGCTGAGTTGAATTATTTCAGAGCCAATTAAGTGCCATTGGAACAAGAGATGAGTAGAAGATACTGGAGACAGATAGGAAACACATTGAGGAAACCTGTTGATAGGGTTACAAGACAGTCCTTATAGAGAATCCACAGGGAAAAAATAATAGAGGGGGATCAAAGAAAACAAAAGAGGAGAGAACTGGAGACAGACATGAAGGGGATGAAGATGACATGAAAAGACCTTGAGCTGATGGCATTGGACAGAAAGACTTGGTATAAGTTTGTTGAAGGCCTATGCTCCTTGGAGAGCTCAGGGGTGATATTGATATGATATTTCTATATTTCATTTTGCTATTACAATCCACCAATTCTGTAGGCATAATTATAAATGCATATTCATATATCAGGTGTAATTACCCTCAAACTTAAGTGTGTATATGTGCATACATCAGTAGGTAATCTGATAAATGTGTTCTTACACGTTTTCTGAGTATTTAGTCTAGTTTCACTTACATGTATTGCATGATAATTATTGTTTGATATATTTTAGAAACCTGCGGTGGTCTTTTCAATATTGATCCCATGTCAGGAGTGATAAGCTTGAAACTCAAAGCAGACCGTGATGCAGGAAAAGTGTATGATAACTCTGGAATCTGTACTCTTGAAATTCAGGTAAATCTTTACATCTTTGCAGAGTGTTTCTTGCAAAATGTGGCTTATAGTCAGTGAAGAATATTTATTACAAGACTAGCACCTCTGACCAACCTAAATTTAAAATAGGTAGTCATGAAGGATAACTTTTTTCAGGCATTGACTTTGAGACCAGAGCAAAGACTTTACTCGCATGCTTCTTAAACAAAGTATTAAAAACATGTAGACTGTAGTATTGTTTGTTGTTGTTTAACTAGGGCTGCTGAGCTTCTCGATCTTTAGCAGCCAATACAAAGTTGAAGACTCCTTGTTATTATCTACACTGTAGATCTAGGTTTTTCCTGTGGCTTTTCTGACATTCCAAAACATGTTGAGTTGAAGACATGAGCTCCAGTTTGGCTTGCATTTAAAGGATTGTCACATCTGGTCCAAAGCTAGGAGTAAGAAGTGCACGGCATACTGTGCATTTCCCACTATCCAAGGGGCCTCTCCAACTATACAGAGCTAACATACTGTACTGTGGTTCTGGGCTCTCCAAGGAATTGTTATGCCCTGCACAGAGCCACTTCTCAGCTTCTCCTGCCTATCACTGGGTCCACAGTGAGATCCTCCTGCATGCAGTCAACCAAGTCAAAGCCTAAGAATTACGCCTGGGGCTCAAGTGACTTCTCTTAACTTAGTGTGCAATGCTGGGTTCTCAACAAGTTCCATCACAGGGGGAATCCCTGGAAGTGTATTGATGATTTCAAGAGTCAGTGAGGATGTAATTAGCCTCACACACATAGGTTAACTTCCACGTACGTACATTGTAGCATTGTGCATAGCTGGTGGTCATATAAGGATGACTCAAGATATGCCTCCATACATAGACTGTAGTATAAATCAATTATATTTCAAGGAATATGTGCAAAATTAATTTGTATGAGATTTGATATGGCAGTGAGAGCCAGTTTCCATAGTTACCATTTTCTTTACACCTTTGGAATTGAGGGAGCAGCATCTTAGTTGTTATTGTGCTTAAATACATCTACCAAGCGTCACTGTAGCAAAGTTAGATTTTGCTGGGGAGGTTATGATGGTATCCTAAAAGAATGAAATCCGTGTATGTATTTACCATGTGAGGTCAAGCACATGTAGGCCCCTGACTCTATAAATGATGATGATGAATTATGTGCAGGGAACCTAACGCTACCTCCCTAGATCTCACACGGTCACTATTTTGGCTCTAGTGTCTGGTGTATGATGTACCTAGTGTCTAGGGAAGAAATGAAATGATGGTACACAACACAAAAACACTTTAAGTTTCTATAAGGAAGTGAATAAAAACCAGTGGTTAAGTTTTTCTTTAAATTGAATATTTTTTTATGTACAATTTATTTTGCCTGTCCAATCATATCTTTTGGACAGGTCTTTGAAAATGAGGACAAGATAGTTTACAGAAAAGATCAACTAAAATTGTGTGGACAATCTGCCCAATAACTATAAAGTTAATATATGTCTTTCCTTTTGGAATGTTCACAGCTTACACTTTATTCATCTAAGAGGGAGAGTCACTGTGTATGAGGGGCTGTATTATCATCATACCCCATAAACTTCCTGAGTATGATTTGAAATACCAGTGTTTATTAAAACGAAACTGTAAGATATACCCAGGTCCTTAACATATCACCTGGGGTTTCTTGTTGAATGATAAGATAGTGTGTAGTTGCAGAAATATCGATATCACATCACACGCCCAAGCTCCTGCTGTTATCTCTTGACAGCATACATGAATTGTCGGAGACTTCTTGGCGTTATCGTCACTCCTCAGGTTTCCTGTTACCAGCTGGCAACAGGAAATAAAACCTCTGCAACAAAAGGACACCCTGGCCTTTTATATCTGATCACTTTTGGTATTATTTATTCCCCTACGGTGATATGGGGTCAGCCTCGCGTGCATTACAGGTGCACTCGCCCCTAATTTTACATGACTCCCACCGGGAGCCGCACTAGCGTAGTGGTTACAACACCGCTCTGGCGACCGGGTGATACAGGATCAAACCCGGGCGACGGCATTTGAGGATTTTTCGTCGACCGGGATTTGGACTGGATTAACTCGAGACCTGGCGAGGACATTTGAAGGAGTGTCGTCGACCAGGGACTGGCGGCTCCTGAGCCGACCCAGCTGCAATGGGTACCTCCGAAATCGGCGAGTATTTGCCTGAATGGCGAGGGACACCTGTCTCTGTACAAGAAATAAAGGGATACTCACGTAAAATCAATGTCAGGTTAAACATAAAAAATAATAACCTGAGATTTCGCCTCGAGTATTAGCGGGCGAACGCAAAAAAAAAAAAAAAAAAAAAAAAAAAAAAAAAAAAAAAAAAAAAAAAGACTCCCACCTTGCTGTGACCACACCTTAGGTCCCTATGGCAGATACGCCACTGTACATTTACATAGTTTTCCTCAATAAAATAATGTGGGGTAACCACATTTCCTTTTATATGATTTTCTCTTCTTTTCCTTTTTAAATATAAATGCTTCAGGCATGTTGAACAGTGTTCATGGAACACAGAGGCTTACTAATATATTCTAATACAATAATATTCAAACATAATCATGACAACATACATCAGTTAGATACATTTCAATGTGAGGACTCAACAATGTCTGCTCCCGGCACGTCCTTCACTTTTTCCCAATAGCAGTATCTAACTTTGGCAATGGGATTAAACATATTAAATTCATAAAGCATTCTTACCATAAAATTCAAGAAATATAAACAAATGACGCTGACTTTGCAAAGAATTCGCCTCAGTTTCCTCTGCACTGCCCAGACTGTGAATATTTCTCTATATTTAATTTTACAATTATCACAGCTGTTCTCAGCGTATTTGAATGAAAAATATTGTTCAACTGGCACTGAATAGTGAAAGCCTGTTGCTAATATTTATTAGCACTGGCCAGTCGAAAGCTTGCGACTACCAGAATTCAAATGCAGTTTTTGAAAAACAAAAATAATTCCAAACATACTCTGCGTCTGGTAGTCGATTGGCCAGTCTGCTTTAGTTATAATAATAATAGCCCCTTCAGTCATAACTGACTATGGGAATGCGCCCCTGAGGTGGCAGCCCTCAGCTGCTTATTTTCCTGGTGCTCCTTTTGACGTTTTCTCCTCACCTCTGCTTCTTGTGTGAGCCTCTCTTCGCCCAATCTGAGGTGGTGCCGTAAATAGCATCGCCACTTAGTGCGATCGGCAGCTTCATCCTCCCATGTTGCTGGATCCATGTCCAGTGCCCTCATATCTCTCTTGCACACATCTTTGAACCTCAGCTGTGGTCGCCCAACTGTTCTCTTGCCATCTGCTAATTGTCCGTAGAAGATATCTTTTGGGATGCGACCATCTTCCATGCGGCGAACATGGCCAAGCCAGCAAAGTCTGCGCTGCCTAAGCAGCGTTTACATACTTTGAAGGCCAGCGCGTGACAACACCTCGACATTTGTCACTTTATCTTTCCACGAGATGCCGAGGATGCGGCGTAGACACCGCAAATGGAAGGTATTGAGCCTTCTTTCTTGCTTAGCATAGGTCGTCCAGGTCTCGCTGCCATATAGGAGTGTGCTGGTGACGCAGGCATTATATACTTTAGTTATGCCAATACAAAACGATGTTAGTTTTTGGTAACAATTTTCCTACCGCTCCCCTCTCCTCCTATACTCTTGTTACCCAAGCGAATTTGAATTTACCTCAATGCCTCCCTTCTAAGCCGGTGTCCCCACTAACGTTATGAAAAAAACAAGCAGGAACAACAGTCTGTCTGGTCGCGCGTCCGTAGACATTTAGTATTTTCTCAATAACTTGGTTAATACTGGGACTATCATATTATTTAAAACACATTCTTGCTCAGTGAACTCTAAGCTATACTACCATATGATTTTTATGGTCAGATTCATTATGGTTTAGATTTTCAATTTTGTCACCGGCAATCGTCAAATAAAAATTTTACACAAGACGGCCATCTTCCCCCCTCGCTAGCATGTATTTTTCAAATAACTACTTGTTTTAGTGACGTCAGAAATACTACCGCTAGGAGAAAAAAAATTGACTGCGTGTTTTGCCTCTGTTGGCTTTGTCGCAGCGTGTATATATGCATGGCAGAATGTGTCAAGCGAAGCGGGGTTTTGCACGGCAGGTTAAGAATTGGCGTTAATTATTTGTATTGTATCGTGTAACACTACCAAAAAATGTAAGGATTGCTACTGATTACCAGCTATAAAGTCAAAATTTTACGTTAATTCAGATAGTTATTTTGCGGGACACTTCCGCAAAATCGTTAATTATAAGTCTAGGATGCAAAATGTATGCAGCAGATCTGGCAAAATGTTAAATATTGGTAGTACATTTTCGAAACCGAAACTAAAACGCGTGTTAGATTTTTACCGTGGGATCGTTCTATAGACTTTAGCACTGCACAAAAGGCAGTGTTGCTGGCGTGTGAGAGTATCACCATCAGACACAATAGGGCGGGTTTATCTATTATCATTTTATGACTAAAATCCTACTGAAATGAGCGATTATTCTCGCAGATTTTATTACACACCTCCCATCCTAAAACATGCATTCATTTGCAGGTTATAATCTGCAAGATAACTTAGCTCAAAGAAGTCTTACGCGTTTTTCTGATCTTCATCATAAGGATGTCTACTCAAAAAGTCTGCACCTACGTTCTGAGGGCCGGGAATATATTCAATCAGAAATGAGTATGGCTGCAATAATAAAGACCATCTCAATAATCTGGAATTTTCATGCTTGGCCTGTGACAGGAATACGAGAGGTGAATGATCCGTTTGGACCACAAATGTCCTGCCATATAAATAAATCTGGAATTTGTTTATAGCCCATATCAAAGCTAGACATTCATTTTCACTTGTTGAATAATTTTTTTCCGCCTTGTTCAACTTTCAGCTGGCATAAGCGACTGGGTTCAATTCCCCATCTTGTGAGGAGGACCTTTGCAACAATGTAGCGCCCAGGCCCACATTGCTTGCATCACTTCTCACAATAAATTCTTGATTCAAGTCAGGCAATTGCAATACTGGCCTGCTTGTGAGTTTTTCTTTTAACTCCTGGTAAGCCAATTCACACTGTGCGGACCAATTTATTGTATCAGGTTGACCTTTGTGAGTTAAATCTGTCAGAGGAGCACATATAGAGTTAAAATGTTCAATGTACTTTTGGTAGAAACCACACAATGACACGAAAGATCGCACATCTTTCTTTCTTTGTGGTCTAGGTGCTCTTTTCAATTTTTCCAGATTCTTGGGATCAGGGGTCATGCTACCCTGATGTACAGTATGTCCCAAGAATTCCAACTCTTTACAACCAATACAACATTTTGTTGGCCTAGCGGTTAAGTTAGCCTCTCTGAGTCTATCAAACAGCATATTCAAAGAGGTAACGTGTTCCTCAATTGTTTCCGTAGCAATGAGGATATCGTCCATAAAATTCGAAATACATGGATTTTTCAGGGGATCCAATAATTTTCGCATCATCCTTGAAAACACACTCGGGGCATTTTTCAACCCAAATGGTAACATGTTGAACTCATAATGACCTTCCGAGGTGCTAAAGGCTAAATAAGGTCGAACCTCAGGCTTTACTGGAATTTGGTAATAGCCTTTGCTAAGATCCACCTTAGAAAAATATTTTGCCTTGTTCAGCCTGGCAAATAGTTGAGTAGTATCAGGTAATGGATCCACCTGACCTTCTGTGACAGCATTCAGTTTCCTGTAATCTATGCACAGTCTATGTTCTCCCGATGGTTTCCGCAACAAAACCACACAGGAACTATAAGGAGACTCACTGTGAGAAATAATCCCTTCTTGTAACAAATAATCTATCTCCTCTTTCAAAGCTTTTTCCTTAGCGAAAGGAATAGAATAGGGCCTCATACAGATAGGTGCTGGGTCTAGTAGTTTCATATCATATTCCAACAAATTTGTGTGCCCCGGTTTATCCGTTAACACATCTGTATGTTTCTCAAGGACCTGTTGAACCTTCTCCTTCTGTCCTTTTGTCAGGTGATTACTGATCTTCACCTGGGCAAATGTTTCACTGGTTTTCAGTGGATATTCGAATGAAGAGAGAGGGTCATTTTTCATTTCGGTTGCAATAGACAAGGCCAATAGGTGTGTTCCTTCCTGGATTTGTCTGTCCAGATATTTCTTCAAAAGGTTCACATGATAGACTTTTTCCTTTCCCTTTTTGTCTATCTTATAATTTGTTCTGGATACCTTTTCCAAAACTGTATATGGCCCTTGTCATCCGATCTGAAGTTTATTGTTGCTGCCTGGCAATAGAAGAAGTACCTTCTCCCCTACAGCAAGTTCCCTATCCTTCGCTTTCTTATTATAATAAGCAGCATGCTTTTTCCTGGCTTGTCTCAAATTTTCATTTGCCAGTTTCCAACTAATTTTTAAACGAGTGGTCAGTTCGTTCACATATTGATAAGATGAGGTAACAGTCTCCTCTGCCTTCTCATCTGTCCAGGTCCTTAACAAAGCTTCTAAAGGACCTTTTATTGGCCTCCCAAATAACAGGGTTGCGGGTGCCATTCCGGTTGAATTATGTGGTACTTCCCGGTACGCAAACAACGCGGCGGGCAAGTAGTGGTCCCACGTATCAGGTTTCTCATGTGCCAGCTTTCTCGGGATAGAAATGAGAGTCCCATTGAACCTCTCTACCTGGCCGTTCCCTTGGGGGTGATACGGACTACAATGAAAGTGCTTGGCTTGAAACAACCTAAAAACCTCTTCTGTTAGTTTCCCCTTGAACTGAGAGCCATTATCAGTCAAGATTTGATGTTGGAATCCTAACCTTGTGAATATCGTAAGTAATGCCTCTGCCACATGTTTCGATTCGATTGATGACAGGGCTACCGCCTCTCCCCACATAGAAGTGTCTACCAGAGTAAGGATGTAACTGTTCCTCCTCTTGGTCCAAGTGAGAGGTCCCACAATATCCACTGCAACTCTCTCAAAAGGGGTTCCCACAATGGGCATTTCCCCAAGAGTTGCTGGAGCAGTCCAATGCTTTGGAGCTACTCTCTGGCATTCGAGACAGGAATTTACATATCTCTTTATGTCTTCTGTTATCCCTGGCCAGAAATAATGACAAGCTATACGCTGTCCTGTTGCGCTAATCCCCATGTGACCACTGAAGGGGATAGCATGACCTAACTCCATTACCTTTTCCCTATATGAACTGGGAAGGACCAGCTGTCCATGACCAGCTGAACCAGTGCCGGCCTTCCTATATAACAATTTATTCTTCATATAGAATTCTCCTTTATTAGGAGGAGTATGGCTCTTTGGGAGTTTCTTATAGCACGGCTTCAGTGACCTATCTTCAGCCTGTGCCTTCCTCATCTCCTCTGGATGAGTGTTTATAGGTTCATCTTCTTCCTTTCTGGATTGTGATCGGGTCTGGACTGCTGCCAAGACCACAGGTCTCTTGGGATTCCCCAAGTAGACATAACGACACCCCAATATCAGAGGGTAGATGGGTGCGTCTATCACTGCTGCTCTGATTATCCCTTCCACATAGTGAGTTTTCACTGTTATCCTAGCAATGGGAAGATTCATGAGTGGTAGGTCCTTGGTCGCCCCTTGTATCTCCACTGTTTCTGTGGTATACTGATCTGGGTTCACCAAGTGCGAGCTCACGACAGCATCAAAATCTAAACCTGTATCATAGAGGCACCTTATGGTGACATCATTGCATACCACATCCTCACAAACTGGGGGTGATAAGGTTCCTGCTGTCCAGCAGGTTTGTCCTTTACTTCCTGGTTCCCCCTTCTCATAGTAGCACATCCAGCAGGTTTACTTTTACAAAACTTAGTGTCATGTCCCTCCTTCCTACAATGTTTACAATACCATCTACCTTGATGAAAAGGTTTTCTTTCATCATTCCTTCTGTCATTGAAATGTGAGGTTTTATTTTTAAAATCATTTCGAGGCCTATCAAAGTTCTGCTTACCTCTGTTATCAAATTTATTATGGTTTTGAGGAGCCTTATACTGATCTACTGGTTTTTTCTTGATGCCAGCTACCTCTGCCTGGGCTGCCTGATACCTTTCAGCGACATTAATTATCTCACCCAGCCTCTCCGCGCCCTGTTCCATGAGAAATTTTCTCATGTCTGGAGCCATGGACTCTCTCATCTGTTCTATGAGTATCATCTCTTTGAGATCTTGGGTTTTCCCCAAAGAAGCCCATTTCTCCATATACGTTTCTAACTGGGCGGAGAATTGGTGATAGGTCTCACCCGACAGTAGCCTGGCATTCCTAAATTTCATTCTATAAAACTCTCCGTTCTTTTCGTATCTTAACAGAAGAGCTTGCTTCAACATGTCATAGTTGTCTTGGTCATCCCTGCTCATTTTGGAAAACACTTCATAAGCTGTTCCCCGAAGACCCTGAGACAACTTTACCCCCCATCTTTCTCTTTCTAACCCATAAGTAGTGGCTAATACTTCATATCTGCTTAAATATGACTCAATGTCATCATCCTTTTCTATAAAATAGTCTAAATGGAACCCCATGGCTGAGTTGGAGGCCCCCTGACCAGCAGTAGCATCAGAGGTAGAGGGGCTGTGACCATTGTCTGGAGCAGGGCCTTGCAACTCTAACTCCCTTAGTCGCAACTCATGCTCCCTCTGTAATCTTTTATCCTCTGCTTCTGCCTCCCTTTGCAGTCGTTTTTCTTCTTTTTCTGCCTCCAATTTTCTCTCCTCACATTGGAGCCTCTTTATCTCAGCCTCTCTATCAGCCTCTAAGGCACTAGCCTCCTTCTCAGCCTCAATCGGTAACCTTTTAATTTCTTTTTGCGCCTCACTATCTAACTGCATCTTCCTTTCCTCAGCTAACCTATGTTCTTCCCTGGCAATAAATTTGTCACATTCTGAGGTGACATAGTCAATCAAGATTTGACCCTCCATATTCATTTCCTTGGCAGTCTGCACAGCCGCAGAGCGAAACTTGGCCAGATCTGCCATCTGATAAATGCAAAATGTTCTA
Source organism: Oreohelix idahoensis (assembly GCA_024509875.1). Taxonomy (NCBI): domain Eukaryota; kingdom Metazoa; phylum Mollusca; class Gastropoda; order Stylommatophora; family Oreohelicidae; genus Oreohelix; species Oreohelix idahoensis. The sequence goes on along the minus strand of JAMPIV010010511.1, from coordinate 441,458 downwards.
ACTAATTTTCTAAATAAGTATAAATTTATCTAATTAATTCTGGGTTCTGACAGTTTCTTGACTTCCAAAATCTTGGGCAATAATGATTATGGGGATTCCCTGGGACAATAGAATGTTGTTTATGCTAAGACCCAGACCCCAATGTATGTAGTACTAGGAGAAATTCAAATCCCAGACGAGCCCCCAATTTATGTAGCAAAGTTAGATTTTGCTGGGGAGGTTATGATGGTATCCTAAAAGAATGAAATCCATGTATGTATTTACCATGTGAGGTCAAGCACATGTAGGCCCCTGACTCTATAAATGATGATGATGAATTATGTGCAGGGAACCTAACGCTACCTCCCTAGTTCTCACACGGTCACTATTTTGGCTCTAGTGTCTGGTGTATGATGTACCTAGTGTCTAGGGAAGAAATGAAATGATGGTACACAACACAAAAACACTTTAAGTTTCTATGAGGAAGTGAATAAAAACCAGTGGTTAAGTTTTTCTTTAAATTGAATATTTTTTTATGTAAAATTTATTTTGCCTGTCCAATCATATCTTTTGGACAGGTCTTTGAAAATGAGGACAAGATAGTTTACAGAAAAGATCAACTAAAAATGTGTGGACAATCTGCCCAATAACTATAAAGTTAATATATGTCTTTCCTTTTGGAATGTTCACAGCTTACACTTTATTCATCTAAGAGGGAGAGTCACTGTGTATGAGGGGCTGTATTATCATCATACCCCATAAACTTCCTGAGTATGATTTGAAATACCAGTGTTTATTAAAACGAAACTGTCAGATATACCCAGGTCCTTAACATATCACCTGGGGTTTCTTGTTGAATGATAAGATAGTGTGTAGTTGCAGAAATATCGATATCACATCACACGCCCAAGCTCCTGCTGTTATCTCTTGACAGCATACATGAATTGTCGGAGACTTCTTGGCATTATCGTCACTCCTCAGGTTTCCTGTTACCAGCTGGCAACAGGAAATAAAACCTCTGCAACAAAAGGACACCCTGGCCTTTTATATCTGATCACTTTTGGTATTATTTATTCCCCTACGGTGATATGGGGTCAGCCTCGCGTGCATTACAGGTGCACTCGCCCCTAATTTTACATGACTCCCACCTTGCTGTGACCACACCTTAGGTCCCTATGGCAGATACGCCACTGTACATTTACATAGTTTTCCTCAATAAAATAATGTGGGGTAACCACATTTCCTTTTATATGATTTTCTCTTCTTTTCCTTTTTAAATATAAATGCTTCAGGCATGTTGAACAGTGTTCATGGAACACAGAGGCTTACTAATATATTCTAATACAATAATATTCAAACATAATCATGACAACATACATCAGTTAGATACATTTCAATGTGAGGACTCAACAATGTCTGCTCCCGGCACGTCCTTCACTTTTTCCCAATAGCAGTATCTAACTTTGGCAATGGGATTAAACATATTAAATTCATAAAGCATTCTTACCATAAAATTCAAGAAATATAAACAAATGACGCTGACTTTGCAAAGAAGTGGCCTCAGTTTCCTCTGCACTGCCCAGACTGTGAATATTTCTCTATATTTAATTTTACAATTATCACAGCTGTTCTCAGCGTATTTGAATGAAAAATATTGTTCAACTGGCACTGAATAGTGAAAGCCTGTTGCTAATATTTATTAGCACTGGCCAATCGAAAGCTTGCGACTACCAGAATTCAAATGCAGTTTTTGAAAAACAAAAATAATTCCAAACATACTCTGCGTCTGGTAGTCGATTGGCCAGTCTGCTTTAGTTATGCCAATACAAAACGATGTTAGTTTTTGGTAACAATTTTCCTACCGCTCCCCTCTCCTCCTATACTCTTGTTACCCAAGCAAATTTGAATTTACCTCAGTGCCTCCCTTCTAAGCCGGTGTCCCCACTAACGTTATGAAAAAAACAAGCAGGAACAACAGTCTGTCTGGTCGCGCGTCCGTAGACATTTAGTATTTTCTCAATAACTTGGTTAATACTGGGACTATCATATTATTTAAAACACATTCTTGCTCAGTGAACTCTAAGCTATACTGCCATATGATTTTTATGGTCAGATTCATTATGGTTTAGATTTTCAATTTTGTCACCGGCAATCGTCAAATAAAAATTTTACACAAGACGGCCATCTTCCCCCCTCGCTAGCATTTATTTTTCAAATAACTACTTGTTTTAGTGACGTCAGAAATACTACCGCTAGGAGAAAAAAAATTGTCTGCGTGTTTTGCCTCTGTTGGCTTTGTCGCAGCGTGTATATATGCATGGCAGAATGTGTCAAGCGAAGCGGGGTTTTGCGCGGCAGGTTAAGAATTGGCGTTAATTATTTGTATTGTATCGTGTAACACTACCAAAAAATGTAAGGATTGCTACTGATTACCAGCGTTAAAGTCAAAATTTTACGTTAATTTAGATAGTTATTTTGCGGCACACTTCCGCAAAATCGTTAATTATAAGTCTAGGCTGCAAAATGTATGCAGCAGATCTGGCAAAATGTTAAATATTGGTAGTACGTTTTCGAAACCGAAACTAAAACGCGTGTTAGATTTTTACCGTGGGATTGTTCTATAGACTTTAGCACTGCACAAAAGGCAGTGTTGCTGGCGTGAGAGAGTATCACCATCAGACACAATAGGGCGGGTTTATCTATTATCATTTTATGACTAAAATCCTACTGAAATGAGCGATTATTCTCGCAGATTTTATTACAGTCACCACTACCACCATTTTCCTTTTTGCTCTCTATGGACCATGGAAGCACCACTACAGCTGGTCCCGTTGCAGGAAGCCTGCACCAATGATTCATATGTTCTTGCTGTGGCAGGTTTTGTAGCAGTTTGTATTACATAATGATGTTGCCACTGTCATGCACAACCTCGTATTAGTCACCTTGTAGAATGAATGAGCTGTGTCAGCCATGTTTTAAAACTGTAGATAATTAATATTGCTCACAAATAAATTTGTTGCATTTTTTTTTAGCTCAGGATTAACTTTGGCAAAATGTTTTTTAAGTATTTTAAAAACCTTCAGCTACCAGGTAGCCAAAATGGCATGCATTTTGTGTGTATCTAAAGCAGATGTAAATTTAATTGCTCTCTTTCTGTAATTGGTTAATGACTATCGCTGTATGCAGTTCAGAGTATTCGGAAAGAAGCATTCTTTTTTTCCCCTATGCATGGATGGGACAAACTTTCAGGAAACATGTTGATAGCATTACCAGGCAGTCCTTGTTCTGAAATCTGAAGGTTGTGAGGGTTAGAAGCAGACACAAGAACACACTGGAGTTAGAATGAAAATTATGAGGAGGACATAAAAAGATTTTGAGCTTATTGTAGACAACAGAAAGACTTGGCATGAGTGTGTTTAAGACTTATGCTCTTTGAGGTACTGAAGGGTTAATGATGATGATACATCTGTTTGTTAGTTTCAATAATATGTATTGTTATATTGTAACAAAACTCCACCTTGGCCAGTCACAAGCCCGGCTGAAAAAGTGAGGAGGGATTCTGACTGACCTAAGGGCTTCATTTGTCTAAGGAAGTAGCGGGTAAAACCAGAACCAGCCAGATGGCATGCTTGGAGGCTGTAAGGAGGCAGCCCCTCTACATTGCAAAAGCCCAACCTGCCAATCACCTGTTTGTCTTAAAATCTGATTACAAGAAATGACAAAGAAAAAACCCGACTCATCTTAAAGGTAGAGGACTGGCATGGATTACAACTTATGGATCATGACAACATTAGACAATCTCTGATGTACCGAGGACTAGATTAGAACCAAGCCAGGAGGAAGACAACCAGTAGGATAGTATGGCGCTCTCTCTGGCAAACCTGTACACCCCAGGGTAGAAGAGGAAAAAATAAGTAAGTAAGTAAGTATATTTTAGCAAATGTTTAAGCAGTTTCTCCTTTATGAAAAATAGTCTTTAATATAGGTGACTGTAATAATAATGGTACATTTTAACTCAAAGAGTATCACAGATATAAAATATTTCAGGCTACTGAAGACAGTCAATACCCTCAAGCCCCAGGGAGCATTCACACAACCACAACTTTAGTCACAGTTACTGTCTTGGATATCGATGACAATGCTCCAGTGTTTTCAAGGCCATCCTACAGTGTTACAGTTGATGAAAACACACAGCAGGGTGTACCCATCAATCTCAATACACTTATTACTGTCACAGATCTTGATCAGGTATATGTTAACAAATACTGATATACTGTAATGTCTGCTTGACTGTTTTGACAGAACACATTTTTAAGCCCCTCTGTACATATATAAATGATAATTGGTCCCTTTTGATATGTATGTATTTCTCAAAATGTTTACTAACTTCTAGATTAGCTAGCAAACTGATAATTCTAACTTTGATAGCTATGGCACTTATCCTAACTAGAAAAATCCAACAACCATTAAATTCCACTTGGAAATAGGTTTATGTTGATGTCTTTTTTCCTTCCTCTATGAGTGCAAAACTGAGGCATGAAAATAAATTCCACATTCTATATATGTACAGTTTATTTGACTATTTGTTGTCTGCTTTGATGATTGAGTAGGTAAGTTCAGTGTCTGTCTTATTTACTTACTTAGTCGTTCCTCTTCTACCGTGAGGTGTAGAGTTTTGGAAGAGAGAGCGCCAAAGTATCCTATCGGCTGTCTTCCTCTTGGCCTGGTTCCATTCTCAGTCCTTCAGAGATTGTCTAATGTTGTCTTCCCAGCTGTCTCTGGGTCATCCTGGAGGTCTTGATCCCTGGCTCTTAGCCGCCCATACCTGCTGTGGCAGCATATCTTCTCCCATTCTGCAGACGTGGCCAAACCATCTTAGCTGGGACTGTTCTACTTGGGTCTGCAGGGGTTGGGTTTTTAGGCCTTGGCATAGTGTCTGGTTGCGGACCATGTCTCTTCTTGTTACTTCAACCACCTTTCTCAGATACCTCATTTCTGAGGTTTGGATCTGACTTTTGAGGGTTGTTTGACTTGTAGTTAAAATGACAGGAAATCGAACTCCATGACAGATCAAATATTTTTCTGTTCTTTTACATAATGGTTTACTACAATGACAATTGGGCTACATATTTTATATCAGATCTTCCTTTCTTACTGTAATGGAAGATGTCTTCTACAGACAACTGGCAGATGGCAAAAGAACAGTTGGGCAACCGCAGCTAAGATTCAAGATGTGTGCAAGAGAGATATGAGGGCACTGGACATAAATCCAGCAACCTGGGAGGATGAAGCTGCCGATCTCACCAAGTGGCGATGCTATCTACAGTACCACCACAGATTGGGCGCAAAGAAGCTCACACAACAAGCAGAAGAGAGGAGAAAATGTAGAAAGAAACACCAGGAAAATAAGCACCTGAGGGCTGTCATCTCAGCGGCGCATTCCTATAGTCAGTTATGACTTAAAAGGCTATTATTATTATTATTGCTGTAATGACACAGTAATAAAATTAATGCACTGAAAACAAATGCTTGAATCACATCTTTTCCTATCCATGACAGGGAGAATTTAATCAGGGTTTCCTTCACTGCAGACACTGTTGCAGAAAAACTGCTTGAATCTATTAAGTCAACTCTAACTGCTTTGTTGGGCTAGCAGGGTGCTTTTACCCAAAAAAAAAAAAAAAAAAAGCACTTAATTATCATGATGTACCTACTCACTAAAAATGAAACAGGAAGACGTTTATTCAGTGAAAGCAAGGAGCACCTGTGCCTAATTATCAAGGGATGCATAAAAGCAACCCAGGCATTGGCAAACAATGCAGTTTGCTACTTTATCCACATGCTGTTGTGTAATATTTTGTTTTGTTTTGTCTTGCCTTTGATCTACCATCACTGAGTGATAGCTGTTGGTGATATGCATAATATCAAGGGACATTATTCCACTACCTAAAGGAATATGTTGGAAAAGGCAGACAGCTTTCAAAGCCCTTAGTTTGCTAGAGCATAACATTCATTGAGATGATGCCCTTCATCTTAGTCATCCCTTTCATTTCTATCTCTAGCTGTCTTCTCCGTGTGTTTTTTTATATCCCTCTTTTTCTCTTACCCCAAAGATTTCAAAAACAAAACTGCCTTGTTATGCTATCAACAGGCTTTCTTAATGTGTGGCCTGTCTATTGCCAGTGCCTTCTTCTCATCTCTTGTTCCCCTGGTACATGTTTGGTTCTTATTGTTGAAGTTTTTGTGGCTTGAAGTTTCTACAAGATTGGGTTAAAATACAGTGTGGCTTCTCCTTTTCATATTTAATGTAAAAAGTAGCACTTAATTTCTCTTTTTCTTTCATAGGGAGACAATGCTTTGTTTGAAGTCAAGGTCACCAAGCTTGCAGATTACTTTGAAGTAACCCCTTCACAAGTACGATCAACAGGAGAAATTTTAATACGAGTGAAAAACTCAACCATCCTTGACTTTGAGAGAAATCACTCTCTCTCACTTGAGGTAATTGATGTATAAACAGATGTTTCAACCTTCAGTGTTTATAAACAGATGTTTCAACCTTCAGTGTTTATAAACAGATGTTTCAACCTTCAGTGTTTATAAACAGATGTTTCAACCTTCATTTTTTATTGTTTCAACTTTCAGTGTTTATAAACAGATGTTTCAACCTTCAGTGTTTATAAACAGATGTTTCAACCTTCAGTGTTTATAAACAGATGTTTCAACCTTCAGTGTTTATTGTTTCAACCTTCAGTGTTTATTGTTTCAACTTTCAGTGTTTATAAACAGATGTTTCAACCTTCAGTGTTTATAAACAGATGTTTCAACCTTCAGTGTTTACGTCTGTATTTTATTTTTTTTTAAAATAATCTCAGAACATTTCACTTTTGTTTTAGTATGATCTCCCAGCTTTTTCATTCTTGGTCACCAATGCAAACAGTTGTGCTCTGCTAGTACAGGCGTAAAAGTCGTGTGACTTTGATCAAATTTGATGTTCTATCTTAATATACTTTCAAATAAGTTTGCAGAGTAAACTTTATCATTCAATTTTGACTTAATGCTAATTTTAGTGTTCATCATCTTTTCCCTTTTTGCTCCATTTGGAGCATGGAACCACCACTACAGCTGGTCAGACAATCTAACAAAATGGAGTAATATGAATCGTATGCCAGTAAACACAACAAAAACGAAATCTATGTTGATTACCACCAGACAGAAACTCCTAAGCTGCACCAAAAGATCGCTACAGCTACACGCGGAATCAATACAAATTGAACATGTAACAGAACACAAAGTTCTGGGGATCACGATTGACCAGCACTTAACGTGGAACTCCCATGTACGGAATTTAACCAAACACATAGCACAAAAGACGTACCAGCTAGCCAAAATAAAACACTTCTTAGACGCAGACACTAGACTATTGTTCTACACCTCACATATACAGACACATCTAGATTACTGCTCTACACTATGGGATTGTTGCCCTGCTTCCACCTCGAAGAGACTGCACTCCCTGCAAAAGAGAGCAGTGCGTCTGATCACCGATAATCGCACGACACCACACACAAGGACAGGAAAAGAACCCAAAATACTGTCGCTAAAAAAAACGTCTTCTCTACAACAAAGCCAAGCTGACTCACACAATTCTATCTAACAATGCCCCGTCGTACCTAAGATCATTGTTTCAAACCAGTAGAAGGGAAGGACAACGATTACATCAGTTACGTCTGCCCAAACTTAGGATCGACCTGTTCAAAAAGAGTCTAGCCTACTCTGGTGCCTACTTATGGAACAGCCTTCCACACCACCTAAAAAGCCTTCCTACACAATATTCTTTTAACAAAGCACTTTTCAAACACTTCCTCAACACTGATTATCTACCCCCATAGAAAAGTATTTGCCTGTCAACATCTCATCCATAGGTCAACATTTCTTTTCCTCTTCCGCTCATTTTTGTGTGTGAATAATTTGTTTTATATCCATGTAATATCATTATTATATTCACTTTAAAATATTATTATATAATGTAATGTATGTGTGAATGTACCCACATAATACTGTACTTTAGAAATGTGAGTCGTGAGAATGTACCCGCATACCAAAAATACAGATTAATTGTAGACGGATTGACCGCATGAGTGAGTGTCGGTATACAGAATTTATTTATTTTTATTTATTGTTTTATTTATTTTATTTTATTATTACTTTTTTCCCCCATTTACTAGCTTGTTTGTTTCAAAAAAAAAAACCCCTACTCATTTTTTTTATTATGCTTGCATACTGTAAATGAATGCTGTTATGGTAACTTTATAATGTTGCATGCCTTTAAATTAATGCTTAAAGCATCATGTGGGAATGAAAGGATATAGTATGCAAGATTAATGAGAGTGGAAGGGCAGAATGTTAGACGGGCCTGCGCGCCCAATTCTTTACCCTTCGAAAATAAAGTTTGTTCGTTCGTTCGTTCGTTCGTTCGTTCTCCTTGCAGGAGGCCTGCATCAATATTTACTTGCTCTTGCAGCACTTGTTTCTGTAACAGTCTGTTTTACATAATGAGGTTGCCAACCTCATTATAACCTCATATTAGTCACCTCTTTCATGTATTCAGTCTGTTTTCCATTTTATTAATTTTCATTTTAAGGATTAAAATTGAGTGATAGGGACAAGTCTTGAATTGGTGGAAAGATGTGACAAAGTTCTGCAGAACAAGATGAATCACACAAAGTTTTTCAATTCAGATGTCAGTCCTAGTTAATAAAAATCAGACTTGCCTTAAGCTGTCTTCATCCAGTTTGAAACTCTGTGCTAACCTTGTCCCCGATAGAAATGGTGGGGGTGGGGGAGAAGAGAAGATAAAAAAGGGAGGAGAAGGTGGGTGTTTTTGTTTGTATGCATGTGTGTGTGTGTGTATGCTGGGGAGGGGGGAATGTTCTAAAATTAGATTGTTCAACATAAATATAAAATCTATACTTCTATGTGGCTCAGAAATGTGACATGTCACCAGGAATAATATGTCTGAACGCCATACATTCACAAACAGATGCCATATGTGTATCCTCCATATCAAATGACAATGATATCAAATTAAGGATACAGAAGGCAAGAGGAGCCTTCATTGCATTGAGAAATAAATTGGAGATCAAGTTGTAATCAGAATTAGAAGTTTCAACTCTAATGCAAAAGACAATACTAGTGTGCGATTCTGAAACATGTTGGACAACTAGAACAATGGCTAACATGTTAGACATTCATAAATGGAGTAATTTTGCTAGCATAGAGTAGGATCAAATTGGAATGACATGACCACCAGTGTGGAACAGTTGGAAAGAACCAAACAGAAACTGCAAAAAGATCAAAAGATGAGAAAATATTCAGTGGGTCCAGAAGGAGCTGAAGGAAAGAGAGAGAATCTGCTTATCTAAGAAAATATATAGCTATCTGTTAGTTCCTTTTTATTTTCTATGACATTGTTTACAGCAGTCTGATAAGTTTTCCTTGTGTAATGCAGGCCATACATTGCTACTCCTCTTTTCAATTACTATTCTAGCCATTTTTTACCCATCTGTGTGAATTTATGCAATCATTATCGTATTACATAATACAAAAATTAAATAATTTTCTTTGTTATTTCATAGCACACCTTGTCATGTACCTTTTTTAAAAAATCATTTGTTTATGTTTTGGCTGTAAGAAGAATAGTAGAAGTAACTAAAGCATTTTAAAAATAAGACATTTTTTTTTAAGGAAAAAAAGACATTGATCATCATCTGAGCTAATACAAACTTTGTAGCTTATGAAGATGTAATAAGGGTATATTTTTATTGAAATGGAAAGTTGCAACCAAGGTGGAGTGGGTTCGATTCCCATCACAGGGGGAAAAGACAACAGGAGGTGGACACTTGGGAGTCATGACCTGCCCCCGTCAGAGTGTAAAGAAGATAAATGGCTGAAACACTTGTTTGATGGGAGGGCCACTTCTGATGATCAGATTGCCTCCTGTTGTGTCTCTGTACAGAGTTCCCTATTATATCGTATGAAGAAGATGGTCCTTGTGCTAAGAAAACTTTTTCTTTTCCATACTTACTCTTATGATTCATTCAAATAAGCATTATATTGAGTGGTTTTAGATTGAGAATATGCTCGAGTTCTTTTTGTATCTTGTTTAATTTAAAAAAAGCATTTAACTTTTAGATGGACTCTCTTTCTTGTGAATTAGCTTGAAGCCAGAGATACTGTTGGAACATCTGGAAAAAACACTGCAACAGTGACTATCGATATCAACAACATCAATGACAACAGCCCAGTTTTTTCTAATTCTACATTCTATGGCCAAATCTCGGAGAATGCAGCTTCAGGCGCTTCCGTCATGAAGATAACGGTATTTTCTCTTAATTTATTAATTTGTAAAATTTATTACTTGGAGCTCTGATAGTAAACCAGCTGTGAGAGGTATAACTAGCTGTAATAGTTATGTAACTGTATATGTTACATTTCTAGATTTATGAGTTCCCTTATATATATATATATATATATATATATATATATATATATATATATATATATATATATATATATATATATATATATATATATATATATATATATATATATATATATATATATATATATATATATATATATATATATATATAAAAGAATCTTTATTCTCCATACAATACATTGACACATACTGACATGATATAATAAAATGCAACATACCATATAGGAGTATCGTTAGAGTTTACAAAAGTGTGGAAGACATCTTAAGTCTTAAGTAGTTCAATGTGGGTAGTTTTTACATCAAATGTTTTTGTTACACATGTATAAAAATCTTTAATCTTCATAAAAGACATTGGCATGTAATGATATGATATAAAATACCAAAATAGGAGTTTTATTAGAATTTACAGAATTTATGTGGAATATGTTTCAAGTGGATCAGTATGTGTGTATATACACGAGGTAGCTTCAAAAAGTTCCAGGAATAGTCAACTCATATTTGAATGTCATGGAGATTATAGTTTTATAAGTTGGTAGTGACCTTGAGGAAGCGACATGGCTGATGTAACCTTCACATGCACTCTCAAACAGAAGTTTGTTTGTGTGGTGTTCACGTAGCATTGTCGGAGTTGAAAATGTCCATGATTGAACAACGTACAAATGTCGAATTTTGTATTTTGCTTGAGAAGTCACCCTCAGAGACAGTAACTTTGCTTAATAAAGCATATAGTGATATCGCAATGAAGAAATCGCAAGTTTTTGAGTGACACAAGCATTTCTGTGAAGGTCGTGTAAGTGTCGATGATGATCCACGTAGCGGATGATCACCTACTTCGATAAACAATGAAAACATTGAGCGTGTTTGGAACGTTGTTCATGTTAACAGAAGACTTAGTGTAGAGAATCCAAAAGGCAAAGTCTGACAGAACAAACCTCCATGTAATCTGGTTGGATCTAGCGAATGCTTATGGATCCGTTCCACACCAGATGTTGTGGCAGGCCCTAGAAATGTATCATGTTCCACAAGAGATTGCAGCAATGCTGAAGCTGTATTTCGCAGGGTTTTCTGTCAGATTTTCAACCAGAGAGTACACAACGAAGTGGATTGGCCTTGAAGTTGGAATTGCGATGGGATGTACCATCTGTCCGATACTATTCGTGATGGCTGTGCGGGTAATCCTCAATGCGGCTGAAGGAATGGCTATAGATCCAAAGCTCGGTGGAATGTGTCACATGCCACCGCTCAAAGCATTCATGGATGACACAACAATTGTGACATCAGATGAACATCAGGCCTGGAGGATAATAGCACGCCTGGATGAACTAGTCTGCTGGTGCAGAATGAGCTTCAAACCCAAGAAGTTGAGAAGCCTATCAGTCAGGAAAGGGAAGATAGCAGAGGTCATATTCATGGTTTCCAACCAAAGAATCCCTACTGTCATTGAGGAACCTGTTAAAAGTCTTGGCAGGGTGTACGATGCCTTATTTAAAGACTCGAAGGCAGTGCAACAGACAATAGAAATGGCAGACAGAGGATTACAGATCATAGACCAAAGCAGACTCCTGGGAAAGTTCAAACTGTGGTGCCTCCAGTTCATGTTGATACCGAAGTTGCTGTGGCCACTGCTTATATATGAAATAAGCACAAGTACAATGGAAGCTATAGAGCAGAAGGTCAACACGTTCATGAGAAAATGGCTAGGGGTACCACCAGGTCTGTCAGATGTAGCACTGTACTGCAAAAAGTCAAAACTTCTGCTTCCCTTCAAGTCAGTTGTTGAAGAGTACGAAGTTGGAAAGACAAGGCTTGCTTTGATGCTACGTGAGTCAGCTGATGACGTGGTTAAGTCCATTCAGACCACACTGAAAACGGGAAGGAAGTGGAGAGTGGAAGAAGCTGTTGATGCTGCCCAAGAGTGACTCAAACTGAGGGAGGTAATCAGATACACACAAACGAATAGACGGGGATTTGGTCATGGAGACATCCGCTGGTGGTCCAAGGCATCAAGCAGGGAGCGCAGAGACATGGTAGTTCAGGAGATATGAGGAGCTGAGAATGATAAGAGGTTGCAAAAAGCAGTGCAGCAGGTCCAACAAGGCCAATGGACTACATGGGAAGGAGCCCTGCAGAGGTCCTTGACATGGAATGATATATGGCATATGGCACCTCTTAGGCTCAGCTTTGTTGTTAGATCAATGTATGACCTGCTGCCGTCAGCCACCAACCTTGTGAAATGGGGAAAGTCGGATGATGAGCAGTGCCCCCTGTGCCAGGGGAGGATACACTTGAACACTTGCTCTCAGCGTGTAAGGTGTCATTAGGGCAAGGGCGATACACTTGGCGCCATAACAAAGTGCTAAATGAGCTTGCTGCGACAATAGATCTGGCAAGGATGAAGGCGAATAGCAAACCTAGACTGAGCACCGCAAATACATACTTTTTGAGGGCATGAAAGTCAGCACACCCCAAACCGAGTAAACCTGGTAGCAGTTTACCATCTCTTCTTGACTGTGCAAACGACTGGGAGATGGCGGTAGACCTACCTGGACGAGGGGCATATCCAGAGAGTATCAGAAAATCGTGGAGATGGCCGGGTATAGTGCTTCATTCTTCAGCAACGCTTCAGGTCATACTGATTGAACTGACCGTGCTATTTGAATCCAGATTAGACAAGCAACATTTGTTCAAAGTGGCCAAGTATAGTGATCTGGCCGCGGATCTGAGACACGATGGGTTCACTGCAAGGGTCATGGCTGTTGAAGTGGGCGCAAGAGGGCTTGTGGCTGCATCAGTGTATGATTTATTGAAACTGTTGGGGCTGAGGGGTCAGTCAAGAACAAGGGCACTGAAGAGGCGTAGTGAAACTGCCGAAAAGGCATCAGGCTGGCTGTGGAACAACCGCAATGGGCAATGGAAATCGTGACAATAAACGCTGCAGTTCAGAAAACACCAAAATTTTTCTAAGTCCACAATACGCTGAGTTTTTTGGTGGTACTAGTGAAAGGGCTGTGACTGAGGGGCGACAGGCGGTGTACATTATAAGAGGTGTCAGGCACAGAATCGCAGTGGCTAGACACATCGGATTCGCGCAGGGGTCTCAGTGTGTGTCCTTAGTTGTGACGGTGCGATGGAACAAACGGAATAATTTGTCTTCTCTTTGTTACTTTTCACAATTGCCTCCACAGCTGGCGGAGTTGTGGATTTTAAAGTTGCTACCATAAGTGAAATGGGTTCATTTTTGATACAAGACAACAGGAGGCTGAGACGCTTGGGAGTCATGACCCAAGTGGGCCCGCCCGCCTTAGAGTGTAAAGGAGTATATCGGGCCGAAACACTTGTCGGACGGGGGGGACTCCTTCTGATGATCAGATTGCTTCCTGTTGTATCGCTCGGTAAAGAGTTTCCTATCATCAGAGAAAATAGCCTCAGAAGTTGGAGTATCAGTTGGAAGTTGCCACAGTATTCTCCACAATGAACTGCACATGCACTATGTTTGTCAACACATGGTTCCCAAAATGTTATCTCCTGAAAAGAAAGAAATGAGATTGACACTGGCAGGAGACCTAATCACTGTGGCTGATCAAGATAGCAATTTTCTCAACAACATAATCACAGGAGATGAGACGTGTTGTTTTTTGTACGATCCTCAGTCCTCTGAATGGAAATCACCCTCATCTCCCCGGACACAGAAATTTCGTTTGGACAAGAGCAAAAGAAAAGTTATGTTGGAAGTTTTTTTTTTTAATCCCAGTGTATTGTCTACCATGAATTCATTCCCGAAGGCTGAATAGTGAACAAGAAAATGAACGTTGATATCCTCCGTCATCTAAGAGATGCAATCAGAAGGAAACGCCCAGAAAAATGGAGAACAAACAGTTGGGTTCTGCTGCATGACAATGCACCAGCACATCGATCCCTACTAGTGAAGCAGTACCTCGCAACACACAATGTGACTGCCATGGAACATCCTCCTTATTCTCCTGACCTGGCACCGCCTGATTTTTTCTTGTTCCCTCACCTAAAATTGGCATTGAAAGGGCAGAGATTCAAGGATGCTGAGGACGTTATCACCAATGCGACAAAGCAGCTGAGAGAGGTGTCAAAGAATGGGTTCCAGGAATGTTTCCAACAGCTGTATGGACATTGGCAAAAGTGTGTAGTTGCCGAAGGGAACTATTTTGACGGAAATGTAGTGTAAATAATAGTATTGTTACTTATTTCTATACAATACATAAATTCTGGGAACTTTTTGAAGCTACCTCGTATATATCTATATATATATATATATATATATATATATATATATATATATATATATATATATATATATATATATATATATATATATATATATATATATATATAAATATATATATATATATATCTATATATATATATATATATATATATATATATATATATTTATTTATTTATTTATTTATTTATTTATTTATTTATTTATTTATTTATTTATATCTCACTTCAGTCAATTTGAACTGTAAGCCAACAACTTTCCAATTAAAATACTGAATAAATATTGGAAACAAAATTACCGTGCCATAATTGCTTCCAATACTAGAAACTCCATAATAAGCATTGTTGTTTTATTTCATTGTTTCCAAAGCTGTTTTTAGTTGAATACTCTGTAATCACAGAAATGGCAATAGCAGATCTTTTAGCCCTGCGGCATGAATATATGCTGGCATTTTCTGAATCATGGAAAGCATTTTTTGTGTGAGACTGTAAGACTGAGGTACAGTCCATTGGTTTCAAACTTTTATGATGTTTCACAGTATGAAAAGCATAAGTTCTTTCTGCTGCAGTAACTGCATACTGTTTTTTTCTTGTTTCTTTCTTGGAAAATGTCAGTTTTGATTGTGAACTTCCAGATCCAAGTATTTTCTTGTGTTTTTCTGTATTTATGTGTCTTTTTTTTTAAATTAGCAGCAACTTTATTTACTACTGGCGCAAATGTGCTATCTCTGCATATAAGACACTATAATTCTGAATCTTGTCAACGACTGGCAAATCATGGAAATTCCATTTCTAATCCATCTGTGAACACATACTTTTTTGTTTTGGCATTCTGAGTGGATATCTGTGACAGATATGTAATATCGGTAACCTATGTTAAATTCAATATTAATGTTAAAATTATTTGTAAAATGCACTAGACAATGAGGTTTTAAATGTAACTCCAGGGCTGTGGTATTATTCACATGGGTTATTTGTTTGTTTATTTTTTAAATCTCATAACAGATGGCGATAAAAATTCAGAGTATCCAAGTGGTAATTACAAATACCTGAGGTAGAATATTATGATAATTAATTATTATTTGCTTAGTTTTGTGGGGGTGAAGAAATTTTATTCTTTCATCGGAACTCAGTTGGAGAATTTTCAAAATTACATCTTTCACTTGAGTAATTTAGCCAGTTCCATAAAAGCTGGATCTTTCAACATCTGGAACTTTCAAGAAATCTGGCCAAACAAACAGGATTGGGCATGAAAATTTTGACAAATATAAAGTGGCAGAACATAGTGTATTCTTACTGTCTGCTATCAGTTTCAGATGTGATCCCTTTTGAAAGCATAAGCAAGGAAGATACCAACCTGTGAGATGATATTTCTGAGAAAAGGTGATAATATCACAATAAGAGGCTAAATGAAAAACAGGGAAATCAGAATAATGATTGAAAAAACATCAGGCTTTAGCTACTAGTGAAGAAAATAAAATCTTAGATGGCAACAGAAGCATTTAGCAGAACAAGCCTTCAACACATTCAACAACAAATATTTTCAGGGCAAGGATGCAGGAAGAGAAGGTAGATAGACAATGTTGATGAACTCCTGAGGAAACACCATATGTTGCTGATAAAAGCAACACAAAAATGAAAACTGTTTCCTTAATCCTCCATTAATGTTACTTAATAGAATATATGGAAAGAGAAAGTGAAAAGTAAAGCTTTTTCTTAAGTTCATCTCGTGAAAACATGACATCTTAGTGGTAAAATGTGAAGAATAATTTGCAAAAGTACATTGTATAATATTAATTTTCACACAGGCAACGGATGCAGATGCAAATGACAGTGTACATAACTATGGAAAGGTAACATACACCCTCGAGGAATCTGATTCCAAGTAAGTGTGCTTGCTGTAACTGCATATGGAGAATGGATCTGAAAAGTGTCTGTGCTCACTCTTGTATATTTGTTTCTTACTTTGAAGTATTATATTTCTGTTGTAGCAAGAGATGTAGGAGAATTATTTCCCAGTTCTAATTTATATGGTCAAACTTTTATTTATGAGTACAGATATGGCAGTACAAGCTGAATGAATCTTTTCATTTATTTATTTAAATGCAAAAGAGAGGCCGACCAAAAACAACTTTGCGGTAAGCTGAGGAGGCCGAGATGCAAACAATGAACCAGATCTGGGGCACTGCACAAAAGATGGCCACCAACCGAGCAAAGTAGAAGCAGTTTGTTGCTGCCCTAAAGACACCACCAGGTGTGATGATCACTGACTGCTTTGACAGTCGACGGCTAAGGATCAAAGGAGAAGAACAAGTTGAATGAACAGAATTGCATGGAATATCTCATTTCTCCTGAAGTGTGGCATCTTTCAAGGGTGGGGGGGAAAAAATCTTCATTGAAATTAAAACTCTTCCAACATAGACACTGTTCTTAAGTATCTAACCAACTTCCTACATGTCAGTTTATTTGAATGTGAATAGTCCAAAATTATGAAAATCCATAATGAATATATATATATATAGTAATTAATATCCCATACCTTACATTACATAATGTAGTATTACATATTCAAATTGTAAGTGTCTTTTCTGTAAATCTTGTATCTTTTGTATCAAGTTTTAAGATAGACAGAGACTCTGGTTTGATAACAGTGGGCAAAGGACTTTTAGACAGGGAATCAAAAGATACATACTACATGACTGTGATTGCTGAAGATGGGGGACATAGCAAGGTATTCTTATTGCTTAGTGGTAGTAACTTTTTTCTGTGATGGAATTGCTGCCTGTTACATACAATTTTTAATGTGAATATGTATGAATGATCATCTCAGCATGAATTTAACTTTTAAGATCAGACAGTTGCTAGAGATTGGTTAATGCTGTATAGAAAAGTCCATGTTCTTGAGATTTAATATTGTGAAACGTCTTGTGTCATAATACACTTTGCATAGTGACAGTGATATAAATGTATGTACACCGTGACAGTGATATAAATATATGTTAACCATGACAGTGATATAAATATATGTACACCGTGACAGTGATATAAATATATGTACACTGTGACAGTGATATAAACATATGTACACCGTGACAGTGATATAAATATATGTATACCGTGACAGTGATATAAACATGTATAAATATATGTACACCATGACAGTGTTATAAACATATGTATAAATATATGTACACTGTGACTGTGATATAAACATATGTATAAATATGTGTACACCGTGACAGTTGTATAAGTTTATGTACACCGTGACAGTGGTATAAATGTATGTACACTGTGACAGTGGTATAAATGTGTGTACACCGTGTCAATGGTATAAATGTATGTATGCTGTGTCAGTGGTATAAATATATGTACACCGTGTCAGTGGTATATGTATGTATGCCATGTCAGTGGTATAAATATATGTACGCCGTGTCATATAAATAAATGTATGCTGTGACAGTGATATAAATATATGTATGCAGTGACAGTGGTATAAATATATGTACGCCGTGACAGTGGTATAAATATATGTATGCCGTGACAGTGATATAAATATATGTACGCCGTGACAGTGAAATAAAAATATGTACGCCATGACTGGTATATATATACTGAAGCACATTAAAAACGCACCCCTATTATATATACTGATGCCGAGAAGCTGGAAAAAAAAAGTGTGGGAATGGATTTTCCCCGTGTTTGTCATGAGGTAGAGAGCGAATGGCTGCTGGAATGGAAAGTGCATGATTCAACCCACGGGTTTGTGTATAGACTACATGAAAACAATGAAAGTTACACGTGCAACACAATTCCCAACAGCTATGACCCTGAAAATGTGTACGCGTTGTGGCAGTATACTCGGTATAAAAAGGCCGTTGAGACAAAACACCCAGTACATGTGCTTGAAATGCCACGACTATCTGAAAATGACCAACAACGAGCCATTGGTATGTTGGAGACTGGAATGAGCTCGTGGGCCATTGCCAGAAGGATGAATTGCCACCACAGCACTATTGTACGTCTCATTGAACGTTACGGAACCACTTGCAGTGCCTGGGATAGACTTCGGAGTGGCCAACTACGAGTTACTACCCTTGCGCAAGATCATCATATTGTGCTGAGTCACCTAAGGAATCGTTCTCTCCCGGCAAGTCAAACAGCAAGAGCAATAGTGGGTAGACGTGGGCAAGTCTCTCGAATGACAGTCATACGATGACTCAGAGATACAGGCCTTACTGCAAGATGACCTTATGTTGGGCCAAACTTGACTCACAGACATCGTCAGCAGCACCTGCAATGGGCAGAGCAACATGTCAGATGGACTAGACTGCAGTGGAATGCTGTCCTATTCACAGACAAGAGCAGATTCAACATATCCTTTGCTGATGGACGTATGCAGATTTGGCGACGGTGTGGAGAGCGCTTTGTAGATTGCTGTGTTCGTCAGCACAACCGATTTGGAGGTGGCAGTATTCACATTTGGGGAGGATTCAGTTTTCACCATCACTTGCCTCTTCACGTCTTCCGTGGAAATGTTAATGTTGTGATATATCGAGATGAGGTTCTGGATGCATTGGTTGCTCCTGCGTTCACAAATTATCCAGACTTGCAGCTTCTCCAGCAGGATAACGCACGTGCACACACCGCATGCATTATGCAGCAATATCTACAGCAGCAGAACATTGTGACGATTGATTGGCCTGCCCTATCACCAGACATGTCTCCTATAGAACATCTATGGCACGAGCTTGGATGCAGAGTCTACAGTCAAGGTTCTCCAGCTAATCTGCAACAGCTCGAAGCTGCTCTTACATGTGAATGGGACTTGATTCCCCGGAATTTCCTTCAGAGACTTGTGCGTTCCATGCGGAGCCGCTGCCAAGCTTGTTTGCAAGCACACGGTGGACATACCAGATACTGAGGATAGTGTGAATGAATTTTTTTATTGGTTGCATTTTTGGTTTTCTCCCTTGCCTGCACAGAATGCAATGAATTTCATAACAATCAAATGTACAAATTAATGACCAGCATGGATTCATAGGAAAATGAATAAAGATTCCAAATATGTAAACTTGTAAACACTTATATTTACATTTCACACTCTGTTCCTGGATTATATAGGTGGTGCGTTTTTAATGTGCTTCAGTATATATATGTACGCTGTGACATTGATATAAATATATTTACACCATGAGAGTGATATAAATATATGTACACCGTGACAGTGATATAAATATATGTACACCACGTCCGTGACACTGATATCTGTCCATTTTGAATGTGTACACGTATGTACATTGTAAACTTATCATCATCATCATTTTCCTTTGCACAATTTGTGGAGCTGGAGCCACCACTGCAGCCAGTCCTACAGGAAGCCTGCACAAAGCAATTACATGCTCTTGCAGCAATGGTTTCTGTGGTGATTTGTTTTACATCATGACGTTGCCAGCCCCATACGCAGTCTCATATTAGCTACTTTGTACGACATACCGGAAGATGCAGTAGTCCTGTTCTTTCTTTGTCTCTTCAGAGCCCACTCCCCCCCCCCCCACCCCCCCACCCCCCCCCCCGCAAACTACACTGTGCAGACTTATCATCATCATGTGACATATTCTCTCCAGAACGTTGTCTCCTTTACAGCTGCTCTGAACGCATCACGATTCTGGGCAAGTCAACCTGCATCATCCAAAGACAAGTTCAGACTCTTTGTGATGTCCTGGTTCCACCGTCATCTAGGTTGTCCCTTTCCCCTTTTTGCAGGGACCATGCCTTCCATCACTAATTTTTCCAGACTATTATGTCTTTTTATTTGACCGAAAAATTTCAGCTTCCTTATTGCGATGGTATTTAAGAGCCAATTTTCCTCTACATTTAATGAGTGTAGTACTTCTCTGTTGGTCTTTTTTTCTGTCCAGGATATTCTCAACATCCTTCTGTAGCATTTCATTTTGAATGATGTAATATTTTTTTCAACTGTTTTATTGAGTGTCCATGTCTCGCAGCCGAGACTTCTCAAGCTGAATGTAAATATTTCACCATCACTATCATTTTCCTGTTTGCTCCATGGGCAACATAGAGCCAACACTGCAAGGGGTCCCTTTGAAGAAATCCTGCACATAAGTATTCATGTGTTCTTGCAGCGGGGGACTCTGCAGCAGCTTGTTTTACATGATTATGTTACCAGGCCCATGTACAACCTCCATGCTAGTCACATCTTAGGACATGCATGAGGAAGTATTAGTCCTATTCTTTGTTTGCCTCCTGAGAGACCCCTGGGAGTTACATGGGGCATGTCAAAAATATACACAGATCAAAATATACATTTAGTTAGATATAGCAGAACTTCTGGTAGTCTTTGAGTATGATAAATTAAAGTGGGCTAATGTTTAGATTGTAAATGTGATAACATAGATCGGTATCTCTTGCTGAACTTGAGCTTGCTGGATGTAAGCCTTTATATAGTCTGTGTTTGTGTTGATCAATCAAATCAATCAATACCTTTTAGCTCCCCAAGGAGCATAGGCCTTCAACAAAGACATGCCAAGTCCTCCTGTCCTGTGCCATCTGCTCAAGTTCTTTCCATGTTTTCCTCATCATTTTCACCTCTGTTTCCAGTTCTCTTCTCCATGTGTTTTTTTGGGTCTACCTCTACCTCTCTTTCCCTGTGGATTCCAGAACAAGGACTGCCTTATAATGCTATCAACAGGTTTCCTCAATGTGTGTCCTATCCATCGCCAGTGTCTTCTTCTCAACTCTTGTTCCACTGGCACTTGTCTGGTTCTTGTGTTTGTGTTGATGCTGTTGTGCAAAAATGTTACACTAAAATATGTCCTTTCATTCATCCTCATCATCATCATCATTATTGTCCAACATGTACTTCAAGAGTGCCCAACATATGAGGAACAGAGAAAGCACATACAGCCATCACCAGTAGCATTCCTGGAAAAACTCTACGGAGATATCAACAGCCTCAAGCTGACCACTGCTTCTTTGAACATATTTAAGTTGACGTCTGAAAGTGAACAATGAATAAAAAGAAGAAGAAGAAGCTCCTAAAGGAGCTTCAATAAACTTGTGCCTAGACCTCTCCTGTCTCACGCCATCAGTTCCATGTCTGTCCTTGCCTTCCTCATCTCTTTCATTTCTATTTCTCTTCTCCATGTGTTTTTCTGTCTCTATCTCTCTTAAGTTGGGGATTCCAGAACAAGGAAAACCTTGTAATACCATCAGTAGGTTTTTTTTCAGTGTATGCTCTATATACTGCCAGCATCATCTTCTCATTTCTTGTTCTACTTGCACTTGTCTGGTTTTTTCATTCACCAGAATATTAAGTTAGTTTCAAATTCATATTTTGTTAATTGTAATAAAAATGAATGTGCAGTAGCTCAGTGATTATGATATCTCTTTGAAAACAAGGCCAGTGCTCTGTTGGAAATCAAGATATTAGACTTCAATGATGAAGCTCCAACATTTGTGACTAATGATTATCAGACATCATTGAAGGAGCAAGACCAAAATTTCATTCGACCAGTCACAGTTCATGTAAGTTCCAGAATGAGTACATGAATATAATTGATAGATTCCTTAATATTCCAATCATGAGTATAAGAATTTATAGAGTCTTTATTGGGCCTGAAATATAAAATGCATGTTACATGTACATAATTAATGCTAGTCCTTTCCTTGCAAATATTCTCCAAGAAAAGGCGTTATAAACCTTTCTCTGATAAAATCCTATTTTCCATTAAAAGGTAGTATCTAGAAAGATACCTCTTTGAAAAAAAACTCTCTGTGTCAAATTTATTTACAACACTTCCTGGTCACCTATGTTACATAAGAATAAATCGTTAAAAAAAAAAAAATGGTTTGATTTGGGATCAGCAGTTCATAAGATGCATGGAGCTTTTGCAAGGATCTTCCATAAATGCTGTTGTATTCATTTATGATGAGTTGATTTTCCAGAACAAACCCAAATTTATTAGTGTTCTGTTATTCTACCTGGAAATAATAAGACCATATTCGTGACATCGTAATTAAAGCGAAGTACATTGCATTGTTTCTTTAAGAATGTAGCCCAGTGTATCTGATTTCAACAGGCATTTCTGTAGGATCACTTTCCTTAGCTGTTGGCTGTCCCCAGCCTACCTAAAAGGCAGCAGGTGATTTGAAATCCTTCTCTTAGATGAATTGCCTTCCAAGGTTTACGAGCTTCATCTACCCAGAATTTAACCCATGCCTTGTGTTTGGGTTGGTACTGGCCAGAGCATGATCCACTCGCCAATGGCTATTGTGCCTGCACCTTAAGGGGGTCCCAAACTGTTCCCAACCCAGTTATACTGCCAGGCATTTGGTTGCCTCTATAGCAAACTCTGTGATAACAGGGTCACTGTGTGTAGGTGTTGCTGTGGAACTACGGATGAGTGTAACTGCTGCACCGATAAAATTACTGCTGGATATCTGCTTCAAAGGTACCCAACAAATGAGGAACAGAGAAAGCACATATGTCCATCACCAGTACCATTCCTGGAAAAACTCTACAGAGATATCAACAGCCTCAAGCTGACCACTGCTTTCTTCTAACATATTCAAGTTGACGTCTGAGAGTGATCGAAGAAGAAGATAAGACCATATCAGTCAAAAAGAAGAAAAGTCAAAAAATTACTTCCAGAACATGTTTTTAAAGATAAATATTTGTTGCTAAATTGAAGAATGAAAGATATTTTAAACCACAAATTACATAATAAAAGTGAGCATTATTTATCTAGAAAAACATTGGTTACAGAAATCTTTCTGAAAAATTATTTAAAAAAGCTACGTCTACATTTCTGAATGCTGTTATTGTGTAAACTAAATATTCACTGCTACTGGATTATCCTCAGGCAACTGACAATGATAAACCAAACAGCCCAAATTCTGAAGTAGCTTACAGCATTGTCTCCACCTTACCACTTGGTCTTGATTCACACTTTGGGTTAGCATTAATCTTTGTTGTACAGTCTTTTTGACTGCCTATAGTTTACCTGTAGAGTGTTAAATTGTTTTATCTAACGGATGCAGTATGGTAGAGTATGATATTGTCTCTCATATCTTATCTGACTGTAGCAACATATGTATTATAAGATTATCTATGTGACATCAAACTTGACTGCAGCAGCTTTGAAGTGTGAGACTGTCATAACTGATGTGATGAGTGTAACATTTTGTAGAGAATGAGACTCGTATCTTATCTGAGTGTAACAGTATGCATAGAATGAGACTGTTGTATCTTATCTGAGTGTAACAGTATGCAGAGAATGAGACTGTCATATCTTATCTGAGTGTAACAGTATGCAGAGAATGAGACTGTCATATCTTATCTGAGTGTAACAGTATGTAGAGAATGAGACTGTCATATCTTATCTGAGTGTAACAGTATGCAGAGAATGAGACTGTCATATCTTATCTGAGTGTAACAGTATGCAGAGAATGAGACTGTAATATCTTATCTGAGTGTAACATTATGTAGAGAATGAGGCTGTTATATCTTATCTGAGTGTAACAGTATGCAGAGAATGAGACTGTCATATCTTATCTGAGTGTAACAGTATGCAGAGAATGAGACTGTCATATCCTATCTGAGTGTAACATTATGTAGAGAATGAGACTGTCATATCTTATCTGAGTGTAACAGTATGCAGAGAATGAGACTGTCATATCCTATCTGAGTGTAACAGTATGCAGAGAATGAGACTGTCATATCTTATCTGAGTGTAACAGTATGCAGAGAATGAGACTGTCATATCCTATCTGAGTGTAACAGTATGCAGAGAATGAGACTGTCGTATCTTATCTCAGTATAACAGTATGCAGAGAATGAGACTGTCATATCTTATCTGAGTGTTACAGTGTGTAGAGAATGAGGCTGTTATATCTTATCTGAGTGTAACAGTATGTAAGGAATGAGGATGGCATATCTTATCTGAGTGTAACAGTATGTAGGGAATGAGGATGTCATATCTTATCTGAGTGTAACAGTATTTAGAGAATGAGACTGTCATATCTTATCTGAGTGTAACAGTATGCAGAGAATGAGACTGTCATATCTTATCTGAGTGTAACAGTATGTAGAGAATGAGGTTGTCATATCTGATCTGAGTGTAACAGTGTGTAGAAAATGAGGCTATCATATCTGATCTGAGTGTTACAGTGTGTAGAGAATGAGACAGTAGAGTGTAGATACATAACAGAGTATGAGGCTGTCATATCTAATCTGACAGTGGCTACGCTTATTGTAGGACTCTGGTCTATTATATTTTATTTGCCTGTACCAGCATATAAATTTTTATATATTGTTAGTAATATTTGATCTTACAGCAGCAGCATGTCTATTCCAACTGTAGCAACATGAAGAGTACAAATCTATTTCTGTTAGGTCTGATTCTAACTCATGACCTGTAGTCTACTGGATGAAAGTCAGTTGTAAAGTTATTCATGCATCCATAGCTGAGTTAACTATTTTATACTTTATAGGATAGTTGAGTTGAATAGTCCATACTTTATAGCATAACCGAGTTAACTAGCCCATACTTTCTAACAGAGCTGATTTAACTATCCCAAATTTTATAGCATAGCTGCATTAACTTTTCTATACTTCATAGCCTAACTTAGTTAACTAGTCAGTACTTTATAGCATAGCTGAGTTACTATTCAAAGGGGGTTAGAGTGGCTAAGAGGTATGGCATCTGCCTCTAACTCTTAAGGTACTGGGTTTGGTTCGCAGTACAGGGAATATATTTGATGGACATTTTT
This sequence comes from Oreohelix idahoensis, assembly GCA_024509875.1. Taxonomy (NCBI): domain Eukaryota; kingdom Metazoa; phylum Mollusca; class Gastropoda; order Stylommatophora; family Oreohelicidae; genus Oreohelix; species Oreohelix idahoensis. Next base: position 415,933 of record JAMPIV010010511.1, on the reverse strand, counting down.
CAGAACCAGTGAATCCTAATGTCATACTCCCCCGATTTCCTGTATAGTGAGATCAGATGCGTAGCCTTCACAGAGAAGGGTGAAAAAAATAGGAGGTCCTGTGTGCAAGGTCTGCACGTTAAAAATCCCTTGGCAGTTGTAAATCGCAAAGAGTAGGCCATAAGGCCACTGCCCTGTCAAAAATTTACAAAATTAGGAAAACCTACCAGCCACAAAAATATTTTTAGAATGTGTGATTCCTGTTTACACACACTTTGATTCTCGCAGATGCTAAAGACTTTGTGCACTGTGCTGAGATCCTCCTTGTGTGATCTAAAGTTTAAAGCACAGCTGAGTTAACTAGTCCATACTTTATAGCAGAGCTGAGTAAACTATCCCAAACTTTATAGCATTCACAAAGGGCATAAATGTTCTTATAGATGAGTGTTCATTTAATTTATTGGATAGTTAGAAATATGTGCAAATAATTTTTAATAAAGACTTAAAAGATTTTTCATTTTTTTTATTACTTTACACTGCTGGTAACAATTGAGCAGAACCCTGTAAATGAATTGTACTATTTTCTTTACTCCTTCACCCGTGACTGTGATGTAAAAAGTCTGCACTCTACAAACGGCACTCTGAGTGTAAGATCACCTCTCGACTTTGAAAGCATTCCATTCCCATCTGGAGAGGAAGGAAAGATAACACTGATTGTTGAAGCCAAAGATAAGGGCAAACAAGCAATGAGTTCCACTGTCTCAGTTGTTGTCACTCTGCAGGTTTGACCATGTTATACAATATTTTAAAATTGTGCTTCTAAGGATTTTTTAACACTTTTTGTCCCATAAGGATTTTAGGTTTTCTCCGGGCACCAAAGTGGATGCCATTTTTTTCATAGGTGACGTTTTTAAAATAAGCAATTAACAAATATATTTGGAGGAAGAAATGTTATACGTACTTACTATTTACATAGTTGTTCTCTTCTACCCTGGGGTGTAGAGGTTTGCCAGAGAGAGCGCCATACTATCCTGTCAACTGTCTTCCTCCTTGCCTGGTTCAAATCTAGTCCTCAGTCCTTCATATATTATCTAATGTTGTTCTCCCAGTGGACTCTGGGTCATCATGGAGGTCTGAATACCTGGCTCTTAGTTTCCCATACTTTTTGTGGAAGCCGATCTCCCATTCTGTAGACATGGCCAAACCATTGTATTTGGGACTGTTCTCCTTGGGACTGCAGGGGCTGGGTTTTGAGGCCTTGCCAGATCATCTAGTTGCAGACCATGTCTCTTCTCGTTACTTCAACCACCTTCCTCAGAAACCTCTTTTCTGAGGTTTGGAGCTGGCATTTTTGGGTTGTCATTGCCCATGACTCGCATCCATAGGTCAAGACTGGAACACAGGTGGAGCAGTAAACAGCCATCTTCATCTTCTCACCAACTTCTCTTTCACTGAGGAATTCTTGATTTATGGCCTGAAAAAGTCTCCCAGCTGCTGCTCTTCGGGTAGCCAACTCTTCTTTAATGCCTCCCTTCCAGTCTATGACAGCTCCTAGGTATTTAAAGTGGTAGATATGTTATAACATATATTAAATTATTGTAAATAGCCGGAAGAGTATTTTGAATTGTTTTAAACCAAAAACACGACAAAAAACAGTTTGTTTTGTATCCTTTAACACATTAACTACCGAATTGGAAAACACACTGTGGCCGAATTAAATTTTGTTCCCATTTTCATCCTGTAGGTGTTTGCACAAAGTAAGCTGTAGTTTTCATAATTGTTTACAGATTTTTATGAATTACATGTCATTTTAAAGATAAATAAAGGTACTATTATAATAAACACCGGCTGTAACTCTAATAGAAGTTGTTGCTATTTAACGGCCCTCTGATGGCCGAGGACTTGCAATATTTTCACAATTATAACTGCTTGCGCCCCATCTCAATCAAAATCAAAATTTCAATCAATGTGCACACCGTTTTCACTCTTATCCTCGTCGCTAGATCTATCAGTCAATTGTTGAAACACGTTTCTATCCTATTCAGCCGTTAGACGAGATGTACACACATTTTTTGTAGTCCTGTCACTAGTTGCCACGGTAAACAATTTTACACGATTTGGTAACTAACCCAAAATGCTGAAAAATATGAACATAATATCAATTTTCCAGTGTTCTACAATAACCATGCTTTGGGAATTTGTTTTCCGGTGGCAACTTAAAATCTCGAACCAGATCAGTTTTCATTCGTTTTAATACTAAAATTCGATTGGCGCTCTGAGCGGCTTGCGGTCCAAATGTGATTATTTTGTGAGCCGCTGACAGCGGCTTGCGGTAGTTAATGTGTTAAAGTGCAGTTGTGCGGAAATCTGACAATAACAAAATGTGCGTTGCAATATTTCAGCGTTTCATTGAACAAGTCACAGGAGGTTTGGAAGGTTGTGCAAATTACTTGAATGACATAATTGTCACTGGTAAATCTGACGAGGAACACCTTCAAACACTAGAAGAACTATTCAGATGCCTAGAACAACATGGACTCAGATGTAACCAGTCCAAGTGTGAATTTTTCAAGTCAGAAGTTGAGTACATAGGCAACATCATTTCAGCTGAAGGTTTACGTCCCTCAGAATCAGGTATTGCAGCTATCAAGCAACTACCAAGACCACAGAATCTTCTGGAATTACAATCTTTTCCCGGCAAAATAAATTACTACCATAAATATATTACCAATTACTGTGAGCTATGTTCATCCCTAAATAGGTTAAGGAAAAAGGATACTCCATTTTCTTGGTCCAAAGCTCAGGAAGAAGCTTTTCAAGCTCTTAAAGCAGCTATTATAAATGCAACAAAGCTGGTTCATTTCGATCCAAATCTTCCGATAATCCTTGCAACAGGATGCTCTTAAGGCATAGCAGTTTTGTCTCACAGATACCAAGATGGATCAGAAAAACCTATTGCATGTGCATCAAAGACGATGACTCAAGCTGAAAGAAACTAGTCAAATTGAAAAAGAAGGACTGTTTATTGTTTTTGGTGTGAAGAAATGTCATCAATACCTCAAGGTCTTTTGAACTTCAGACAGATCACAAACCCTTGTTGGCGTTATTTTCTCCAGATCACAATTTACCAGTACTAACTATGCAACGCTTACAGCGATGGGCTATTCTTCCAATGTCATATAACTTTGTGATAACATACAGGCCAACGGCAAAACATGCTAACGCGGATGCTTTTTCAAGACTTCCAATGGGAGCAGATCCAGAGTTTGACAAGTCAGAAGCTTCATGTTTTTCTATAACTATGGAGAATGAAGATGCTATAGCAGACATCCCTTTGGACGCACAACTGGTTCAAAACAAAACAACCAAAGACAAGTTACTCAGTAGAGTTCGACAGTATGTATTACATCTTCTTCTTCTTTGATCCTTAGCCGCCGACCGTCAAAGCAGTCAGTGGCCATTACACCTGGTGGCGTCTTGTAGGGCAACAACAAATTGATTCCATTTTGCTCGGTCGGCGGCCATACTTCGTACAGTGCCCCAACTCTGGTTCATTCTTTGCATCTCAGCCTCCACAGTCCTCCGCCAAGTTGTTTTTGGTCGGCCTCTCTTTCGTTTTCCTTCAGGGGTCCATAGCATAGCTGTTCTTGTGATTGCATCGGGGTCTCTTCTGAGGACATGGCCAACCCAGCTCCAGCGTCTGCCAGCTAAGATGGTGTGCATGTCCTCTTGCTTGCTCTGAGTAAGCAGATCTTGGTTGGTGATGATATTCGGCCAAAAGATTCTGAGAATTTTTCTTAGGCATGTTGTGTGAAAAGAGGACAATTTCGACATTTCCTTCTCTGTATCTCTCCAGCTTTCCGCGCCATAGAGAAGCACAGAAAGCACACAGCTCTGATATAATCCTAATTTTGTGCTTGTGCTGTACTGAGAGGACTTCCAGATGTTGTTTAGACTAAAAAAGGCTGTTCTTGCTTTGTTCATTCTGTTGTTGATGTCTTTGCTTGCTCCGCCGTCTGGTGTTACTATGCATCCTAGGTATGTGAAAGCATCTGTCTGTTCCAGTGGCTGGTTCCTTACTGATATGGGCTCAGGGTTGCTCACATTGAGCGTCATGACCTCTGTCTTCTTTAGGTTGATGTTCAAGCCCACCTGCTGGCTATACTTATTAAGTCTATCCGTTTTTTCCTGGATGTGTTGATGTGAATATGCTAGCAGTGCAATGTCATCTGCGTATTCCAGATCTTCCAGTGTATTACATGGATGGCCTGAATCTCTGTCTCGAAAGGACATGGACGTCAAAGCTTATTTTGATCGTTGCATGAATATTTCAGTTCACGAAAGTATACTCCTATGGTAAGCTGAAGCGAACAGAGTCCTATTTCCTGCATCTCTTCAAAAGAAAATTCTTCAAATATTGCATCAAAGTCACTTTGGAATTGTTAGTATGAAGCAGTTGGCACGGCGACACTGCTGGTGGCCAAATATCAATGCAGACATCCAAGCTGTAACGACTGGTTGTGATGCATGTAAAGCTAATCAGACTAGCCCTCATCAGTGTTACCATTCATGGCCTGCTACAGAATGTCCATGGGAAAGGATTCACGTGGATTTTGCCGGTCCATTCATGGATGAAAATTTGTTAATTATCATAGACGCAGACTCCAAGTATCTATACATTGTGAACATGACGTCTATTACAACAGATGCAACCATACGTGCACTCAGCAAAGTTTTCCTCCATGAAGGTTTTCCAGATACCATCGTATCTGACAATGGAACGCAATTCACTTCTCATCAGTTCCGTAGCTTTTAGCGATCACATAAAATAACACAACATGTATACTAGGTGGCAGCTGGGACAATAAAATGTACAATGTCTTGGCATGCCATAATGGCTCTTAAGGTAGTCTGTAGGGGAATGAAGTGTTAGAGACTTCACCATAGTAGGTCCAGTCTTTTTATGAATTGGGGTGGCCAGTTCCCTTCCTCACTACATTTGAACTTCCCAAACTCAAGAGCAGGATCAGGTACAGAATTATGGCTGGGTAGACTGGAAAGTAACGCTACCAGGTTTCAATTCTAGAACATGGTAACTGTGCCACGAAAGGAAAGCACCATAACTGCTTAGTCAATTGGATGCTCACCATATGGCTCAATCGGGTAGAAAGAGTTAACTATGTTTTTCTTATTTATGAAAAGTATTTTTTATAATGAAGAAAACCTAATCACGGATGATCTGTTATGCTCCTTCCTTTGCTTCATTGCTTTCTTATACAGGTACTATGAATAATAATGCACTGGCACATTTTAACTCTACTGATCCTTAGAGGCCTGTATTGCAGAATCTCGTTTCTTTGAGGAAAAAATGTAAAATAGTTTGAATATCAGTAGTTGTGCACAAGAATAATACCAATAGATAGATGACCCATTTTGAGAAAACCATTCTTCAGCTCCGTAACAAAATGGGCACAGGGAAGTTAAACTGATATAAACACTGACTAAAACAAATACAAGAAGGCACAGAATGGAGCGGGGAAACTTAAAACATTGAAAAATACTAAGTAAAAAAGAAATTTAATTATGAAGCTACTAAAATAAAAAAATTATATATATGAAACGGAGCTACTTGCAAAATTCCAGCTAATGATGTCATCTCTCCGCAACTTCTTTTTTTTTTTTCTCAGTTTTTTAAATAATGTTCTCACAATTCTTTTCCTGAAATTGGTTTTGTCTTTGTGGTTGGAAGACTTGAAGGCAAGCTGGCTTCCAGTATTGTTGTCAGCTCTAACCTAACCCTTGATACTAGAAGCTGGCTGTGACGTTTTTTGTCTGGCATCTCTCTCATAACATGTTCAGTTTAGCTGAAACCACCAGTGATTCAAGATTCTTGGTAATGTAGCTCTCAAGCTCAGTAAGGCTCACAAACTATCTTACCACTTCAAGGTTGAGCAAATAGGATACAAAATAAACAAATCAGAGTACTAGGAATTAATTAGCACAAGTTTTATATTTATTCATTCTGGAAAGATTCAGTTTTTGGAGTATTTTAGAGTTAGGAACACCATTTTGAGCTTGGAATATTAAAATAATGCTAAAGTACGTGATTCATGTTATTACATGATATGGTAAAGTTGATAGATGCTTCATCTATTTGCAGATTTATTAATGTGTCATCAGTTTATATAAATGTTGTGCATACTTGTAATTGAGTATAACCATATTTGGCATTATTGTTTATTATATTTGTCTTTTTCTTTTAAGGATGTCAATGACAACCACCCTTCATGTACCAGGCTGGTGTATTCAGCATCAGTACTAGAAGATAGTGTGAAATGTAAGCAACCAAAACTACCTTCTAACCAACTGCCTTGCCAAGAAACAAATATGCATATGTGTATTAACAGACAAACATACCATATGTGTATTAACAGACAAACATACCATATGTGTATTAACAGACAAACATACCATATGTGTATTAACAGACAAACATACCATATGTGTATTAACAGACAAACATGCCATAAACTTCTTGTACAAGAGGAACATCTTCATCATTTTCTTTTGTGCTCCTTATGGAGCATTGAGCTAGCACTGTAGCTGGTCTCCTTGCAGAACCTGCACCTAGCATTAACATGCTCTTGTAGCAGTGGTTTCTGTTGTAGCTATTTCTTTTACATGATGAGGTTACCAGCCCCATTCTTCTTCTTGGATCCTTAGCCCCTGACTGACAAAGCAGTCAGTGGCCATCATGCCTTGTGGCGTCTTGTAGGGCAGCAACAAACTGTCACCATTTTGCTCAGTCGGTGGCCATCCTTTGTGCCGTGCCTCAACTCTGGTTCTTGCTTTGCATCTTCTTCTTCATTCACCCTCAGATGTTAACTTGAATAAGTTCAAAGAAAGCAGTGGTCAGCCTGAGGCTGTTGATATCTCTGTAGATCTTCTCCAGGAATGGTACTGGTGATGGCCATATGCGTTTTCTCTGCTCCTCATATGTTGGGCACCTTTGAAGCAGCTTTGCATCTCAGCCTCCACTGTTCTCCACCAGGTTGTCTTTGGTCTGCCTCTCATTCACCATCCTTCTGGGGTCTATAGCATTGCAGTTCTGGTGATGTTGTCAGGGTCCCTTCTGGGGACATGGCCAACTAAGTTCCAGTGTCTGCCTGCAGTGATGGTGTGCATGCCTTTTTGACTGCACCTTATAAGCAGTTCCTGGTTGGAGATTGGATTTGGTCAACAAATTTGAAGAATTTTCAGCCCCATTCACAACCTCATATTAGTGGCCTTGTACATGATACCTGAGGGTGCAGTAGTCCTATTCTTTCTTTGTCTCACAATAGACCCCTGGGAACTACAGGGGGACACATGAAAACCCTTGCGGAGAAAATGTTTTCATCAAATGAGTGGTGGCTATTAAGCTATATCAGGGCGATCCAACTTATTCTACCCCGAGGGCCACATAAACCAAAAATGTAAAGTTCACGGGCCAAAAATAATAAAAAATTATTTAAAATAAAAGCTCGGGGGAAAATGTATGAAAATCAAAGAGAGCGAAATGAAATATAAAATACAATAAAGATTTTAATGAGCATTGAATGTCTATTGAAATAATTTCAGTTTTATTCTTACCTCCTAACGGGAAGTTTGAGGGGTGTGGATTTTCTTTAACCAGAGTCTCAACATCAGTGTCAATCAAATGCTTTTGGACGCTGACTTAAGGCAGTAAAACATTGCTTTGCACCGCACGTTTTGAGTGTAATCTCAAAAGTATTTATTATACCATATAATTAAAGAAGTATTTTTTTGTGTTAGCGTGGGCCACAAAACAATTTTATGCAGGCTATATTATCAGTTTCCCTTCAGTTAGTTTGTAAGAGTTAACTGATGTGTTAATTTATAGTCTCATGTTTATTTCAGTAATCAGACTGTGAGTGTTCATGCATGTTATCTTAGTAGAGCTTTCTTCATCTTTATGTTTTCACATATTGGTTAATTTAGAGCGTATGTATTTAGTGGTTAATATAAGAAATATACATATTTAGGTTTCTGGCATCTGAAGAGGTCTCTCCCACCAGTCGAGTATTCCTCCCCACATAATATTTTAGGCCAAAACACTTTCCTAACATGGGAAGGCTCTAATGATCATGTACTGTTGTATTTGTACTCTCTAGAGAGTTAACTCCATTATATATCTTTTACCAGCATTGGCAGTCCTTCAAGTGAGTGCTATAGACTTTGACGGCACAGAACCCAACAATGTGACTATGTACAGCATAGATCAGGATAGTGCTGGCAAGTTCATAATTAACAGCACTACCGGATGGTTGTCCTTAAGAGACACACTGGACAGAGAAGGGAAAAGTCATTATGATATTTTTGTCACTGTAACTGATTTTGGTGTACCGGCTTTGACAGGATCTTGTCAAGTCTCTATTAATGTCTCAGATATCAATGATTCACCTCCAGCCTTTTTACAGGTACGTGTTGTTGAATTTGCAGATCAGTTTGTGAACACTTTATTTGTGTTGCCTAAACTTTTAAAAAAAATGAAACTCAATTTTTCACTTGAGATTCTCTCCAGTTTATACGAGGAAAAAATATTATCATCACAGTTTTGATGAAGGGTGAATAAATAAAACAAAGCGCAACTGGATTAGTACCAAATATGGGCTCTGTCACTTGCCTGATGGGAAGGGGGGAAAAGGTAACAGTCCCATTGCCAGAGGCTTCTGAGGGGCCAAGGGGACTGGGTGGAATGCAAAACTGTTAAAGCTCTTGATATTTCATTAGTTAAAATTCTCAGCTTTTAGGGTTACCTTGAATTTCACTTGTAAAACTAAATCTCAGACCTAAGGGTCTTTTGTGTTTGGATATGCGCCCTAATATAACCGACTAGGTTGAACTTTATTTTTAAAAAAATATATAAATATATGTTTCACCTTTTAGATGCTTTAGTAATTGTCTAAGCGTTTTAAGAAGCAGATAATTCTAATAAAGCACCAGATGTAAGTAAAGACCTCTACACCTCAGAAGGGGAACGACTAAGTAAGTATGTATGTAAAGTTTCCTCCCTTAACAGAAATATCAGCACATTCTTAGTGAAGACATTCGAATATTAGTACAGCATTTACCATAAGTGTTGTTCATTGCCATTAGAGTTATTCGTGTTAAATAAAGTTTTCACACAATTATGCTGTAGAGATATCTTATCAAGTTACTCAAATATAATGTAGTGTTCCTGTTTTCTGCATTATGTTTACTGAGAGTTATGTTACAACTTTTCCGCCAATAAAAAAACACTTTATTTGGTGGTGGGCCTGCTTCTGCTTCTTTGTTAATGTAGTTTACCCATGCTACTGCTCTGCAAGAGAGTACAAAGTCTTGGAAGCTGCAACCATGCACTCAACTCAGGAGTCTACAGTCACTAAAATCTTGAAGTTGCTTCTAGAATGAATGGATGAACATCAGGAATAGTAAAATATGCTACCAGACTGAATCAAGAGTGACTCAGCTACTTTTGTAGCTTCAGACCTAGGCCACCTACTTACCTCAATATTCTGTCACTAAACGAATTTGACGTGATAAGGATCAATGAAAACTGTTTATTACATCATTACCTGTGGTCTTTCAGATAAAAAACACAAAGACAGTTATTTTCTGTCATAGACAGGCAAATCACTATACAAGTTGTCACAGAAACTGCTGGGAACAGATAATTTGCCAGATTTTTCATAATTAGATCTTACTTCACAAATCTCTGCATGCATTTCAAGCATCTTATCTTATTGCAGCATGACTGAAGCATGACATAAGGTCTAGCAGTAATATAAAAAATCTGAAAAAACATCTGCTGAATGGATTGCAGACCTGGGATGCTTAGCTACAGATTTTGTCTGCCCTAAGCAAAACTGTACCAACGGGCTGATCACCCGTTTGCCAGTCACTTCGATTACGGAAACAACAGCAAATGGATTGATTTGCCGTTACCCTAAAGACGCCATTAGGCGTGATGGGAAACAATGGCAAAGAAAACCTATCTGCTGTTGCCCTAAGACGCCACTAGGCGTAATGGCCACTGACTGCTTTGACGGTCGGTGGCTAAGGATGGAAGAAGAAGAAGCAAAACTGTGGACAGTCCCTGGTTGATGAAAATATCAAAGACATTCTGCTATGCCATGCACCACATGAATCAACTTGTAAGGCTGCATTAGGTGATGAAAATTCCTCACTCGAGAAGATAGCTCTAATCACTGCACTTTCAAGACCACAGATTCTGCAAACCAGATATTGAGTAGAAATGGGTATACTTCAAATACCCACAGATACATTTAATAGTTGCCCCATGGAGTTTAGTATCCTACCAGTTATAAATTGAAGGTACTATGTCCAAGAGCAAAACAGTATGTGAAGTTGAGGAGTGACTGTTGGTCTGGGCGTTTCCTACTATTTAGCTGGGATTCTTTCATCTGAGAAACTGATTTATGCCATTAACAGATAACATCACCTTTCTATTCCTTGATTGTTTTTTTTTAACTCTAGGTCTGTATAGAAACATCTTTTGATGTGTTCATCTTCTTCCCCATAGAAATCTCAGACACTTGACTTTGATGAAAACTTGATTGGGCTGTCAATTAATAATCATGCAGATGATCAGGATTTAAATAAGAATCTGGTCTACAGTATTGTTTGGCCAGATTGTACTGCCATGGATCCCTCAGGTCAGAAGGCCAGTGTGTCCATTTTGCAGGTAAGATAAATTAATGAGCTTCATTTTAATGTGCCAGTTTCTGTGTCATTCAACTTTACAGAAAGCTATTGTAAAAATCTCCAGAGACAGAAGTAGAAATGATGAGGAAGACGCAGAAACAACTTGAGCTGATGATACATGGCAGGAGGACTTGGCATGCATTTGTTGAAGGCTGATGCTCCTTGGGGAGCTAAAGGGTATTGATGGTGATTATTGTAAAAGAAAAAGAAGTGAATTTTTCTCAGAAGAATCAGCTGTCGCTCAAGATTTGTGTTTAAAAAAGTACATTTAATAAACACTGATTTGTACACACTGATGAGCAGTTTTCACAGTTAAAATGTTATCTACATACTAAATATTCAACTTTATTCATTTCTTCAAAAAAAGGTTTTAACAGGACTTAAAAGTCACAATTACTAGTGAAACCGACAGCTAACTTAATTCACATGCACTTAAATGTTAAAATAATTTCTGTACTAATCAGAGGTATTAGTTGGTGTATTGTTTGACAACGGTGTCTTCATATTCTATATTTTACAATGAAGCGTAATAAATACTTATTTCATTTTTAAAATCCATCATTTCACAATATTTATAAACCATAAATTGCTTGCTTAATTGCAGACATGGTTAGCAATAAATCAGACAACTGGCATTATTCTGAATAAAGAGAAACTGGACAGAGAAACGATAGAAAGCTTCACCTTGGCTGTAGGAGTTGAAGATGTTAACTCCAAAAATGGGCCCCAGGTTGATAAAGGTATGAAGATTTTATAATTTGTGCATCAATTGTAGTCTAACAGTGAGTTTTTGTTTTAAATTACTTTATTATAACTTGTCTTTAACCTTTTATCTTAACAACCAAAAACCGAAATATTCTGAAAATCAAAAGTTTCTCAAAATGTGGAAGATTTTAACTATTTTGTGGGCGAATTTGGGCTGTTTTTTTATGTAAATATGGTGAATTTGGGCTGTTTTTCAATGCAAATTTGAACTATTTTTGGGTGAATTTGGGCTGTTTAAAAAAATGCAAATTAGGGCAGTTTTTTTAATGCAGATTGGGCGAATTTAGGCTCCTTTTTAAATGATGTGGGCAACATTTGAAAATCTAAAAAAATCTGGTTTCCAAAACAAAACTGTCTCCGAGGATTTTGGATAAAGGGTTACGGACCTGTATTATTATTTCCCTTTTTGCTCCTTATGAAGAATGGAGCTACCACTGATCTGGTATCCTTGTAAAAAGCCAGCACTACTAGATCATTCATGCGCTGTAGCAGCGATGGATTGTGTGGCAATTATTTTACATGATGAGGCTGCACAACCTCATGTTAGTAGCCTCTTTCAACATTCAACATTCCTGATGGAGCAATATTCCTTTTCTTTCTTTGCCTCCTCGTTAAAAAAAAAAAATTATTACAGCATTATTTCCATTGCTGGGGGGGGTGGTGGTGTGGATTTTATGGTCCTCCTCATAGACCCCTTAAATCTACATAGGGCAGCAATAAAAAAAAAAAATTATTACAGCATTATTTCCATTGCTGGGGGGGGTGGTGGTGTGGATTTTATGGTCCTCCTCATAGACCCCTTAAATCTACATAGGGCAGCAATGAGTGGCTTTATTAGAAATATGGTTTTTGTTTAAAATTTTATGCAGAGGTCTTATTAAAAGATTTGGTTTTATCATTGGTTAACACAAGCTGTGTCATAATGCATCAAGTTCAGTTCAGAATGTACAATCCAGTTATATTCAGATAATATGGATATCAAATAGAAATAATGAAGCTGATGTCTTATGCAAACATGATGTAGGTATCATTGAGAAAAGATGTTTCTATTTACAAAGATTGTTTCTTAAATTTGCTGTCTCCACTTCCACGCTCCCCATCAAATTGTCCAGGATTTAAAAATTTCACAGCATATTTCTGAACATTCCTGACGCACTGTAGTTATGTTAATATATATATATTAACTAATAAAATGGTATTCAATCAGTTTTACAAATTAATGGAACACAAGACACATGGGACGTTTCTTCACCCTTCATCAGCCACAGTTACAAATAGGCAACAAGGACAATAAATATAGACAGGTTAAAGAAAAATGTACTTATTATCTGCAATATTCTAAACAGCTTTTGGATTACATTTTTAAACAGACAAGCTGTTATACCCAGTGTGTCCAATGAAGACAAAAAAACAGAAAGTACTTTTGAGATTAAAATGATATTTTGTGCATTTGAGTAACTGAATTTTTCAACATTTTTATCAGCAACAGTAACTGTGCGTGTAAAAGACAAAAATGATGAGCAACCCAAGTTTTCTTCAACTTCATACCAAGGAAAAATCCAGGAAAATATGCCAAATGACAGTGAAGTTCAATTCTCTGATTCTTTAGTTGTAACAGACAAGGACAAGGTAGGAATGATGTGTGAGAAATTATTAAAAAGTCTTCAGATAATCATTTGTACTTACATATTCATCAAGTATTTGCACCAAAAAATGTGTAGCATGCAGTATTGTAATAAACTGCAATTGTTTGCTGTTTGATTATGGTATATCTCTTTAGGCACACAAAGAGCATGCAGAGAATGAATGGCGATCATTTCCTCACCTTTACTCAAGTGGGCACTAAAACATTAATAGACCTCTAGGAGTAAACACAGATGCATCATCATCATTAGGTGCCATCTTCATATCGAAGGTCGAGTGCAATGGATCTCCGTCTTCTGTCTCTTGTCTTGATGATGCACTCTGATAAACTCTTTCCTGTCCATCTCTTGATGTTATCTTCCACTTATAGCCCTGTCTTCTTCTTGCGCATTTGCCTTCAACTCTTCCTTCTATTATGGTCATTAGTAAGGTGTTATATCTTTTTACATGGCCAAAATATTTTAGCTGTCTAATTTTGATCTTCATTAATTCTTTCTTCATACCTAGGTTTTCCAGGACTTCTTTATTTGTTTTCTTCTCTTTCCATGACACGTGCTTCATTCTTTTATATATCCACATCTCAGAGGCCTCAATTCGTTCCTCTCATTGCTTTATCATTGTCTATGTTCCTACTCCATACAATAATGAAGAGTATATATAGCATTTGATCATTCTCAGTTGGAATTTGAGAGTTAATTGTTTAGATGTTAGTATCTGTCTCATATTGGTGAATGTAGCTACAGCCCTTCCTATTCTCTTCTTGATTTCTGTTTCACATCTGCCATCTTCTGTTATTATATGAATACATTAAGGTGTTATCAGATTGTTAGAAGACTTATGCATTGATGAAAAAGACCTGAGTATGAGTATGATAAAGAACATGTACTGGCAACAAACAGCTGCTGTAAAAACTGGCAACCAAATAGGAAAGTTACAGCAGATAAAACACAAGGATGTTTACTGTCAGCAGATCTGTTCTGTCTATACAGCCCAAACATATAACAAGATCCATAGAGGATATGCCATGAATTTTGATTGGTGGAATAATATAACAACCTGGTGTAGAACAGTGGAGGCTAAGATGCAAAGCATGAGTTGGGGCACGGCACAAAGGATGGCCACCGACTGAAGAAAATGGGGACAGTTTGTTGCTGCCCTTAAAGACACCACTAGGCGTGATGGCCACTGACTGCTTTGTCAGTCAGGAGCTAAGGATCCAAGAAGAAGAAGAATAGTATAAGCAATGATCTTCCCTTGCCAGTATGGTGACTTAACTTTTGACAGTAGCAATTTTCTACACGTTTTTTAGATACCAGTCAAACAGAGACCACACTGCTGCCTTGCAGGTAGGCTGGGGACAGTCAAAGGCTAAGGAAGGCAACCTGACATAAATGCCCGTTGAAATCGGATGCCCTGGGCCACAGGCCTAACGAAACAGTGCAACGTACTCTCGATGATGCCGTCATTAAATAGTAAGCAAAATGTCACTAACTCCGTAGAGTCCTGCTGGGCTACACAGAGGGCAAAGGGCAAGAATTAATGACAGCTTCAAAGTTGCCCAACATATGCGGAACAGAGAAAGCACATATGGTCAACACCAGTACTATTCGTGGAAAAGCTCTATGGAGATTTAAATAGCCTCAAACTGACTACTGCTTTCTTGTGGACGTCTGAGAGTGTATGAAGAAGAAGAAAAAATATAAGCAGTATGTGAATGGGTGATGATAAAGTCTAAATAAGAAAGGTGAAAAAAGAGTTCAGAAAGTGATTTGTGGGATAGTGGCCAAAGGTAAAAATAAAGACATTGGCCTAAATAGCTAGAAAAAGAATTCTCATGAAGGCATCATCAGAGTAAAATGGGGCAGTTTTCAAACAAATAAAAAGATTCAAATACCTTGGCATATTAATCACAAAGGTAAGATATTTTCTCCTGAAACAAAAAATGCATTCCATAAAATGAAGGGCATTCTATGTAATTAATCGTCATCAATGGAAGTGAGAAACAGGGTTCTTTATTGTTATATAGTTCCTATCTTATCCTTTAAAAAATCATGGACAGTCAAAAGATCCCTGGAGGCTACAATATTTGTAGTTTTGCAGAAGAATGTCAAAAATACCACGTGCAGCTAAAGAGAGCCCATGTGGATCAAATCACCAGACAACAAAGGTCTTTTATATTTGGACTCGCACACTAATATAACTGACAGACCTTGTGTCTAGGTTGAACAAGGCATGCCTCTCCAAAATGAGGCAAAACTTCTACATAAAGAAAAATTCTAAGTGATGACGATGTCCTTAAAGTGATCAGCACACAAAGGAAGCTTCTTACCAATAAAAAGAAAGCAGTTCATGTCCTTTGGGCATGTTGTATGTGTGTGAAGAGGACATCAAAGCATGAAGAAATATACCAACGGGCTGATCACCCGTTTGCCAGTCACTTCGATTACGGAAACAACAGCAAATGGATTGATTTGCCGTTGCCCTAAAGACGCCAATAGGCGTGATGGGAAACAATGGCAAAGAAAACCTATCTGCTGTTGCCCTAAGACGCCACTAGGCGTAATGGCCACTGACTGCTTTGACGGTCGGTGGCTAAGGACGGAAGAAGAAGATGAAGAAATATGTCAGCAGAACTAAAACATAAACAGTGCTAGGGGACTGGAAACTGTGGAGAGCATGATTGTGCATACCAGCTGAGTAGCACATTAATTTAAGATCAGTAAATTTGGGTTCTCACAGTGTTTCTTTATTGATACAGATTATTTTCAGCTGTTGAAGTATTAGTTTTTATTTTTTTGCATTGATCATTTTATTTAAGATTACTGTTACTGGATATTTTAAGTACATCTACATTGGACCTGAGGGGAAAAATGCCCCACGCAATATGAAGTCTCGAGTGGGTCTGATGAGACAAAAAAAAAGATTAGGACTACTGCTGTCTTAGGCATGGCATACGTGGTGGTGACTAATGTGAGGTTAAACATGAAGCTGGCAACCTCAGCATGTTAAATAATTGTTGCAGAAACAACCGCTGCAAAAGTATGAGAATACTTATTGCAGGCTTTCTGTAAGCGGATCAGTTGCAGTAGTGGCACAATTCTCCACAAATAATGAAAAGGAAAATTACCATGATGAATACTCAACCTGCCCAATTATTTTGTTTGATCAAAGGATGATAACAGCGAGTTCATCCTGAGCCTAAAGTCCCATGGAGATGCTTTCTTTGTGTATCCTGATAAAGGCATAGGGAATTTGCAGTTCTCATTGAAAGTAAAAAACTCTTCTCTCTTGGACTATGAGAAAAATATGTACTTCATCTTTGAGGTTAGTTTATTATTTTTTATTTTGGCATATGAGTTGTAAGAATTGACAATATATTACTTTGTGACAACTACAATACAAATTATAGTTTATTTTCAGTGTTGCCTTCAGATATAATAGGAAGATTCCATGATATTTTTGACTGTTTTCAGCAGTTGTATACTGTGTGATGTTTGATACACTTATATTATTCATTAAAATTATCATCCTTCAGCATTGATAGGAGCATAGGACTTCAACAGATGTATGCCATGCCTTTCAGTCCCATGTCATCAGTTCAAGGTCTTTCCATATTTTCTTCATTCCTTTCATGTCTCTCTCCAGTTCTCTTTTCCGTGTGTTCTTTAGCCTCCCTCTACCTGTCTTACCCTGTGGATTCCAGAACAAAGACTGCCTTGTAATACTATGAACAGGTTTCCTCAGTGTGTCACCAATTCATCACCAACCTCTTCTTCTCATCTCTTGTTCCATTGGTTCATGTTATCAGTTAAACATTAGGGATCTTTTCATACCATTTCAATCCTTCTATTCTATGCAAGCACCCATTTATGAAAGTCTGTAGCTTCTTGGTTGTTATTATTTTTAACTTTCCATGTTTCAGAGCCATACAATAGGACTGATGTGACATTTGAGTTGAGGATTCTGATTCATGTGTTGGACATTTATATACAGTACTTCATCTTTATATCATCAACCAAAATTTCATTTTACACCCTTTGAAAAGTTGAAATCAAAAGATTCCTGTTTTGGGCTGTCTACTTTACCTCTGCTAGTGACGTTCCAGCTGTTTTGGCTTTCTGCTACTCTCTTTGGTCTCCCCACTATTCTTTTTCCCAGCGGGTTCCATTTGAGGGCATATCTGGCTATACTGGTTGGTTGTTTTTCCTGGTTTATATTCTCCAGGTACTCTGTTAATTTTTTTTAATGCATTATTTCACTTCTGTGTTCTATTGTTTTAGTATAGGAGTGTTTTGATGCTGAATGATCTGTTCACACTTTGACAGGAGTTTTATTTTCAATGTACGTTTTCTTTATTCCAAGCAAGGTGAACTTTCAACTTTGTCTTTTGCTGTTATATTCCTGACTTTCATTGTCTTGGGTTGCTTATTGCAACTTGGCAACAAAAGTGTATATTTGTGTAATATTTTTGTGGAAGAATTATGTGTGACAAGTTATGTACTTTTATGCATACAACACAACAAATGTTCTGAGTTGAGATTCCCCCAAACACCCAGCCAGTAGAAAAGGTGTTTTTTAAGTTCATTGTGAAATACCAAACAAGGAATAAATAAGGAATGCCATAAAGCTTCTGTGAGAAGCTATTGGCTGGGATGGCATTGCTGCAGAAACCATGAAAGCAAACACTGATACCTCCATAAGAGATTTTATACAAATTACTCTGTAAAGTCTAAGAGAGAGGGAAGAAATACCAACAGAATGAAAGGAAGGATATTTAATCAAGTTGCCAAAGAAGGTCGTTTTATAAGAGTGCACAAGTTTTACAGTAATAATGGGGCAGCGTGTTTTAAGTTAAGCATTGAAGTGGTATGACAAGATCACTAATGTGGAACTAATGACAAAAACTAGACAAGCTCCAGTGGAACAAGAAATGAGAAGAAGGTGCTGGAGATGGATAGGACACATAGTGAGAAAACCTGTTGATAGCATTACATGACAATCCTTGTTCTGTAATCCCCAGGGTAAGAGAGGCCGAGGAAGACCAAAGAACACATGGAAAAGAGAACTGGAGACAGATATGAAGGGGATGAAGAGTCGTCATGGAAAGATCTTGTACTGATGGAATGGGACAAGAAGACTTGGCATAAGTTTGTTGAAGGTCTATGCTCCTTTGGGAGTTGAAAGGTGAAAGAAGAAGATGTTTCAAGTTCTTTGGATTTCAAGTATGAGCATGATACTGAAATGTTATAAATTCTGTCCATGTATAAATGGTGGTTTTGATTTTGTGACACATTGTGCTGGCAGCAGCACTTCCAGATGCACAGATGCTCCTTTCTGAGTTACACACAGAATGTTGGCTAAGGTAGGAATTCATGATAACTGTTGTGGTTCACTTCATGGTGTGAAACAGATCTTGATAAAGTTGATCTTATCAGGATTTTTCCATGCCATGTCGAAACCTAACTAGTTGTGCAGAAGATCTGAAAATACGTAGACGGATGACGAGAGACCATGTATTGAGGGATGACATATGCTGATTTGAAAGGAGTGTGCGGTGCGCTATCTTAGCATACAGAAGTGTGACAAAGCCACTATATTATTAGATGTGTTTATGAAAAGTGTCAGGACTGTGTCTATAGATATATCAAGCATATTTACGTGCTGGATGCACTATTCCGTATTATAAAGGTTGGTAAAACCTCACATACATAAAAACTACTAACATTTGTATAAGTGAATTAATGAATAAGAAGATGAAAAAGGATGTGTGCTTTAGAGCACTGAACTGTGGCTACTATTGCCTGAAAACTATATGTGTATTAATAAAGGGGTCATATGGAGTAGTCTGTGGCTTAAATATGAAGGAACCATGCCTATGAGAGCATTTACTTACTCAGGAGAGTCTATAAAGAAAATGAAGAAAAGTTGTGACTATAATATATAAGGCTCAGGAATTAGTATGACACGTTGAGAATATATGAATAATGCAAAGGATTGGTGTTAATGACTTTTTGGGGTGAAAATATAAATGTTCAAGTACATTGTTAATAAAATATGAAAAGTCGTCTAAAGCAAGGACTGTTGTGAAGTATATTCAACAAATTACAGTTTACGTTCAGTTTTATTGAAATTAATTGAAGAAATCCTAGACAACGAAAGAAATTGAACCCGTACTCTATGTTGTAAGGAAACATCAGAAAAACGCCCCTAGCCATAACATTTCTCTGTAAATGATACACTTTCTGTTCATAAAATAGATAGTGGCAACTGAGACAAAGACGGCAGAGAAGTACAGCCAAAGTGCGACAGTAAATGTCAGCATCATCAATACGAATGATAACATGCCTGAATTTGAAGGAGCTCCCATTAGTGCTAGAGTGGCAGAGAATAAACCAGCGGGAACTTTCATCACAACTGTTAAGGTATAGAGATAAATAACATGTCATCCATTTATTCATTACTTAAGGTATAGAGATAAATAACAGGTCATCCATTTATTCATTACTTAAGGTATAGAGATAAATAACAGGTCATTCATTTATTCATTACTTAAGGTATAGAAATAAGTAAAAGTTCATTCATTTATTCATTACTTAAGGTACAGAGATAAATAACAGGTCATTGATGTAATCGTTACTTAAGGTATAGAGATAAATAACATTTCATTCATTACTTAAGGTATAGAGATAAATAACAGTTCATTCATTATTTAATGTATGCAGATAAATAACAGTTCATTCATTTATTCACTATTTAAGGTATACAGATAAATAACAGCTCATTCAATTGTTCATTACTTAAGGTACAGAGATAAATAACAATTCATTCATGTATCCATTACTTAAGGTATACAGATAAAATAACTATTCGTTCATTTGTTCATTGCTTAAGGTATAGAGATAAATAACAGTTCATTCATTTATTCATTACTTAATGTACACAGATAAATAACTTTATTCATTTCTTTATTACTTAAGGTATAGAGATAAAAACAGTTCATTCATTTATTAAGATATAGAGATAAATAACAGTTCACTTATTTATTCATTACCGCTTAGCTCCCCTTGGAGCATAGGCCTTCAACAAACTCAGGAAAAGTCACCCTGTTTTTTGCCATCAGCTCGGGTCTTTCTTATCATTTTCATTTCTGCCTCTAGTTCTCTTCTGCATGTGTATGTCAGTCTGCCTGTACCTGTCTTGCTCTGGTGCATTCCAGAACAAGGACTGCCTGATAATGCTATCAACAAGTTTTCTCAATGTGTGTCCTATCCATCACTTTCATCTTCTCATCTCTTGTTTCAGTTGCTTTTGTTTGTGTCTTGTCATCAGTTCCACATTGGTGATTGTGTCATACCCATATTGTTTGTGTCTTGTCATCAGTTCCACATTGGTGATCGTGTCATACCCATATTGTTTGTGTGTTGTCATCAGTTCCACATTGGTGATCGTGTCATACCCATATTGTTTGTGTCTTGTCATCAGTTCCACATTGGTGAACGTGTCATACCCATATTGTTTGTGTGTTGTCATCAGTTCCACATTGGTGATCGTGTCATACCAATATTGTTTGTGTCTTGTCATCACTGCACCAAAGTATTCATGCTCTCTTGTTGTTGTGGTTTCTGCAGCAGTTTGTTTTATGTGATGAGGATGCCAGCCCAGTGATCAGCTTTGTATCAGTCACCTTTTACCATATACCTAGGGAGCCACGGTAGCATAGTGGTTAGTGCACTGGCTTCCTAGCTCAGTGGTCTATGGTTCGATCCCCAGATGGGATTTTTTTAGGCTGCAAACGGCTCCTGGGTCGACCCAGCCCCAACTGGGTACCAGAGCAACTTCTGGGAAGGTTAAGGCAACCGGCGTCATGCTGACCACATCACCCCTAGTGTGCCGATGGTCAAGAAAATATGGGCCTAACACCATATTCCCAATATGCCTCAATGGGCATGTAACAGGATCCTTTACCTGAGAGAGCGGTATTTCTACTTTTTCTTTGTCTCCTCATTGACTGCCATTAACTACATCGAGCAAACTCAACAAACCCAACTTACTGACCTTGCAGATAGCTTAATGAGTACAGGAAGTTAGGAGTAAATGAACGAACGAATGGACGAACGAACTTTATTTTCAAAAGGTTGAGAATTGGGCACGCAGGCTGTCTGACATTCTGCCCTTCCTTTCTCTCACCTTTCAGTGAAAAGTATACGAGAATAGTTTCTGCTTAATACCACAACTCTTTGATCACAGTTAACTGGATTCATATATATATTATGGCTGTATCTTCTTCTATTTCATTTTCATGTTTATAATAAATCATTGGGTTTTGTTCTATTCCTTCATATGACTAGGCTAAAGATGATGATAAGGGACCGTATGGAACAGTTGTTTATTCACTACCCAACAACCCACCAGAGTAAGTTAACTACATCTAAAGTGATTAGATGTCTTGGTTTTTGTGGTACTGTACCACTTTAAGTATGTATGTCCTACAGTTACCTATTAAATGTTTGGGAGATGCTAAAATGTTCTTCTTTAGGACATCTGCCAATTGGTTTGGTTTTGGTTTTAAGCATCATCTTCAATGCACGCGTACAACTCCATAAGTGATCCAATCTCCTTCCTTAGGTCACATAAGGAGGATCTCAGCACAGTGCATAAAATCTGTAGCACTAGCGAGGATCCCAGTATGTGTATACAGGAATCATACATTCTATAAATATTTGCGTGGTAATCTGCTAATTACTTTATGGAAGCAGTACTGTGTGAAGAGAAAGTGAGAGGGGTAGAGTATTAGTAGGTCAATTAAAAATGGAAATGTAAGGAAGGAGAGTGGTGAGGAATGAAATAGAAGTAGCTTAATGAAAGGTGGGAACATAGGAAGTGAAGTGTGAGGGAGCACAAGGTAGGATGAGAAAGAGCAATGTATCTTTCTTTTAGAGTGAGACATGTCTTATTGTTCCTTCCAAAGTGAGAAAACCCTCATTGTTTCTTCCTGCTACAGTGAGAAAGATCTTAAATACCCATAAAGAACATGGTTTTGAGGATAAGAAAAAGGCTAAATAAAAAACATAGTTTTGAATGAACCCTCTGTGTAAAACTCAGATCACTGATTTTGATACTTCAAGGAGCTTTAAAAAGAAGACTCTGGAGATGGATAGGACACACACTGGGAAAACCTGTTGATAGCATTACCAGACAATCCCTGTTCTGGAATCCCCATGGTAAGAGAGGTAGAGGAAGACCAAAGAACACATGGAAAAGAAAACTGGAGACAGACGGGAATGGGCTAAAGAAGACATGGAGAGATCTTGGGCTGATGACATGAGACAGGAAGACTTGACATGAGACAGGAAGACTTGACATGAGACAGGAAGACTTGACATGAGACAGGAAGACTTGACATGAGACAGGAAGACTTGGCATGAGACAGGAAGACTTGACATGAGACAGGAAGACTTGGCATGAGACAGGAAGACTTGGCATGAGACAGGAAGACTTGACATGAGACAGGAAGACTTAGCATGAGACAGGAAGACTTGACATGAGACAGGAAGACTTGACATGAGACAGGAAGACTTGACATGAGACAGGAAGACTTGGCATGAGACAAGAAGACTTGGCATGAGACAGGAAGACTTGGCATGAGACAGGAAGACTTGGCATGAGACAGGAAGACTTGACATGAGACAGGAAGACTTGACATGAGACAGGAAGACTTGACATGAGACATGAAGACTAGACATGAGACAGGAAGACTTGGCATGAGACAGGATGACTTGGCATGAGACAGGAAGACTTGGCATGAGACAGGAAGACTTGGCATGAGACAGGAAGACTTAGCATGAGACAGGAAGACTTGGCATGTGTGACGAAAGTACTGAGATTCTGTCTTTCAAATGGCCCATGTCTTTTTCCCCTTGCATTTTTGGAGGGATTACAGAAAAATCCTTCCCCATGTTTCTTCTCCTTCTATTTATTTACGTTTTTCAGAGAGATTACGGTGGAGTTTCATCTCATCTACATCTATGTTCCTTCTCTATGACTAGTAGTCTTGTTTAGTGTTGGTGTGTAGGGAACTGTTGCATTATTATTCTAGACGAAAGACTTTAGAGCCTAGATCAGATTGGCACCAGTTTTAGTCTGTTTAAAGATATGGCATGCGGCTAGACGCATTTTCGGGATTTTATATATATATATATAATTCCGACATTGTTGCTTCATTTGCTACTAGAGGGTAGGGCTTAATCCCGTTTCTTTGTCTAAAACCCATGCAGGTTGCATCAGAATGATCTAAGGTTCTGATTGGCTGAGAGCTAACTGCAGTTGAAATGCAGAGCTCCCATTGGCTTAGAACCACGCCGCGTATATGACGTCATGAAGTCGGCGCGTGGGGTCTTGATAATAAATACGCCCGAATTTCATAAGTTCGGTCTCTAAAAATTAATTGCCAAGCCGCGTTCCTGATTCAAATTATCGATTGCCTTTCAGTGGGAAAATTCGAAATTTGGTAAGCAGAATTTTCGTGGTAACTTTATTTAATTTTTGTCTAAGCCTAGGCCGATCAGTAAAGTTTCTTGGGAAGTTTAAGTTTAATGTTAATTCTTATCGCCAGAGCCATCAAATATTATCTTAGTGATAGACTTGAGAAACTTTAGAGGTTCATAATAATTCCTTAATTCAGGAATAGCGGTATGGTTAAAAAGTTGAGATGCCACGGACGTGCTTTGTATTTATTGCAAAGTGGGTCGGGAGAGAAACCCGCATCTCTGTCGTAGGTAAATGTACAGAATAGCGGGAGTCTGTGTATTTGTGATTTTATTGAGAATGTAATGCTACAAGTTATTTATATTATATAGTTACCCATCTATCTGTAAGCACGGGAGTGATAGAGGTATTAATTGGAGCATGTGGGTGCGTTCATTACTGTATATTTATTTGATACGATGTTTAGAGGGGAGAGAGAAAGTGAAGCACGGGGGTGCCGTCATTAATGTATACTTATGCAGAAGCACGTGGTGGTAAAGAATGGTAACCACGTGTTTGTAACTACTGAGATTTAATTGATAACCTGGGTTTATGTATAACTTTTAAGCAGTATGTATATGCTAGCATCTACCAGGGTTATACGTTATCGATTATGTAGTGTGGTTCTGAGTAAGAAGACGGAGAGGTAATTATTTCTTTTAAAAGAGAATAATATTTGTATTATCATTTTGATGTGATTTAAGATTATTGACGGGAATTTTAGGAATTCCTAGAAAGGTCTAGTTATTTTGTGTTAAGCATTTTGCTGCATTCAGTGTCAGCGTAAGAAGTGGGCCAAAGTATTTTGGACAGGTAGATAGGCCTCCTTAGAATACTGTTGTGATTGTAACCAGCCAGGCAGAACACTAGGCCAGACGGTCTGTGCGTTGTATTACCGGGTAATGTTTACTGTGGGCTCAGGTAGAGAAGGGAACAGTGGGGGAGCGGACTTTGTTGGCATGATTAATTGGGATGGTAGTGCAGAACGGGAAGATAGTAGGGGAGTTAAGTGTTAAAGACTTAAGGGTTAGTCAGGGAGTTATATGTTATTAGAAATGTATTATTACTGTGTTTAGCTGTTGTATTTGTTTCTGTCTAAACAGCAGGTATCGCGGCTTTTTTTGAGGGAGTTGAGCGGAAGTTTGCGATAACTTTCTCCCAGCAAACAAAGTTGGCACTCTCACACAGAGCAGGGTTTGAGATCTTGCCAGAGAAGGACGAAGAAAAGAGAAAAACCCGTTTTTCCAGGCAGGGGAAGACATTTCTCTAGTGGAACTAGGATTTGTGGATAAATCCATGAGCGCTGAAGCTCGTTCTGTTACACACGCAAATTTGGCATGCTGCCAGCGTTGTCGTAATTATTTCGCTTCGTCCCGGCCATAATAACGCCGAAGGCCTGAACCCATAGGAGGGAGCGGGCAGGTAACTCCAGAGTGGTAGTAGCAAAACCAGCTACCGATTCCAATTTCCAGAATCCAGTGGGGTTCTTTTAAACCTTAGTCATCAGTTCCAGAATGGTGGAGAGAGAGAGGGTGACCATACTCTCCACAGAAGTCATCGCAGTTGTCCCAAGTATAGCAGATGACAGCTGCTGACGTTTTTTTAGAAGAGTTAATTGTGTAGCAGTGTTCGGGAGATTTCAGGATAGGCTGTGCGGAAACGAGGTCTGTGCAGAGTTGGCATAGACACTTCATAGTAGTTCCAGCTGACTGTGCACTTAACATTTAATTTAGAATAGTTTGTGGAAGTGGAGGCTCGACATCTGAGACCCCACCAAGTGCAGTGTGGTTTATTTTTGTCTAATCCAAACTTCTGTCCCCATACAGGTTGCAATTGTGGGAGAAGGGTTGGGGTTGATGCATTTTTAACTGTGCTTGATTTTGTTCCAGGTGTGCACCCTCGCACTTTATGTATTTGACATGTATATGAGTTTTTTGTTTGTTTATAGGTGTATAATAAAAACTTGTATACTTTTTTAGCTGAATCAGTCATTTCATTTAAGTACAGTAGCTATATGTTGTCTGTATCTTGGTGTTTGTGAATCTTGATATAACCTTATCCCCTTAGGGTAGCTAGAGGTCGTTGACAACTATAGCACATAAGACGTCCGAAGTGGCGAGGAAAGAATCAACCTCGGTTCTTAACCTCGGAGCCAATAGTGTCAACTGTTCACATTTCACTATCATTTTCTTCTAAATCTATCTTTTCAGTCTTTCTTCTCACTAGTGTCTTGTCACTATATGTAGACAGTCTCTAGTCTTAAATCCATTTCGTGACAAAGTGGGGGGTCGTCCCGGGATCATCTTTGTTGGGATCAATTCTAGATTCATAGATTGTCTCTGTAGGAAGTTCTGAAAAATAGTTTTCTAAAAAAATATCCCCTAGACTGAGCTACATTAAGACTGATCCAGCTATTAGTTTTTTCCACAGGTTGTAGTCAGTTAGATGGTAGTTGTAGTAAGGTTGTTTATGACTTAGAGGTAATTGATGGCTAATCGAATTTTTTTCTTAACAGGAAAGTAATTCGGGTTTTGGGTAGCTGGATAACTTGAATTTTTTTCAGGTAGTTATTAGTCAGATTGGTGCCAGTCTGAGTTCGGGTTTTGGGACAGCAGTTATACAGAAAGTAGGTAACAGTAAATTTTTCTTGTTCCTTTTTTTGTCATTTCCCCTCGTTGTGAGTACTGCTGATTTGTCATGTAAGATGGCTGAATTGGTCAAGCTACTTACTGCATGGAAGGACGCAGCTAAAAGCATGGGAATGGATGAGGCCGAGACTAGGGCTTACATTATGAGGGAACAGGACCGGCAGACGGAGAGAGAGAGAAAAGGGAAACAGAGAAAGAAGAGAGGGCCCGACTGGCAGAGATGGACCTGCGTAAATTGGAAGTGGAGAAAGAAGAGAGGGCCCGACTGGCAGAGATGGACCTGCATAAATTGGAAGTGGAGAAAGAAGAGAGGGCCCGACAGGCAGAGGAGAGAAAGGCAGAGAGGGAGGTGCAGGAAAGGGCTGCAGCAGCAGAGGAGAGAAAGGCAGAAAGGGAAGCGCAGGAAAGGGCCGCAGAAGCAGCGAAACAGGAGAAGGCAGCAGAGAGACAGCATGAACTTGCCCTGCGTTCACTGGAACTGCAGTACCGATCTTCGGAAGGCAGTTCGGCTAACGGAGATTCTCCCGGAGCAGGGGCGACAGACACCTCAGGAAACGGAGGGCCCTGGATGGCAGCCATGAATTTTCCGATGGACTCTTTTCCTAACGGAAATGAGAAAATTGAGGTATTTTTGGAAAAATTCGAAAGAATGGCAAAGGCGTACGGGCTGGATGATAGTCTTTGGTGTCTCAAATTATCTCAGTCGCTGAAAAACCAGGCGTATGATGTCTATAGCAAGATGCTAGTGGATGACCAGAATAACTTTGAGGCACTGCGGAACGCCCTGTTACAGCGATTCCAATGGACTCCCCGGAAGTGCCAAACGATGTTTAGGGAAAGTTGACTGGAGAAAGGAGAAAGTTTTCCCCAGTTCGCAGAGAGGCTGAGGAATTACCTCACTCGCTGGAGAGAGTTGTCGGGACTGGCAAAATCTTTCGAAGGACTCGAAGAGCTCATCATGTGCGAACAGATAAAGGCCAACATGTCCCCAGACTATAGGAAGTACCTGGCAGAGCAGGGCGCCCAGCAACTGGACCAGATAATTCTATTTGCAGAAAGGTTCCAGACGGCACAGGCTGAAGTACTGGGCCAGAAAAGAAAACACCCTGACCTGCCAGCCCCGGACAAAGGAGCATCTTCATCGCATTCGCCTTCCTCTTCAGCTCACCAACAGCAAGGGCCGTCTCGCAAGGAGCCCCCTCCCAGTCATAACATGCGCTCCCAGCCGCCTAACAGAACACAGGGGCCGACTTCTCATGAACCCGTCAGGAACCGGGGAGATAATGAGAGATATTGTAGGTTCTGTCGGACTACCTCTCATTGGACAACACGGTGCCCAAACAAACAACCCGCTCATCAGGTGGCTTGTTTAAGGCCTGTGAGGGTGAAACAAGGGAAGAAGTGGAAACCCTTCCAGTCAGAGAAGTTGTTTTCCAACAGCGGACCAGCAGAAGTGAACGGGACTGAGACTACATGCTTATTTGACAGCGGGCTTACATACCCCAGCATAGTCGCCCGACATCTGGTGAAGCCCTGGCAGATGACTAAGGAAAAGGTCAATATTGGTGGAGTTTTAAGGAAAGGGACTTCACAGTGCTTTCCCGTAGCCAATATTGAGGTGAAATGTAAGTTCGTGTCTGGCACCATCAAGGCAGCTGTAACGGCTCAGCCAGCCTATGACTTCATTCTCGGCAACCCATATTTAGTTTTGGGGAACCCGCCCACACCGATCCTTGCTGATGCAAGGGGGCCTACTGCAGGCCAGATACGTGAAAAAGGAGAACCCCTAATTCACGGAGCCCCGAGCGAGCTCGAACAGCCCTGTCGTGCTACGGAGAGGTTAGAGGCCTCTCAGGACAGTGGTATGTTATATGCAGAGGCTAATTCGTCTGTCATCCATTTGCATCCTAACGGACAAACGGTGGTGACGCCTCTGATTCAGGAAGTACACTCTTTGTTGTCAGGAATTAGGCCCCCGATGGTATTAGCTCCCTCAAGTGAGGGACATACTGACAAGAGCGGTATTACATATGTCAACGACCAGCGCCATCTTCATAGGGCACAAGATAGCGGTCTGAGCGAGCATATAGTTCCAACCAGCCCTGGAGCCCCATCCGACCAGCACTTTACTCAAACGGAGGAGGACAGTGATCTGAGTATCCGTTTACCTATAAACGGAGATGGGCCCCACAACTCTTGTGTCTCGTTTACAGGAAACGGCTCTTGTAACGAGGAGCCTGAAAAATTGCCTATATTTTCCAATTTGTTTCAAGGAACATCGGAACCAGTCACTGAGAGCTTTATCTCAGATTCTCTGCGATCTAACGGGATCTTAAACCGTCAAGTGTCACTGCAGGACACATTCCAACTGACGCCAGTAACTCTCACAGGGGAGGGCAAGGTTGAGGGTAGAACTAGGGTGTTAGACGGAGAGCTCCCGTGGTCTACAGTTTCATCTCGCCAACTTTTCAGGCCAGAAAAGAGTGAGAAAAGCGGCCTTATAACTTCGCAAGGAGCTATATTGGAAAGCTCTGTCCCGTTTCAGATTGGTAGGGGAAGAGCGAGTCCAGAAACACTGCCAGGGGCAGATATTACCTACCTTTTCCCAAAGGTAGAAGCTATTGAGATTGATCGTGATCCAATAGAAACCCAGCAAGAAATCGGAGGCTCTACACCAGAGGAACCCGAGACGTTGCATCGTTCTCGCACAGTACCAGCAGTCACAACCCTGCTGACGCGCAGCGAGGAAGTCGCCATCGCCAGGCCACCACAGCGCCAGCCGGTCACGTCAGCTGACCAAGGCAGCCTTTTGACGGTCATAACAAGGGAAAGTTCAGACCCACCGGTAGATGGCACAGGTCAGAAGAGAGGTCAAATCTCCCAACGGAGCATAGGAGCTTGTTCAAGGAAAGGAAGAAGGAGGAAACGCAAGAGAGGAAGGTCGAAGAACACTGAATAGGAGGGGTAAGGACAGACAGCCATAGACAGAGTTAAGGGCCAGTGTGAAACACAGAGATTTCAGTAATGAGATCGATGCTCAATCTTCGAAGGTGGGAGTGATGTGACGAAAGTACTGAGATTCTGTCTTTCAAATGGCCCATGTCTTTTTCTCTTTGCATTTCTAGGTGGGATTACAGAAAATCCTTCCCCATGTTTCTTCTCTTTCTATGTATTTACGTTTTTCAGAGAGATTACGGTGGAGTTTCATCTCATCTACATCTATGTTCCTTCTCTATGACTAGTAGTCTTGTTTAGTGTTGGTGTGTAGGGAACTGTTGCATTATTATTCTAGACGAAGGACTTTAGAGCCTAGATCAGATTGGCACCAGTTTTAGTCTGTTTAAAGATATGGCATGCGGCTAGACTCATTTTCGGGATTTTATATATATATATAATTCCGACATTGTTGCTTCATTTGCTACTAGAGGGTAGGGCTTAATCCCGTTTCTTTATCTAAAACCCATGCAGGTTGCATCAGAATGATCTAAGGTTCTGATTGGCTGAGAGCTAACTGCAGTTGAAATGCAGAGCTCCCATTGGCTTAGAACCACGCCGCGTATATGACGTCATGAAGTCGGCGCGTGGGGTCTTGATAATAAATACGCCCGAATTTCATAAGTTCGGTCTCTAAAAATTAATTGCCAAGCCGCGTTCCTGATTCAAATTATCGATTGCCTTTCAGTGGGAAAATTCGAAATTTGGTAAGCAGAATTTTCGTGGTAACTTTATTTAATTTTTGTCTAAGCCCTAGGCCGATCAGTAAAGTTTCTTGGGAAGTTTAAGTTTAATGTTAATTCTTATCGCCAGAGCCATCAAATATTATCTTAGTGATAGACTTGAGAAACTTTAGAGGTTCATAATAATTCCTTAATTCAGGAATAGCGGTATGGTTAAAAAGTTGAGATGCCACGGACGTGCTTTGTATTTATTGCAAAGTGGGTCGGGAGAGAAACCCGCATCTCTGTCGTAGGTAAATGTACAGAATAGCGGGAGTCTGTGTATTTGTGATTTTATTGAGAATGTAATGCTACAAGTTATTTATATTATATAGTTACCCATCTATCTGTAAGCACGGGAGTGATAGAGGTATTAATTGGAGCACGTGGGTGCGTTCATTACTGTATATTTATTTTTAGAGGGGGGAGAGAGATACGATGTTTTAGAGGGGAGAGAGAGAGTGAAGCACGGGGGTGCTTACGTCATTAATGTATTTGATACGATACTTATGCAGAAGCACGTGGTGGTAAAGAATGGTAACCACGTGTTTGTAACTACTGAGATTTAATTGATAACCTGGGTTTATGTATAACTTTTAAGCAGTATGTATATGCTAGCATCTACCAGGGTTATACGTTATCGATTATGTAGTGTGGTTCTGAGTAAGAAGACGGAGAGGTAATTATTTCTTTTAAAAGAGAATAATATTTGTATTATCATTTTGATGTGATTTAAGATTATTGACGGGAATTTTAGGAATTCCTAGAGAGGTCTAGTTATTTTGTGTTAAGCATTTTGCTGCATTCAGTGTCAGCGTAAGAAGTGGGCCAAAGTATTTTGGACAGGTAGATAGGCCTCCGTAGAATACTGTTGTGATTGTAACCAGCCAGGCAGAACTCTAGGCCAGACGGTCTGTGCATAAACATTAATAACACATAAGGAAGGGAAACCCGAGGCCTGTAAACAGTAAATTAATATTAGACAAACATAAAGGTATGTTTTCAGGCACTCGTAAGAAATAAAGAAGTAGAACACTTGGACAACAGAAAAACAACAGACGTGAGTGGCTTACCCAGGGTTCGAACCCCGTACCTTCCGTACGACAACTCCACCTAGCTATACAAGCGAATCACACTGACCCCACGGCCAGCTAGGCATCCCCAAAAAAAGGATGCTTTACTGACTAGTCATCAGTGTGAAATACAAGACAACACCGGAAGTATACAGTGGGCAACTCAGCCCATTAATGACGCAATCACTTCTGTTGTTCCTCTATACAGCAGTATATGTCAGTCCAAACAAGACAAAGACCTTGATACTGTGTCCAGTAAATGATAGAAGACTTAAGGACAGTAGTATAGAACAGAGGGTAGGTTTCTGGTATTGTATAAACATTAATAACACATAAGGAAGGGAAACCCGAGGCCTGTAAACAGTAAATTAATATTAGACAAACATAAAGGTATGTTTTCAGGCACTCGTAAGAAATAAAGAAGTAGAACACTTGGACAACAGAAAAACAACAGACGTGAGTGGCTTACCCAGGGTTCGAACCCCGTACCTTCCGTACGACAACTCCGCCTAGCTAAACAAACGAATCACACTGACCCCACGGCCAGCTAGGCATCCCCAAAAAAAGGATGCTTTACTGACTAGTCATCAGTGTGAAATACAAGACAACACCGGAAGTATACAGTGGGCAACTCAGCCCATTAATGACGCAATCACTTCTGTTGTTCCTCTATACAGCAGTATATGTCAGTCCAAACAAGACAAAGACCTTGATACTGTGTCCAGTAAATGATAGAAGACTTAAGGACAGTAGTATAGAACAGAGGGTAGGTTTCTGGTATTGTATAAACATTAATAACACATAAGGAAGGGAAACCCGAGGCCTGTAAACAGTAAATTAATATTAGACAAACATAAAGGTATGTTTTCAGGCACTCGTAAGAAATAAAGAAGTAGAACACTTGGTGTGACGAAAGTACTGAGATTCTGTCTTTCAAATGGCCCATGTCTTTTTCTCCTTGCATTTTGTTCACTATTTTTGGAGGGATTACAGGAAATCCTTCTCCATGTTTCTTCTCCTTCTATTATTTACGTTTTTTCAAGATGAGATCACGAGGGAGTTTGATCTCATCTGCTTTATGGTTCTTCTTTATGTGTTTAGAATGGGGGTGTAGGGAATTAGACAGTATTTTTCTAGAAGAAAGATTATAGATGCTAGATCAGGATTGGCACCAGATTGTCTTTTTTTAAAGATATTGCGGGGCCATACACGCATTTTTCGGGAGTTAAATTATTTGCGGCCATTTTTGCTTCATTTCCGCAGTATAGGGCTAGGACCAATTCCCGGTTCTTTGTCTAGCGGGGACTGGTTGCATCAGAAAGATCTAAGGTTCTGATTGGCGGAGAGCTAACTGCAGTTGAAATGCAGAGCGCCCATTGGCTTTAGAACCACGCCGCGCATATGACGTCATGAAGTCGGCGCGTGGGGGCTCGAGAATAAATACGCCCGAACTTCATAAGTTCGGTCTCTCTAAAAATTAATTGCCAAAGCCGGGTTGCCAGAGTCAAGTCGATTGCCTTTCAGTTGGACATTCGAGATTTGGTAAGCATGAATTTTTGCGTGAGGACTTTATTTAATTTTTCTAGTCCTAGCCGATCATTTAAGTTTCTTGGGAAGTTTTAGTTTAATTTAATTCTTAACTCCAGAGCCATCAATTCGATCTTAGTGATAGACGAGAAACTTTATAGGTCCATTTAATTCCTTGTTGAAGGAATAGCGGCATGGTTTAAAAGTTGAGATATCACCGCTTTGTATTATTGCAAAGTCGGTCGGGAGAGAAACTCGCATCTGCGAATTTTATTTATTTACAGAATAGTCGGGAGTGTGTAATGTGTATTTTCATTTGTGATTTTATTGAGAGTCTTGATGCTCGCTATTTATATAGTTACGCATATATCTGTGGACGGAAGTGATAGAGGTATTAATTGAAGCACGTGAGCGCGTGGTTACGGTATCTTTATTGATACGATGTTCAGAGGGACGAGGGGGAGAGAAGCACGTGGTCATAAAATTGTAACCACGTGTTTGTAACTACTGAGATTTAATTGATAACCATTATGTATAACTTTTGACGGCATGTAGATGCTAGCGTAAACAGGGTTATAGGTTATTGATTGTGCTTTGTTATTCTGTGTATTCAGAAGATGGAGATGAAATTTATTTATGTTAAGGGAATAATATTTTATTTCAATTTTGAGGTGATTAATCATACTGACGGGAATTTTAGGAATTCCTAGAGAAGGCTAGTTTTAGTTGTGTTAAACATTACGGCATTAGTGTCAGCGTAAGAAGTAGGCCAAAGTACGTCTGCCCAGACGGGCCATTGAAAATATTGTTGTTGCTCGGAGTTAGTCAGGCAGAACAAGCGATCTGGGTTAGCCAATGTTTACCTTGTGGGCTCAGGTAGAGAAGGGAGCTCAGTGGGGGAGCGGACTTTGTTTGCATGATTTTGTATGGTGGTGCATAACGGGAGAGAGTAGGGGAGCTGTATTGATTATAGACGGGGGAGACTTAAGGGTTTGTCAGGAAGTTAATTGTTATTTGAAATGTATTATTATGGTTTGTTTAGCTGTTGTTTTGTTTTGTCTAAAACAGCAGGTACCGGCTTTGTGGGAATGAGAGCGGAATTTTGAGACCACAAAATTTCTCCCACGGCAAAGTTGGGGCATTCGCAGGACCGCAAGGGTTTTACGTTAGTTGCCAGTAGTGGAAGGAGAGGAAGAAAATACGTTTTCCCAGCCAGGGGAAGACATTTTCCAGCGAATAGGATTTTTGTGGATAAATCCTGAGCTCTGACGCTCGTTACACACGCAGATTTGGCAGGCTGCCAGCGTTGTGGTAATTTTGTGTTCGTTTCTTCACGGCCATAATAAAGCCGACGGCCCAGTTATAGATACTCGGGCAGGTAATTTCAGAGTGGTAGAAGTCAGCTACAGTTCCAGTCCAGAATCCAGGGGGGGTTCTGTTAAACCCCAGTCAATTCCAGAGTAGTGGAGAGAGATAGGGTAAACATTCTCTCTACTGAAGTCAGCACAGATAGGCAGAACTGTTAGTTTTGGTGAATCATAGCAGAGGACAGCTGCTGAAGTTTAGAGGGGCAGTTAGTTGTGTTCAGGAGATTCCAGGATAGGCTGTGTAGAACCGAAGTCTGTGCAGAGATTGTGTAGTCACTTCGCAGTAGTTCCGCTATCAGTGGAGTTAGAGTTAGAATTTAGAACAGCTAGTTTGGAGTGTAGGCGACATCAAGTGCAGTGTAGTTCATTTCAGTTAACCTTACCTTCTTTCTCCATACAGGTTGCAATTGTGGGAGAAGGGTTGGGGTGGATGCATTTTTTTAACTGTGCTTGATTTTGTTTCAGGAGTGCATCCTCGCACTTGATGTATGGGACATGCATATGTTTGTTGTTTATAGGTGTATAATAAACTTGTATAAATTGTAGCTGGCATCAGTCATTTCCTTTAGTACAGTAGCTATATGTTGTCTGTACCTTGGTGTTTGTGAATCTTAATTGAACCTTATCCCCATAGGGTAGTTAGAGGTGGTTCGAGGCCATAGCAATTTAAACGTCCGAAGTGGCGAGGAAAGAATCAACCTCGGTTCTCAACCTCGGAGCCAATGGTCTCAACTTTCACAGTTTGCACTATATTTCTATCTGAATCTAATTTTCCAGTCTTCCTTCTTACTATTGTCTTGTCACTATATGTAGACAGCCTCTAGTCATAAATCCATTTCGTAACAAAGTGGGTGCTATCGTCCGGTGAATCATCTTTGTTACGTTCAGTTCTGTGATCTTGACAAAGTGGGTGGCGTTGTCCTTGGGATCATCTTTGTTGGGATCAATTCTAGATTCATAGATTGTCTCTGTAGAAAGTTCTGGAAATAGATTTCTTATAAATCCCCTAGACTTGAGCTATATTAAGACTGATCCAGCTATAAGTTTTTTTCCACAGGTTCCAGTTAGTATAGATGATAGTGGTTGTAAGGTTGTTTATGACTTAGAAGTAATTGATGGCTAATGGAATTTTTTCTTGACAGGAAAGTAAATTCGGGTTTTGGGTAGCTGGATAACTTGAATTTTTTTCAGGTAGTTATTAGTCAGACTTGGTGCTAGTCTGAGTGCGGGTTTTTGCGACAGCATATTCCTAGTAGGTAACAGTAAATTTTTTCTTGTTCCTTTTTTTGTCATTTCCCCTCGTTGTGAGTACTGCTGATTTGTCAGGTAAGATGGCTGAATTGGTCAAGCTACTTACTGCATGGAAGGACGCAGCTAAAAGCATGGGGATGAATGAGGCCGAGACTAGGGCTTACATTATGAGGGAACAGGACCGGCAGACGGAGAGAGAGAAAAGGGAAGCGGAGAGAAAGACCTGCGTAAATTTGAAGCAGAGAAAGAAGAGAGGCCCGACTGGCAGAGATGGACCTGCGTAAATTGGAAGCGGAGAAAGAAGAGAGAGGCCCGTCAGGCAGAGGAGAAAAAGGCAGAGAGGGAGGCGCAGGAAAGAGCTGCGGCGGCAGAGGAGAGAAAAGCAGAAAGGGAAGCAGCAGAGAAGGCAGCCGAGAGACAGCATGAACTTGCCCTGCGTTCACTGGAACTGCAGTACCGATCTTCGGAAGGCAGTTCGGCTAACGGAGATTCTCCCGGAGCAGGGGCAACAGACACCTCAGGAAACGGAGGGCCCCGGATGGCAGCCATGAATTTTCCGATGGACTCTTTTCCTAACGGGAATGAGAAAATTGAGGTATTTTTAGAAAAATTTGAACGGATGGCAAAGGCATACGGGCTGGATGATAGTCTTTGGTGCCTAAAATTATCTCAATCTCTAAGACAAAATGCGTATGCGGTCTATCGCAAGATGCTGGTAGATGACCAAGGTAACTTTGAGGCTCTGCGGAACGCCCTGTTACAGCGATTCCAATGGGACTCCCCGGAAGTGCCAAACGATGTTTAGGGAAAGTCGACTGGAGAAAGGAGAAAGTTTTCCCCAGTTCGCAGAGAGGCTGAGGAATTACCTCACTCGCTGGAGAGAGTTGTCGGGTTTGGCTAAATCGTTTGAAGGACTCGAAGAGCTCATCATGTGCGAACAGATAAAGGCCAAACATGTCTCCGGACTTAAGGAAGTACCCTGGCGGAGCAGGGCGCACAGCAAATGGGACCAGATAATTCTTTTTGCTGAAAGGTTCCAGACGGCACAGGCCGAAGTACTGGGACAGAAAAGAAAACACCCTGACCTGCCAGCCCCGGACAAAGGAGCATCTTCATCGCAGTCGCCTTCCTCTTTCAGATCAAACTCAGCAGCAAGGGCCGTCTCGCAAGGAGCTCCCTCCCATTTTGTCATAACATGCGCTCCCAGCCGCCTAACAGAACACAGGGGCCGACGTCTCATGAACCCGTCAGGAACCGGGGAGATAATGAGAGATATTGTAGGTTCTGTCGGACTACTTCTCATTGGACAACACGGTGCCCAAACAAACAACCCGCTCATCAGATGGCTTGTTTAAGGCCTGTGAGGGTGAAACAAGGGAAGAAGTGGAAACCCTTCCAGTCAGAGAAGTTGTTTTCCAACAGCGGGCCAGCAGAAGTGAACGGGACTGAGACAACATGCTTATTTGACAGCGGGCTTACATACCCCAGCATAGTCGCCCGACATCTGGTGAAGCCCTGGCAGATGACGAAGGAAAAAAGTGAATATTGGTGGAGTTTTAAGGAAAGGGACTTCACAGTGCTTTCCGGTAGCCAATATTGAGGTGAAATGTAGGTTCATGTCTGGCACCATCAAGGCAGCTGTAACGGCTCAGCCGGCCTACGACTTCATTCTCGGTAACCCATATTTAGTTTTGGGGAACCCGCCCACACCGATCCTTGCTGATGCCAGGGGGCCTACTGCAGGCCAGATAATGTGAAAAAGGAGAACCCCTAATTCACAGAGCCCCGAGCGAGCTCAAACATAGCTGTCGTGCCAAGGAGAGGTGCAACGCCTCTGACGACAGTGATATGTTAATTGCAGAGGCAAATTCGCCCGCCAGCCCTGTTCAGCCAACAGGCCAAACAGTGGTGACGACGCCTCTGATTCAGGAAGTACACTCTTTGTTGTCGGGAATTAGGCCCCCGATGGTATTAGCTCCTTCAAGTGAGGGACATACTGACAAGAGCGGTATTACATATGTCAACGACCAGCGCCATCTTCATAGGGCACAAGATAGCGGTCTGAGCGAGCATATAGTTCCAACCAGCCCTGGAGCCCCATCCGACCAGCACTTTACTCAAACGGAGGAGGACAATGATCTGAGTATCCGTTTGCCTATAAACGGAGATGGGCCCCACAACTCTCATATCTCGTTTACAGGAAACGACTCTTGTAACGAGCAGCCTGAAAATTTGGCTAATCTTTTCCAATTCGTTTCACGGAACATTGGAACCAGTCACCGAGAGCTTTATCTCAGATTCTCCGCGATCTAACGGGATCTTAAACCGTCAAGTGTCACTGCAGGACACATTCCAACTGACGCCAGCAACTCTCGACGGGGAGGGCAAGGTTGAGAATTTTCTTAGAACCAGAGTTTTAGACGGAGGACTCTCTGGAACTATATCTGGGCATCTCACAAACTTTTCCAGGCCAAGGAATTAGTGAGGGGGAAAACCTGCCTTTAACCTAACTTCGCAAGGAGCGATTTTGGAGAGCTCTGTACCGCTTCAGATCGGTAGGGGAAGAGCAAATCTAGCACCAATGCCAGGGGCAGATCTTACCTACATTTCTCCAAAGGTAGAAGCTATTGAGGTCGATCGTGATCCAATAGACCCCCAGCAAGAAATCGGAGGCTCTACCGCAGAGGAACCCGAGACGGGGCATCGTTCTCGCACTGTACCAGCGGTCACAAACCCGCTGACGCGCAGCGAGGAAGTCGCCATCGCCAGATCGCCACAGCGCCCGCCGGTCACATCAGATGACCAGGACAGCCTTTTGACGGTCATAGCAGGGGAAAGTTCAGACCCGCCATTAGACGGCACAGGTCTGAAGAGAGATCAAC
Source organism: Oreohelix idahoensis (assembly GCA_024509875.1). Classification (NCBI taxonomy): domain Eukaryota; kingdom Metazoa; phylum Mollusca; class Gastropoda; order Stylommatophora; family Oreohelicidae; genus Oreohelix; species Oreohelix idahoensis. Next base: position 377,787 of record JAMPIV010010511.1, on the reverse strand, counting down.
TCTCCCAATGGAGCATAGGAGCTCATTCTAGGAGAGGAGGAAGGAGGAAACGCAAAAGAGGAAGGTCGAAGAACACTGAATAGGAGGGGTAAGGACAGACAGCCTTGTAGAAGGAATAAAGGGCCAATGTGAAACACAGAGATTTCAGTTTAAGGAGATCGTTGCTACATCTCTTGAAAGGGGGGAGTGATGTGACGAAAAAGTACTGAGATTCTGTCTTTCAAAATTGGCCCCATGTCTTTTTATCCTCTGCACATTATTGTTCACATTTTTTTGGAGGGATTACAGAAAAATCCTTCTCCATGTTTCTTTAAGCGTCCTTCTATTTATTTACACACCGCTTTTTCAAGATGAGACCTACGGTCCACAGTTTCATCTCATCTCACATCTATGGTTACTCCTTCTTTATGACTATTAGTTACTGCCCCGCTACCTTTAGTACGTGGGGTGTAGGGAAACCCCTAGACTTGCGTTATCTATTCGTGCGACTGTCTAAGGACAGTATTTTTCTCTTAGAAGATTGATTTATAGTTGCTAGATAGAGATTGGCACCAGATGGTATTTAATGTCCTTTTAACAGATATTGCTGGCGGCCAGTACATTTTCGCAATTTTTGCGGTAAAATATAAAATTTGCGAAGGCAGTTTGCTGCTTCATTTATCCACAAAAATCCTTAGGGCTAGAACAATACTCCCGGTTTCTGTGTTCTAAAAGGAATTGGACGTTTGTCATCAGAATATCTAAGGTTCCTGATTTGGCATGAGAGCTATACTGCTACAGTTGAAGATGCAAGCGCCCTCATTGGCTCTAAGAACCACGCCTTGCGTATATGGACGTCAGTGAAGTCGGCCGTGGAGCTCGCTGATTCTAAGTAAATATACGCCCGAATATTGCATTAAGTTCGTACAGCGTCTCTCTAAAAATTACACTTGCGCAAGCGCCGGGTTGCCTGAGTTCAAATTAGACCGATTGCCTTTCAGTTTGGAAAATTTCGTGAATTTGGTAAGCATTTGAATTTTACGCGGATAACCTTATTTAATTTTCTAGTCTAGAGACACTAGGCCGATCATAACGTGTACATACAGTCTTTTGGGAAGTTTTAGCGTTTAAGGTTAATATCTTATATCGCCAAGCCATCAAAATCGATGCTTAGTGATGACTTGAGAAACTTTACGAGGTCCATACTAATTCCCTGTGCATTCACAGGACTAGCGGCATGGTTAAAAAGTTGAGATACCACCAACTTGACGCTTCTTTGTAATTTATTGCAAAGTCGGTCGGGGAGAGAAAACCGCATCTCTGCGGCAATTTAAATTAAGTACAGAATAGTCGGGAGTGTGCTAATGTGTATTTTTCACGTCTGTGCAAGTTTTATGAGCGCGTCTGTAATGCCGCACAAGCGCTTATTTATATTAGGTATACCCATATATCTGTAAGCACGGAAGTGATAGATGTATTAAATTGGAGCACGTGGTCGCGTCAATGGTCCTGTACGGTATTTTATTTGATACGATGTTCAGAGGGGAAGAGGGGAGAAGTGGAAGCACGGTTACTGGTGCCATGTCATTGTAACCGTGTTGGTACTAGCAAAGCCTTACTTAAGGTTGTGAAGCACCATTATGTATAAACTTTTGAGGGCATGTAGGTAGCCACTTAGAAATTGTTATCGTAGCTGTTAATTGATGAACGCTGTGCTTTATGTTATAAACTTTAAGCGAGTTGGTTTTGTAGTTAGTAGCTACCAGATGTATACTTTTTCGTTACCTGTTTACTTGGGTATGGTAGGTCTTGAGTAACCCCCGACTCCGAGATGCTCTTAATTTATTTCTTTTACTCCCTACGGATAATAATTGCTATGATCATTTTGATGTGAATTTTATGATCATACTGACGGGAATTTTAGAGAATTCCTTAGAGAAGGTCGCTAGTTGTGCTAAAAAAACATTTTTTTGTGTTTTTTCAGTTTTGCCATTTAAACGGCAGTGTCAGCGGTACGAAGTAGGCCAAAGTATTCTGCCCAGGTAGATAGGCCATCCGAAAAATACATGTTGCACCCGCTCGGTGTTCAGTCAGGCAGAACTCCCTAGGCCAGACGGTCTGGGCCGATAAACCATGTTCACCCGACCCAATAACACATGAGGGCCACAACCTACTACCAACCCGAAGCTGTAGTGCCCCGTGGGGGCTAGCGGACTTGTGACAAACATAAAGGTCCTTTGTCATGCACTCCCCCAGTGCAGAACGGATAGACCCAGTAGAACACTTGGACTCACCATCATATATAGGAACGGGGGAGACTCCCCCACGTGGCTTGTCACCAAGTCACATTGTTATTTGAAACTCCCTAATTACCTGGTTCCCCCCTTTAGCGGTCCACCTGTTTGGTCTATACAACCGTATCACACGTACCCCACGGCCACCCAAGGGATCAAATCCCCATAAAAAAGGACACCCCGTCTTACTGACCACATCATCTGCTCCACGGCTTGCTAGAAACACAAATACAAGCACCCGCAAAGGGTTGTGAATACAGTTAGTTGCAACCCAGCCACATGGAGAGAAAATCACTCTGTGTTCCTCTATGCCAGGGAAGTTATATTTCAGTCCAGCGACAAGGATTTATCACCTTGTGCGATACTTTCCTGTAAATGGAGCTCTGAAGCTCGTTCGACACGTAGTATTTAAACAGGCGTGTAGGTCGTTCTGGGTAGGTAAAACCATGTTCGTATTCTTCCATAAGGCCAGGTAAAAGCCGAGGCCTGAAATTTTTATAATTACTCGATTAGTGCCAACAACATCTGTTGTATTTTTCCAGCACGTGTAATCGAAATTCAAGCTGTAGAAACACTTGACAACAGTCAAAAACAACAATTTGAGTGGCTGTTATGGACGCGTAGAGGTTTCGAAACCCCGTCAATCCTCCGTAGGCGCAGTGGACCCGCCTAGAATGGGTACAAACGACATAATCTCGATCTGACGTCACTGCCAGCTAGGCTGTCCCAAAAAAAGGATACTCTTTTATTGACTAGATTCAATGACAGATGAAGCTGCTAGAAGACGTGCAACCCCTGGAAGTTAGCTTGTGGCAATTCAGGACTCCATTAAATGATTCGCAATAGGCACTGTGTAGTTCCGAGTCTGTACAGCAGTATTGTGTGTAGTCATTCGACAAACGAAGTTCCAGCCTCATTGGTAATCGTTAGGAGTAAATTCTAGAGTTACGAATTTAAACGTGCTAGTGACGGTAGTGTAGACATCAAGTGCAGTGTAGTTCATCTTCCAGAGGCTATACCGTCTGAATTCTTTCGCCATAAGGTTGCACTATTGAGGGAGAGGAAACCCCGGTTGGGGGTTAAACAGGGTTTTAGGTTAACTGATTGCTAGAAACATATGTTTCAGGAGTGTTTCAGGCACTCGATGTATGGGACAAGCTTAGTTACTGTTGGTTTAGTTGGTGTATAGCGAAAGTATAAAAGTGAGACTGGCATCATTGTCTTTCATATGTGCCCAGTAGCTTATTTGTCTGTTACCATTTGGTGTTCAATGTGATATTTTATGGAATATGACTTATCCCATAGTATAATCCTTCTGGAGAGGTACAACATTTCTTCGCCTGCCTATTATTTACGTTTTTCCGCAAGTGAGATCGACGGGATCTACATCTCGCACTTCAACCTGGTTCTTCTGAAATGCACTACCTAGAGATGACGGTGTAGGGAATCTCAGACAGTTTTTCTACGAAGCACAGTTTGCACTAGTAAAGATGGCTAAGTCAGCGATTGGCCTCACGATTTTCCCTTGTGTTCTTCACAAGATGCTTATTTGTCGGGGCACTACACTCATTTTATCGGTAGCCTTTAGTCCATATATGCGGCCAGTCGTGACAGCTTGGACCTGCCAGAATTAAAACAGTCGGGCTAGGACTTACCAGGGTTCTATCCCCGTATGAACCTTGTCGCGTAGCGACAGACTGGTTGCCTAGCTTAGCAAGCGACAATATATAATGTTCTGATTGTTGCACGAGAGCTAACTGCAGCTAAATGGAGCATCCATTGGCGTTAAAACCAATATGACGATGCATGAAGTCTAGCGCATGTTGTACTCGAGAATAAAGGACAACACCGAACTTATACAGTGGCAAGTCCTCTTCAAAATTAATTACGCATAAGAACGTGGTCTGCCAGAGTGTTATTAATTGCACTTATCAATGGGGACAGTCAGTAACCGCGTAACGCCCTGAATCTTTCTACTGTCCTGAGGAACTTCTTCGCGATTTATGCTAGCCAAGCAGTATCATTTAAGGTCTTGGAAATATCCTTAGTTTGGATCTGAGACATTCTAACTGGTATCAGAGCACCCTCAAAACTTCAGATCTTAGTGAATTGATCGAGAAATTTAATGGCAATGGCCTGTATTCCTTGTTGAACACACTATACGGCATGGGTTCCAAAGACAGTCTAGTATGTTTTTACCTACCGACTCTTGTATTTTCAATCGATGTCGGTGTGACTGTAAACTCGCATCTGCTACATTTTATTTGGGATCTTAGCGAAGAATAGCTGGAGTGCTCTGTCATGTTTGTGATTCATTAGGATTTTACCCCTGTAGATCTTGGATTCTCGCTAGTTGTTGTTAGTTAGCATGTAGCTGGACCGGAATTATAGAGTATTAACTCTGGGTAAGCACTCACGTGCTGTTAAAACGGTATCTTTATTGATCTATGTGCAGAGGACAAGGGGGAGAAAGCTACGTCTGTCTATTTTCTCGAAGTGCCTGAACCGACGATACCTTTGGTTTGTACTGATATTAATTGAAGACCACAGAAATGGTAGTAACATTTGAACGGCACGTTGTAATGCTACGGGTAAACCTAACAGGTTATAGGTTACTGATGGCTCTGGTGGACTCACAACGTCAGGTACAGTGGGGATGAAATTTACTTTATGTTAAGCCGAATAATATTTTATTCAATTTTAGGATGGTGATGCAATCGATACTGGCGACGGTCCAATTTTAGAGTTCGCTAAAAGGAGTTAAGTGTTGTCGAAAACAGAGATTAAGGGCATTATGTCAGCTGGTGAAGAATGTTGCCAATACTGTACGTCTGCCAGACGGGCCATTGAAAAGCATTGTTTTGCTCGGACACCATTGTCGGCAGAACAAGCGATCTGGGTAGCACAAAAAGAATCCAGGGGGGGGTTCTGTTAAACCCCAGTCAATTCCAGAGTAGTGGAGAGAGATAGGGTAAACATTCTCTCTACTGAAGTCAGCACAGATAGGCAGAACTGTTAGTTTTGGTGAATCATAGCAGAGGACAGCTGCTGAAGTTTAGAGGGGCAGTTAGTTGTGTTCAGGAGATTCCAGGATAGGCTGTGTAGAACCGAAGTCTGTGCAGAGATTGTGTAGTCACTTCGCAGTAGTTCCAGCTATCAGTGGACTTAGAGTTAGAGTTAGAATTTAGAACAGCTAGTTTGGAGTGTAGGCGACATCAAGTGCAGTGTAGTTCATTTCAGTTAACCTTACCTTCTTTCTCCATACAGGTTGCAATTGTGGGAGAAGGGTTGGGGTGGATGCATTTTTTTAACTGTGCTTGATTTTGTTTCAGGAGTGCATCCTCGCACTTGATGTATGGGACATGCATATGTTTGTTGTTTATAGGTGTATAATAAACTTGTATAAATTGTAGCTGGCATCAGTCATTTCCTTTAGTACAGTAGCTATATGTTGTCTGTACCTTGGTGTTTGTGAATCTTAATTGAACCTTATCCCCATAGGGTAGTTAGAGGTAGTTCGAGGCCATAGCAATTTAAACGTCCGAAGTGGCGAGGAAAGAATCAACCTCGGTTCTCAACCTCGGAGCCAATGGTCTCAACTTTCACAGTTTGCACTATATTTCTATCTGAATCTAATTTTCCAGTCTTCCTTCTTACTATTGTCTTGTCACTATATGTAGACAGCCTCTAGTCATAAATCCATTTCGTGACACTTGGACAACAGAAAAACAACAGACGTGAGTGGCTTACCCAGGGTTCTAACCCCGTACCTTCCGTACGACAACTCCGCCTAGCTATACAAGCGAATCACACTGACCCCACGGCCAGCTAGGCATCCCCAAAAAAAGGATGCTTTACTGACTAGTCATCAGTGTGAAATACAAGACAACACCGGAAGTATACAGTGGGCAACTCAGCCCATTAATGACGCAATCACTTCCTTATGTGTTATTAATGTTTATACAATACCAGAAACCTACCCTCTGTTCTATACTACTGTCCTTAAGTCTTCTATCATTTACTGGACACAGTATCAAGGTCTTTGTCTTGTTTGGACTGACATATACTACTGTATAGAGGAACAACAGAAGTGATTGCGTCATTAATGGGCTGAGTTGCCCACTGTATACTTCCGGTGTTGTCTTGTATTTCACACTGATGACTAGTCAGTAAAGCATCCTTTTTTTGGGGATGCCTAGCTGGCCGTGGGGTCAGTGTGATTCGCTTGTATAGCTAGGCGGAGTTGTCGTACGGAAGGTACGGGGTTCGAACCCTGGGTAAGCCACTCACGTCTGTTGTTTTTCTGTTGTCCAAGTGTTCTACTTCTTTATTTCTTACGAGTGCCTGAAAACATACCTTTATGTTTGTCTGATATTAATTTACAGACGGTCTGTGCGTTGTATTACCGGGTAATGTTTACTGTGGGCTCAGGTAGAGAAGGGAACAGTGGGGGAGCGGACTTTGTTGGCATGATTAATTGGGATGGTAGTGCAGAACAGGAAGAGAGTAGGGGAGTTAAGTGTTAAAGACTTAAGGGTTAGTCAGGGAGTTTATTGTTATTAGAAATGTATTATTACTGTGTTTAGCTGTTGTATTTGTTTCTGTCTAAACAGCAGGTATCGCGGCTTTTTTTGAGGGAGTTGAGCGGAAGTTTGCGATAACTTTCTCCCGGCAAACAAAGTTGGCACTCTCACACAGAGCAGGGTTTGAGATCTTGCCAGAGAAGGACGAAGAAAAGAGAAAAACCCGTTTTTCCAGGCAGGGGAAGACATTTCTCTAGTGGAACTAGGATTTGTGGATAAATCCATGAGCGCTGACGCTCGTTCTGTTACACACGCAAATTTGGCATGCTGCCAGCGTTGTCGTAATTATTTCGCTTCGTCCCGGCCATAATAACGCCGAAGGCCTGAACCCATAGAAGGGAGCGGGCAGGTAACTCCAGAGTGGTAGTAGCAAAACCAGCTACCGATTCCAATTTCCAGAATCCAGTGGGGTTCTTTTAAACCTTAGTCATCAGTTCCAGAATGGTGGAGAGAGAGAGGGTGACCATACTCTCCACAGAAGTCATCGCAGTTGTCCCAAGTATAGCAGATGACAGCTACTGACGTTTTTTTTTTAGAAGAGTTAATTGTGTAGCAGTGTTCGGGAGATTTCAGGATAGGCTGTGCGGAAACGAGGTCTGTGCAGAGTTGGCATAGACACTTCATAGTAGTTCCAGCTGACTGTGCACTTAACATTTAATTTAGAATAGTTTGTGGAAGTGGAGGCTCGACATCTGAGACCCCACCAAGTGCAGTGTGGTTTATTTTTGTCTAATCCAAACTTCTGTCCCCATACAGGTTGCAATTGTGGGAGAAGGGTTGGGGTTGATGCATTTTTAACTGTGCTTGATTTTGTTCCAGGTGTGCACCCTCGCACTTTATGTATTTGATATGTATATGAGTTTTTTGTTTGTTTATAGGTGTATAATAAAAACTTGTATACTTTTTTTAGCTGAATCAGTCATTTCATTTAAGTACAGTAGCTATATGTTGTCTGTATCTTGGTGTTTGTGAATCTTGATATAACCTTATCCCCTTAGGGTAGCTAGAGGTCGTTGACAACTATAGCACATAAGACGTCCGAAGTGGCGAGGAAAGAATCAACCTCGGTTCTTAACCTCGGAGCCAATAGTGTCAACTGTTCACATTTCACTATCATTTTCTTCTAAATCTATCTTTTCAGTCTTTCTTCTCACTAGTGTCTTGTCACTATATGTAGACAGTCTCTAGTCTTAAATCCATTTCGTGACAGCATGAAACAGGAAGACTTGACATGAGACAGGAAGACTTGACATGAGACAGGAAGACTTGGCATGAGACAGGAAGACTTGGCATGAGACAGGAAGACTTGGCATGAGATGGGAAGACTTGACATGAGATGGGAAGACTTGACATGAGATGGGAAGACTTGACATGAGATGGGAAGACTTGACATGTGACGGGAAGACTTGGCATGTGATGGGAAGACTTGGCATGAGACAGGAAGACTTGGCATGAGACAGAAAGACTTGGCATGAGACAGGAAGACTTGGCATGAGACAGGAAGACTTGGCATGAGACAGGAAGACTTGGCATGAGACAGGAAGACTTGGCATGAGACAGGAAGACTTGGCATGAGACAGGAAGACTTGGCATGAGACAGGAAGACTTGACATGGCATGAGACAGGAAGACTTGACATGAGACAGGAAAACTTGGCATGAGACAGGAAGACTTGGCATGAGACAGGAAGACTTGGCATGAGACAGGAAGACTTGGCATGAGACAGGAAGACTTGACATGAGACAGGAAGACTTGACAGGAAGACTTGACATGAGACAGGAAGAACGAACGAACGAACGAACGAACGAACTTTATTTTCAAAGGGTTGAGAATTGGGCACGCAGGCCCGTCTGACATTCTGCCCTTCCTTTCTCTCATCTTTTATACTGAAGACTTGACATTAGACAGGAAGACTTGGCATGAGACAGGAAGACTTGACATGAGTTTGTTGAAGGCCTATTTTCATTTTCGGAGTTGAAAGGTGAAAGAAAAAGGAGCTTTAAGTATTTCATGAGCTTCTTCAAAAGGCATTCTAAAGTGGGCTAAAGTTGAAAAAAAAACATTGCAGATTTCATGGAAACATAAGGATTTGTGGCCTTCCACCTGATAAGCAACTGTTTGACCAATTTTCATGTGGTGACAAATACAGGTAGTCCTCTGCTCAATATAGGGTTCTGTTCTGATGACTCTATCGTGAGTCAAAGTGGTCATAAGTCAGAATACTATATGAACTGTAAGAATATGTTAACAAGTAACAAATACTCTTTAAAATACATGTCATATTTGTCCACACCATTTAGGAAATGTAACACACAATAACTAGCCCAATAAATTCAAGGAATAGGATAACTTGTCTTTGTTGTGAGCAATGCCCTAGAAGGGAGGACTGCTATTGATAGGAAACTCTATACAGAGCAGTACAACAGGGAGCAATCTGATCACCAGAAGTGTCCCCAGTCGATCAAGTGTTTCAGCCCCTTAATCTCCTTCACACTCTAAAGGGGGTGGGCCCACTTGGGTCATGACTCCCTAGTGTCAGCCTCCTGTTGTCCTGTGCAGAGAATTGAACCCACTGCACCTTAATTGCAGCTTTCAACTTCACTCCTGTTTTCTGCCAGCTGGAGGCAATTGTGAAAGTAACCCATATGTTGAAAACAAATTACTGCTGGATGAAGAATGTGGGAAATAGTCCAGGTATGAAGAGCCCACGTTTTGAGGGTTCATGGCTGCATGGAAAACACAGAGAAGAGGCGGGGAGAGAAAAAGAAAAGCCTCTAAAAATGTGTTCAAATGGGAATACATGGAAACATGATGGCTGCTTTATTTTATTATTTTATTGTTGCTTTTTTTATAATTATATTACTTTATTGGTCTGGCTAGCTTAAAACTCTGGGTTTTTTTTTTGTATTTTAAGAACATGAAATTAATCAGACACATAATGTTTACTGTAAATTAGAATGCATGATTTTTAATGCATTTATTACTTCATATTTATATATTTTTCTCATAAAAAATGTATTTGTGCACAATTCTTGTACTATACATCGTGATTATGTGCACTCCACTGACACAGAGAACCCTTTGAAAAAATGTATACAGCCCAAGGTCTATAATGTATCTTTATTGGCTACCACTTCTCTATAGAGCATCCGACTGACAGAGTGGTTAGAGTGCTGGTCTCTCGTGGCAAAGGTGCTGGGTTAAAATTATGGTACTGACACGCTCCAGTCTACCCAACTGTAAATGGGTACCTGACTTTGAGTTGAGGAAGGAAAAAGTGGCGAGGAAGGGAGCTGGTCACCCCACCTCAATGTTGGACCTAGTATGGTGAAGTCTCGAACACTTTACTCCCCTACGGCAGTATCTACTATGGGACTACCTTTACGTTTTATTTCTCTATAGCGGTATCTTGCAGACACTGCACAGTAAGGTTCTTCTGACATAAAATGCTTGTTCATAGTAAACCAAAGAATATTGTTCTGACAGTGATGGACAAACTTAAAAAACAATTAATGTGCTCAAAAGGGGAATAAAGGAAGAAAATAAACAAAAGATGTGGTGTCAGGGTGGTCACAATTTCTCACATTAAAAAGAATAGCGAGTTAATTTTTCAGTTTGTTTCTGTGTTAGAATGTGAAGATGGTAGACTAGAATAATGACCACACAGGCTGACTCAGTAAATGGACGGGTGCTTACATTAACAGGCAGTGCCTGTGTTCCTTGGTTTTGGTGATTCAATTAATAATTGGCACATCAAATAATCGGAGTTTGGATAATTGGAGTTCTTCTGTAATAATTAATTTCACTGATGTATTAAAGAAAACAAAGAATAGAATAATTTATCACTACTTTCTAAATGAAGTAATTCTTTACCACAGGTTTACAATAAATAAAACTACAGGACAAGTGTTCACAAACAAAGCATTTGACAGAGAACAACAAGAGACCTACACTGTGTCTGTCAGGGCAAATGACATAGGAAATTTTGCAAGCACCACTCAGCTCACCATAACTGTTGATGATGAAAATGACAACTTTCCACAATTTACTTCAAAACAGATATCACAAAATATTTCAGAAAATGAGCTCAACTTTGTACCACCTCTTCTTGTTGAAGTAAGTATTTTCAGTTGCGGTAGCAAAGTGGTTAGTGCACTGGCTTCTTAGCTTGGTGGTCCATGGTTCGATCCCCAGTTGGTGGGATTTTTTAAGACCGCAGACAGTTCCGAGTTCAACCCAGCCTCATGAATTGGGTACCAGAGTAACTCTGGGAAGGTTAAGATGGCTGGCGTGATGCTGACCACATCACTCCTAGTGTGCCGATGGTCAAGAAAATATGGGCCTAACACCATATTCTCAATGGGCATGTAACGGGATCCTTTTTTAACATATAATGCTAAGTCACAACACTTCACAACAAAAAGAACTGCATGTTAGTTATTCACATGGCAATGAAATAAGGGGCCAAAACACACGGTTAATATGAAGACTGTATCTGGTGATTAGATTACCTCTAGTTGTTACTCTACTTGTTATGTCTTGTCTTTGATCCACCATCACTGGAGTTAGCTCTTGGTGAATTTGATGCCATAATGTGAAACTGTGCGTTTCTGATTAGTCGTTCAGGTCTGCTATATATGGTATTTTCAATGGTTGGGTTCATTGGCTGGAAGAGTTGTCTAATGTTTCTCTGCTATAAAGTACCCTATCACAGCAGTGCAGTTTCTTTGATACAGAATTATGTGGGTAATTTCAGTCCTTCAAAGCATAAAGTGCTTATAGTTTTCTATAAAATGCTCATTAAACTTGACTGTAACTTGCTGTTCACTTCCTGTAAGCCTAGGAGCAGCTACTTCACAGCAAGATGCAAGAGATTCTTGAGATATGGGTTGTCCTAAACCTCATCCTTGTGTGAAAAGAAAAAAGTTCTCTTTGTGGGATGAGTCATTAGCTGTTCCTTAGTTTTTTTTTTCTTTGGCACTATTATCTGAGTCAAGTGTTTATGCAAACTTAAACATTTGTTCATTGTTGTTTTTAATATATGTTATGGTTGATTCTTCAACGTTGTAAAATTTGGCTAAGAAAAACCTGCTTTCTCCCTTTTCATTTATTCATAACCCTCCACTCCCAAAGGAGCATAGGCCTTCAACAAACACATGCCAAGTCCTCCTGTCACGTGCCATCATCTCAAGGTCTTTAAATCATCTCAAGGTCTTTAAATCATCTCAAGTTCTTTCCACGTTCTCCTCACCATTGTCACCTCTGTTTCCAGCTCTCTTCTCCATGTGCTTCTTGGTCTACCTCTGCCTCTCTTGCCCTGGGGGTTCCAGAACAAGGACTGCCTTGTAATGCTATCAACAGGTTTCCTCAGTGTGTGTCCTATCCATCGCCATCGTCTTCTTCTCATCTCTTGTTCCACTGGCACTTGTCTAGTTCTTGTCCTCAGTTCCACATTGGTAACCTTGTCATACCATTTTAATCCCTCTATTCTACGCAAGCACCCATTTATGAAAGTCTGTAGCTTTTTGGTTGTTGTCTTTGTTGTTCTCCATGTCTCAGAGCCAAACAATAGGACTGACTTCACATTTGAGTTGAAGATTCTTATTTTCGTGTTGGATCTGATTTCTCTTGAACTCCATATATTTCCCAATGCAATGAAAGCTCCTTGTTGCGCACATATTCTTTTGTATGGAATTATGCGACGCACGGATTACTGTAGGTAGGTAGGCATACAAATGTATTGTATGACTATTTGATATGAACAGTATTTATGTTGAAATGCTCTCATGGTCAAAGTTACATCACCCATGATTAATTCATACTTTTTTTTGTGTGGGTGATCTCTCTTGAATATCGATTTGGCGGATGGATCTAGACTCCGTTGGTCTATTCTTTGTTCAGACAGAAAACAGATTATTCTTGCTTAGGTTTATGCAGGGATGTTTATGGTCCGAGTCTATGTTTACTCAGTGTCTGTTGGAGACGATTCGGTCTTATATCGGGTTATCTTTGTATGTCTATGTCGGACTATTTTCCTTGTACTATATTTTGGGGTCAGGTGCTTTTCGGCGCATGAAGATACGTTAGGGAGTTCTTCGGTGATGTAGATGCCTATGGCGGGAAGTCATGTCTTAGACCTGCCCAAAGTTTGTGATCTCTTTTTGATTATGGGAACGAAGATAATTTCTTCTGGGATGGTTAAATCCATGAGTTCCCTAGTGTTTATTCCATAACGCGAGGAGAAGAGCGTTTCTGTGTTTGCTAGTGGTTTTTTTCCTATGCCAAGGTAAAGAACTGTTTACCGAACTTTTTCCATTCCTAGGCTTAATATGGGCAGACAGCTACATGAATTGAACCATGTCAGTATGTCGGAACGACATGTTATCTAGCAGCACTGATTATGTATATATGCAGCAACTATGAGGAAAGAATATGCTGAATGTTATAGAAACAGTTATGTTCATGAACTGAACCTTTATTGAAGCTCCATTGTGCATCATTATCGTGAGCGAGGCTCACAAGACTAGAAGCCATTTTGGAATGCTATTTGTTGTTGATCATTTACCAGAGAACAGGGACGCCCTTATTATCAGGTGATGATAAAGAGATCATACTTATGAAAGGAAAACCTACTATTGGTAGTTTAACGTTTTCTCAGGAAATATTGGCTGAACTGTATTTAACGGAATCTTCGCTAGAGTGCAAGTTACGTTTATGCTAAAGAGGTTCGGTCTAGGAATCAGGTGGGAACATCGTATATTAACTGACATGATCAGTCAGTAAGGCCTGATGAATATTTATATAAGATATGGAACTCTGAATGCTTGTATCCTAACGTTCCATTGTGATTTTCTTCAACATGAATGCCAATTTATTATTGTACACCGTGGGTCAACAATATGCTATTGATGTCGACCTGTGTGCCTGTAACTGTACCCGTTCTGTCCAAGTGTGTGCGTCAAATTAAACTATTGAAACGTCCACAGCTAGTCTGCATCAGTAACTTCTAGATACGTATGAATGAGTGTTTGAACCTTCAGTCAACTCCACAGAACAGTCTACACATTCGCGTATTGACATTCATTGTAACACTCATTATCAACAATGCATGCTTGTCGGGGCCTCATTGTGTTCCAGGACAAGGTGACCTGTATACCTGACACTGTGCCCGGTTATTAGAGTTGACCAGTTACACCAATACCCCTTTACAACGGGCTCTGATATACACACAGTTACGGTGAAGCAAGTACCAGCGTTATCAATGTGGTGGCACTTCATCCAGCCACAAAATCAGTCTTTATCACTCCTCTTGCTTTTTTGTATTCTTAGTTTGATATCACTGTCTGTCCCTCCGACTTTGTCTATATTGTTGCCAAGATATGTGTACGATTCTACATCTTGTATTGGTGCTTCTTCAAGTTCAACCCTGTTATCATTACCTGCATTTATTCTCATTATCTTTGTCTTTTCCCTATGTGTTTTCAGACCCAATTGCTGTGACCTCTCATCGAGTGTTTTCAATTTGTCCTGCATCTGATTACGGTTATGGGACAGAAGAGCCAAGTCATCAGCAAAATCCAGATTATCAAACTGCTTAGTCAAGAGTCCACTGGATTCCATTTCTGATGTGTGTTGTCGATGTTCTCATAACCCAGTCTATTGCTAGTAAGAAAAGAAATGGAGACAAGAGGCATCCCTGTCGCGCTCCTGTTCTTATCCCAAACGGTTCTGTAAGCTGTCCTTTATGAAGAACTCTGCATGTCTTCATATGTTTTCTTTATTAAATTAATGATCTTCAGGGGAACTCCATAATGCCTCATCAATTTCCAAAGTGATTCTCTGTCTACACTGTCAAATGCCTTTTCGTAGTCCACAAATCCGATATATAGTGGTGAATTCCATTCCAGACTTTGTTCAATTATTATTCTCAAAGTGACTACCTGGTCTGTACAGGATCTGTTTTGTCAAAAACCTGCTTGTTCATCTCTCAGTTTCTTGTCTATGAACTCTTTTAATCTCTCAAGGATAATCCTGTTTAATACTTTTCCTGGCACTGATAGAAACATTATTCCTCTATAATTTGTGCACTCTTGCAAATTTCCTTTCTTAGGCAACTTAACCAGATATCCTTCCTTCCATTCTGCTGGTATCTCTTCCTTTTCCCAGACTTTACCAAGTAATTTATATAACATCTCTGTAGCCGTGTTGATATTTGCTTTGATGGCCTCTGCTGGAATGCCATCAGGTCCAGACGCTTTTCCATCTCTTAAAAGCTTTATGGCTTTCTTTATTTCTTCCTTCGTTGGTCTTTCACCGTTAATTTGTAGCTCTTCTACTGCTGGCTGGATGTCTGGAATATGTAGAATATGCCAGATGTCAATTGGCAACAAAACAAAACAAACAAAAATCTTTTTTTGTAACATCCAGTCAGTGCCAAAATATGCCTAGCTCTAGCCATTTAAGAGTTTGATTTTAAGTATTTGTGAACTATGATCTAAACATTTTTTCAAAATTGTGGGATTCACACATATGCAAGTATTATTTCTTTAGAGTTTGTGGAGAGGGGATCATCTGAATGTGCCAGATTAATGTGAAAATAACTTATATTTTTATTCAACAGGCAACTGATTTAGATGCCACAGGAGACAACAGTAGCATAAAATATTCATTAGTATCATCAGTGCCAACAAATCTGATTCACAGTTTTACAATCAGTGCTTCCACAAGTGAGATAACTCTGAACTCACCACTGGACTATGAAAGTCTGGATCACAATCTGAATGGAGTTATTGTCCTTAATATTAAGGCACAAGATCTAGGGAAACCTTCACTGTCAAGCACCACATCAGTGACTGTCATTGTCAAGGACATAAATGATATGAGGCCACATTTTAATCAATCCATTTATACTAAAAACATCCCAGAAAATTTTACTACAGGTATGTACACTTTTTGATAGTATACTAATAAAAGTTTTCAGTTGCTTTTTTTCACTGTGAAATTATTTTGAACTGTAGATGATATGTCATGATGGTGATACATTAGGAAATAGGAAGGACTACATATCATTAGGGGCAGTTTCATGCAAAATATTAAACAGTTGTAACAACTAAATTCCATGTATATTTGCTTATTAATGCATTTAACTTTTGCCGTTTTTTTTCTTCAAAATGCAGTTTATTTAAATTCCATTTGTGTAGAATAAAAAAATTATGATTGTTTTTAAAGTGTGAGCTATAAGAGACAGTTGTGAAACATTTAAATTGTTTATATATCATATCCTAGTTGTATTTTAAATTGTCATAAAATCTCTATATTTTTCTCCTTCATCAGTCATGTGTGTTATTTTATCCTCTCTGGCATATTTTTTTTTCACTCATCCAGTCCTCATTTGTGAGAAGTTCAGATTTTTTCCTTTTGTTCTTTACAGTCATTTACTGCCATCGGACATTTTTTTCTTTCGTTTATGAGGTTTCATTTATTCTCTGTAAGTCGTTTTTTTATTTTGTTTATTACTTTTTCCAAGATCGTCTTTGTTTGGTTTCCTGGATGTTGAGCCAATGATTATCAATAGTTTCTGCCATGAGGTTCCCCAGAGTTTCTAATCTGTTTCTCAGAAAAAAGTGTGTATGTATCTCTTGTATATTTGTTATTAAATGTATCTCTTGTGTGTTTTTATAAGGGTGTATGGGTTGTACTTAGGAATTGTTATCCTGCTGTGTTCCTTGAAAGCTTTCATAGTCCCTGTGAGAAGATGGTGATCCTATTCTCCTTCTGTGATTACCCTCACATCTTGCAGACATATTTTATTTCTTGTCTGTTGCAAAATAGTCAGTTTGATTTTCTTTGTGCCCATCTAGTGAGATTCCTGTGGCATCTGAAAAGATGAAGAGTTCAGGACCACCATTGGTGTAAGACAGGGTGATATTCTGTCACCTTATCTTTTCATAGTCCTCATAGATGCATGTAAGAGGAGAACGAGAAAGTATTTAGTGGGAAACAGGAAGATGAGACAGATTTGTATTTCAGAGCTGGCATTTGCTAATGATGTTGTCTTGATTGCTAAATCAGAGGCACATCTTCAATCCAACCTGCAAGTCTGGCAGGAAGAGCTGGAGAAGAGAGGGATGGTTATCAGCAGCTCCAAAACAAAAACCATGGTGATATCACGAGAGGTAAGAAGGCATCAGATTATGGTGGGAGTACAAGTCCTGGAGCAGGTCAACCACTTTAAATAACTTGGAGCTGTTATAGACTGGAAGGGAGGCATCAACAAAGAGTTGGCTACCCAAAGAGCAGCAGCTGGAAGATTTTTTCAGGCCATAAATTGAAGATTTTTCAGTAAAAGAGAAGTTGAAGACGAAGATGGCTGTATACCACACCTCCTATGCTCCAGTCTTGACTTATGGATGTGATTCATGGGCAATGACTACATCCCACAAAAGCCAGCTCCAGACCTCAGAAATTTGGTATCTGAGGAAGGTGGTTGAAGTAACAAGAAGAGACATGATCCGCAACCAGATCATATGGCAAGGCCTCAAAACCCAGCCCCTGCAGATCAAAAGAGAACAGTCTCAACTATGATGGTTTAGCCATGTCTGCAGAATGGGAGAAGATTGGCTACCATGACAAGTATGGGAAAGTAAGATCCAGGGATCCAGACCTCCAGAATCTGCTGGGAGGACAACATTAGACAATCTCTGAAGGACCGAGGACTACAATGGAGCTAGGTCTAGTAGGAAGACAGCTGATAGGATAGTATGGTGCTCTCTCTGGCAAACCTCTACACCCCAAGGTTAAAAGAGGAATGACTAAGTAGTAAGTAGTATGGAAAGATGGTACCCAAACTGACCACTTCACTGAAATCACAGATACTGACAAAAGTTTCCCCATATTTGTTTCTGTTCCATATTCTGTTCTTTCCCATAATCAATTCATACTTCCTGTTGTCTCTTCTGACATTAGCATTCATATTTTCCATGACTATCTTAATGTCTTGCCTTGGTGCTTTATCTTAATGCCCCTGAAGTAGATTATTATAGAAGTCTTGTTTGGAAGCATGGTTTGCACTATTTTTTAATGCACAGTATTTAATGATGGAGATTTAGTGCACTGCATTGAATAATGTAGATTCCTGTTCCCTTTGTTTGGAATCTTGCTGTTATATTTTTAGGTGATATTGATTCCAATTCTAACATTGCTGTGTATCACCTGAGTTGTACTTTACAGAATATTTGCAAATTTAGCAACCCCTTTTTTACTGTTATCACTTCTATATTAAGGAGCCACGGTAGCATAGTGGTTAGTGCACTGGCTTCCTAGCGCAGGGGTCTATGGTTTGATCCCCAGATGAGGTGGGATTTTTTTAGGCCACAAACGGCTCCTGGGTCAACCCAGCCCCAAATGGGTACCAGAGCAACTCTGGGAAGGTTAAGGCAGCCGGCGTGATGCTGACCACATCACCCCTAGTGTGCCGACGGTCAAGAAAATATGGGCCTAACACCATATTCCCAATATACCTCAATGGGCGTGTAACGGGATCCTTTACCGTATTTTTTTTTTACTTCTATATTATGTATAGATTCATTTTCTTGTGTACTGTTTCTGATGTGTCTGGCCATTTAGCTTCTGTTGCAGTATAGTAACTACACCTTCATGACATCCTCTAGACTTGGCTCGTATCGAACTGCGAGAGGTCACGCAATCAAAACTCTTGTAGATGCCATACACAAAGCGTAACACGGAGGCATGCTGACAATCTCCCTTTTAATAATAACAGTGCTACATATACGAACTCAATAACAACAGCAATAAACATATGGCTGGCGGAGCAAGTCCTACTACCATTAGAATATAAAACAATGCTGCACAAAACCTACCAACAATAAAGAGAGCATGATCAAATGTAATACGGCTTCTATAGCTGGCTAACTGACATCTTTCTCTGTCAGGCCTCCTGTTCACTCATCTCTCTGCACCCATTTGTGCAGCTTCTGAATGCATGATCATTCTTATGCAGTTCAGCCAACATACAATATTTTATGCACACGTACATTAAAGCTCAGGTGCGCAAAGAAACATAAGATATTAGCATCCTTGAATTTATAATTTCAACCTTTCTTATTGTCAGATGTTTGCAGATTGTTATTTGCACAAGCTAAGCGACAACACTATATATGGTGGTCCATGTACAGCTTGAAATATTACTAGATTTTGGCATTGCTTACTTCAGTCCTCACTGATAGATGTTTGTTTGTATAAAATCCACCTGTAGTCTAGATTAGTGCTCCGCAACTATATGCCGTGGTTGTCTTCCTGGTGTTCCATAACACCATGTTATGGTAAAATATTACAAAAGAATCTCGCACATACAATTTTACAAAAAATACATTGAGTTATCATCATCCATCAATCCATTGTACAAAATTTGGAAGCATTGTCTTATGATTGCAGCAAATTTTAAAATATTTATCATATTATAGTGTACCGTGGAATTTTGAAGGGCACATAAGTGTACTGTGAAGTAAAAAAGGTTGTGGTGCACTAGTTTAGATTGTTCCATTTTGCAAAGTCAAGTCAGATGCTCTGCTTTGAGGAATAGGCTGTCGTGTCCCTCTACAGATCTTAATTTTTGTATGATTTCCATCAGTATTGTTATGGATCTCTTTCCAGGCCATTGTGCCATTGTCTCAACTGATTTCTTTGGTAAGATTATACAAATGAATTTTAGTAGATCAATTGGTATGTTTCTACTGTCATAAATGTCGTTGAGTAGCTTTTTAGTTGTTTTGTTTATTCTTGACACATCCAGTGCCAATAATTATTCTGCTGTGACATTGTCAGGCCCTGATTCTTTTCCTTTTTTTTTTGTGTTCTTTTTAGCATCTTTAATTTTTTTCCTCAAGTATTTGTGGTCCTTCATGATGCAACTATATATTAGTTCTAGATGTTCTCTTCCATTTAGTTCACCCATGTATTCAGTCTATCTTGGAGCTATATTTTCTTTCTGCATTAATGCTCAACCTTCGTTTGATTTCAGAGATCCTGTGATGAAGTGTATTCTCTTGCCTGTTAGTTTCCTCACTTTTATGAGCAGTTTTGGAAACATTAATATATTGCTTTTCTATTTTATTGGCGCTGTTTGTTCAGCCACATGTCTTTTTTTTAATGCAGCATTTGCTTTTTATTTCTCAATTATCTTCTTTTTGTTTTCTTTGTCCTTTTTTCTAATTCTTCTTTTATCCATTAATTGCAGTTTTGGTTTCATCATCCAGTTTTTGCAGTTTCTTTCATTTTGTTGCTTTAATTCTCTTCATATTTGTTGAATTGAGTCTTTAAAACATGCCTCACAGTTTATGTGTACTTTGTATTTTTGCAAAAGCATTAGCATCTAGTTACTGCAGTAAACTTGTATTAGTCTCATAGTTCTGCATCTGCTTTTAACAGTTCTATACCTAGTTTGATAGTCCTAAATTTTCTGTTTGTTTTAGATATCTGAATACTCATTTCTCCACACAGGTTTGGTGATCACTATATAACATTCAATTCTGACCTTGTTTTTTGCTGATAAAATGCAATTCTAAATCTTTTGTTTATCAATACATTAGCACTGTGATTATGCATTTTGTTATCTTGGCTTTTCCATACCCACATTCTTTAAGGGCATTATCTCCCAAAGTGTGGTACGTGTACAGTTGAGTTTATATGAAAGGGGTTCAAGAAGTACATGGCAGAATTTTTTGTTTTAATATAAATATTCTCATTTCTATTTCTTTAAGGTATTTTCATTAATCATAATTTTCAGATTTTGACATCTTTTTTCTATTATTTCTGGTATTTAACAAAGAATGTGATATTTTCATCATGTTTATTTTTAATAAGGAGGAACAGTGTTTCACGTAACTGCCGTTGATGGGGATGTCAGTAAGAACAATAACAAAGTGAGTTACCAAATTGACACACTAAGTGGCTCCACATTCTCTATCAATGATACCAGAGGAGAGATAACCCTCAAAGCTAAGCTTGATTATGACACGCTTAATGATTACAGCATCATTGTAACTGCCTTGGATAATGGTAACCCTGTCCAGACCAGTACTACTACTGTACAAGTGAAAGTCACAGACATAAATGATGAAAAGCCACAGTTTGACAATGTAAGGATTCGTTACTCAGTCATTTTAATGTCCTCTCCATTTCAACTTTCTTTTCCTTCTTATTATGAACAAGACATTTGAATGTATTTTGTGTGATTTAATAGTACTGTTGTCATTTTTATAAAAGTTCTCATGCACTTTCATTATCTTGTATTATATTATCAGTCTGTTAAAATCAAAATTAGTCAATCACATGTGGAAAGCTACCCCAGCTGGATACAAGCATAAATTTTGAAGAGGCAAAGAGTTTTATCAGAATCAGATACAGAAACAAACGGGATGAAGAGCATTCAGGCCACACACAACATGATGCATATTACCAGCTCAGCAGAAGAGAACAAGTGGTAATTTTCAGACTCTGCACGGGCGACGACAAATTTGGATACCATCTACTCAACAAGCTAAAGATAGGAACTACTGATGAGTGTAAATGTGGCACTGATAAAATGACTGCTGAACATCTGCTTCAAAGATGCCAGTATATGAGGAACAGAGAAAGCCCATATGGCCGTCACCAGTACCATTCCTGGAAAAACTCTATGGAGATACAAATAGCCTCAAGCTGACCTCTGGTATCTTTGAAAATATTCAAGTTGACTTATGAGAGTATAAGAAGAAGAAGAAGAAGACATGTAGCCCCGTCTAGTTCCTGGAGGTGTCTGAAGAGACAAAGAAAGAACAGGATTACTGTACCCTCGGGCACATCGTATTTACTGACTTTCTTAGTCATTCCTCTTCTACGTTGAGGTGTAGAGGTTTGCCAGAGAGAGCACCATGCTATACTATCAACTGTCTTCCTTCAGGCCTGGTTCCAGTCCAGTCCAGTCCTCAGTCCTTCAGAGACTGTCTGATGTTATTGAACTCTGGGTCATCCTGGAGGTCTCAGCATGGACTTTGGACTGCCCTCAGCGGAGTTGGCGTGTCGTACAAAACGACTAATAGGAGGTTGAGTATGGTGCTGGCAGCCTCATCATCTAATGCAGATAGCTACAAAACAACTATTGCAAGAGTATGTGAATGCTTGAGGTAGGCTTCCTGCAAGGGGACCAGCAGTGGTGACTCCATGCTTCTTATGAAGCACAAAGGAAAATGATGATTATGATAAAATTGCATATAAATCAAAGTGATAAAAACAGAATACAACACAAACTTTAAGTACTACAACATTTTTTATCTTTATCCTCCAGAAACAAATATTCATTTCTGAAGATGAACATAAAGGTGTCAGTTATTTGTGTTCAGCTAAAGATAAAGATCTCAGAAAGGACTTGGAATACAAAATTCAGTGGGACTTGTCTAGTGGGCAGGATGGACAGGGAGAAAGTGTGAACTCAGGTGAACTGAAGGTAAATTTCCCAGTTTTACTAGTAATAACTTTCTGTGGAACGATGACTTTATAATGCTGTCATAACCAAACAGGTTATCTTATTGACATTGTTATTGTTTTTCAGAATTGACATTGCACTCTGGGCAAACCCATAGGTGCTCAGTCTCCCTCAGCAAATGTCGAAGGGTATAAATGCTAATTGTTCCTGTTGCATGCTGGTTGTATGTGTGCCAGATGCATCCTCTCATACTTTCATCCCTGCCAGTCCTACGCCTAATGCCAAACTCCAGCAGTCTTAGCCTTGATGATTCATTGATTGCAGTGTCATTCTCTAATAGGCGATCATTAATTTTCCTCAATATCTCTCCCTTATCCATATCCAGTTAACCTACTATAAGTGCTCTTGAAGCATGTCTATCAGCTCTTTCATTGCCACATCCCCTGCATGACCATGATAGTAGATCCACACCAGTTCTTGAAGATTCAAGGCTTTTATGAAGGTTGTCCATTCATGCCGTAGCCATCCATTTTGGATCTTCCGAAGCATGGACACAATAACTGCCCTTGTTAATGAAGTTTCAGATAATCACCTTAAAGCCGCAAAAGTTGCCTCTACCTCCATTCTCATGCTGGAGGTTGTTGTCATGTAAGCCCCACTATTTTCAGCGACAATCCTGCTCTTAACTCTAGCTGAGAAGCCCCATCCTTATTTCTCACCATGGACTACAGACCCATCAGTGTACACAATGACATCATCATCCTTGGCATTATCATTAATCAGTTGATCAATTTCCAGCTCTGCTTTCCCATTGCTCCAAGCTCCACATTCTCTGCCAAGGCTGATGATGACTTGTTGGTAGGTTGTCAAGTTATCACCTGACTTACTCCACTCTTCCCCCTTGAATATATTTTCAACTGTGGTCACCTGTTGAATAGTTGACCCATCCTGCACCATCCATGACATCCCCCTCTTTATTCTTACCCCCTTGATGTCAGCTATGTTCCTGTGTAGGGGGTGCCTTTTATCTGTGGTTACTCATATATAGGCTTTTAGAGCCATCACATATCTGGATTTAATCGACAGCAATCCAAGAATGTACCTCATTGACATAGATGCATACCTGTCAACCTGTACAAATTTTTTGTACAATGTATGTTTTATTGATACTTTTAGCAGTGTACGGCCGTACATACTTGTTGAACGGATCCCCCCCCCCCCCCCCCCCCCCCCCGCCCCCCCCCCCCCCCCCCCCCCCCCCCCCCCCCCCCCCCCCCCCCCCCCCCCCCCCCCCCCCCCCCCCCCCCCCCCCCCCCCCAAAAAAAAATAAATCGAAATTTATTTTTAAAAATTAAATATTTTCTAGCCTAGGTTTTTTGTTTTTACCAATTTTTTTTTTTTTTTAAATTCCGGGAATCTCGGCGTCTGTTTTTAAACTGAAGTCTCTCCCAGCAACCAATCAAATCCTTTTATACTTAACAATTCGGCAAAAACTTTGAATTTGGCCTCAAACACTTTCGGTTTTCAGCGTGACATAACATATTTTTAAAGTTACCTATTATCAACCACGCTTGCCAAGACACTTCGATACCATTTTGTTTAAAAAAAGCTAAGTACCTATAACTTGGTTAAATATTGCTGTTGTTTTGCTTTGTTGCAATTTAATCGCTATCTTAATCTTTCCAGTTATATCTTGCTCTTCAATATATTTCTGATAAATTAATGTCATAATATTCTGTGAAGGCTATACACAACTAGAAAAAAAAAGTTTGTTTGTGTTGAGTAGGCCTACTTTATTCCAGTGGTCGAGATTCACTGCTTTATTTTTTAATAAAGTGGCGATCTATTATCACTGGTCTAGGCTACCAATGTTTAAATAATAATTTTGTAAATTTTTGGTAGTACACTGTTTTTTCCTAGATTTGATATTCTGTTCATAATTTGGTAATTTTTTTTTTTTAATGTTAGCTGTTTGCTTTGCTTCGTTGTGTTTTATTTTTGCTGTTCTCTTAATCTTTCCAGTTATATTTTGATCATTTAAATATTTCCAATAAACTTAATATCATAAAATTCTGTGTAGGCCCTACAATAGTAGAAAAAAAAAGTTTGTTTGCATTGAGTAGGCCTACCTACTTTATTCCAGCGGTCGAGATTCGCTGCTTTATTTTTTAATAAAGTGGCAATCTGTTATCACTGGTCTAGGCTACCAACTCTTAAATAATAATTTTGTAAATTTTGGGTGCTACGTTTTTTCTTCCTAGATTTGATATTCTGTATATAATTTGGAAAATAAATTTTTTGTGCTATTAGCTGTTTGCTTTGCTTCGTTGTATTTTTTGTTGTTGTTTTTTTTTTGTTTTGTCATTCTCTTAATCTTTACAGTTATATTTTGATCATTTAAATATTTCCAATAAATTAATGTCATAATATTCTGTGTCAGCCCTACATAACTAGAAAAAAAAGTTTGTTTGCGTAAACTTCTCTTCTATATTTTTCCATTAAAAAATCCACACAGACTGCAGGAGGTCCATGAATGCGGACACGCTCACTTCTTTTTTACAGTGTAAGATTAACATTGATACATACTATGCACACTGTAAGCCCACAAATGCAATTCTGCAAAGTGCTAAAAGTGCATGTGTTGATTATAATACAAAACACTGTGCATCGAAAGAATAGTACCTCACGATCACTAAGTTTTTTTATATGTAAAGAACAGCATGATATAGATTTGTATATGTCATTTCTCGTTTTAAAACTGTATTGTGTATAATTTATTAATATATTTTTTGCATAAGGATTTTTGGGTGTTTGTAAGGATTTTTTTGGTCCGGCGTACAGGTTTTTGTCTCAGGGGGTTGACAGGTATGTAGATGGTGAAATGGATATGGTATAACATTGGGAAAGAGTGGAGTAAGTCAGGTGAGATGGTGCAAGGATATAGTATAAAAGTTAATATATCTATTTTCACAGCAGAGATGGTTGCAATTCTGAAAGCTCTGGAAATCTTCTCTAACAACCCTCCTCATAAATTGACAATATTGACAGGCTCACTTTCGACTGCTCAGGCTATAAGAAACTTACCAGAATGCAGTAGACCTGATATAGCAGAAGAGATATCACTGGCAAATACTTACCTATGCTCCAAAGGATGTTCTGTTCTAATAGCTTGGATACCTTCACATGTTGGCATAAAAGGAAATGAAAAGGCGGATAAAGAAGCTAAAAAAAAGTAGAAATAATAGAAACCAAATAAATGTGGGGATGAGTAAAACAGAAATCAAAAGCTTAATTAAAAGAATAATAACCGAGGAATGGACAGTAGAGTGGGATGGAAGTCTGAAGAGCAGACATGCATATAAATTGTTAAAGACCAACAAGAATGTGTCCAGGTATCTAGAGAACTAAACATTTCTAGCAGTAAGAACCTTAGACTGCAGCTAGGAATGGGCAATTTTAGAATAGAAGAGCCTTACTGTGCAGAGTATCTGGAAAAAAATAATACAGAGCATTCCCTACTTCTTCTTTCGTTCGCTTGAAATATATTGTCTTTATCTGCAATGTTGTTTCTTGTATAAACTTCACTGTCTTTTGTAGTTCATACAGAGGTCTGTATAGTTTTGCTTCCAGTGTTGTTTCTCTGGGCCAGTGGGTTTGCCTCAATATATCATCTTCGGGGCAATCTTGAAGTATGTGCTCCGCAGTCTGGGGTGCCTGTCCACATGTACACATGGCTGAATTGCCAATCTCGAATTTTGTATACATGTGGCTGCGGAGTCGGTCGTGTCCTGTTCTGAGGCGCAGAATGACAATTTGTTCTGATCTGTTCATAGCTTGGTAGTCATCCTGTGTTGGTGTTGGTGGCTTTCTGATTAATTCCCTACTAAAATATAGGAAGTATGAACAACACAGAAAATCAATATTGGATGGGGTGCTGATGTGGATGACGGCAGATAATTGGATGGATTTGGTGTAATCTCAAACACCCCTGGACTTTCTCACTCCTTTTCACCTTGTTAATAATAGGGTGGTTATGAGAGGCTTTACTTTGTTTGTTTGTTGTTTTGTCCGTCCATTTTTTGTATTGCTTTATTTTTTTGTTTTTATTGTTTGTTTCTTGGAAAGGGTAGGTCACACACACATACACAGTTTTGGTTTTAATTTACTCTATTTGGACTGGGTGGAGGGGGAAGAAGGTACTATATTGTCTTGAATTTATTACACTGTATATTCTAATTATAACCCATCAAGGGTTGAACGGGATACTTTGTTGAAAAAAAAATATGGAACCATATTTTGAGTTGGTTATTTTACGCTCATGTTGCGAATCAGATGCTTTTATGTGGAAAGCTGTCCCTGTTTGTTAATTTGTAATAATAATGGTTGTTGTGAGTGATATTCTTGGTGTTTGTTCATTGACATTTATCGTTTCTCTCTCCTCCCTCTCCCTATCTCTCTCTCTCTCTCTCTCTCTCTCTCTCTCTCTCTCTCTCTCTCTCTCTCTCTCTCTCTCATGACAATAATTTTTCCACAGCAGTCTAGCAGTACCATTTGTCAGTCAGAATATTAGCTAAATATTTTGATCAGTGAAATCAAGAAATAATAATGGTTGTTGTGACCAATTAATATAGGATCAGAATCAAATCAGATTAATTCCATGCTCTCAACATTTGATATAAAAATGAATGAGAATAGCTCTGAGTCTGTGAGTGATTTAAGTACCCAAAAAACATCTTGTTACTGTTCCCCTATCAAGTTTCAGTAATGATCCATCTAAATAGAAAATAAATACTGATTTCATTCGTTACTTTGCACAACAAGTGCCATCTAAAAATTTGGAATGCAATTTTGGCAAAAAAGTTAGCTGTGCAAGAAAATAATTTTTTAATAGGAAAATGAGCATGTTTGCCATTTTGAAATTTTCATAATGGCCCCAACCCCTCTGGGATGAAATTCCTGGTAGCCTAGTAATTGTGTAAATTGATATTGTATAAACATTTAAACAAATAAAGAGGGGAAACCCAAGCCCTATAAACAGTAAATCAATAAATATTAAACACATAAAGGTATGTTTCAGGCGCTCGTGAGAAATAAAGAAGCAGAATTTGTATAAATCATGATTGCACTGTGTATAGAGATAGCTTTAGGATTATTTTTAACCCACAGACTGTGTAGCGACAGCACTGGACAAGTAGCCTTTATTCCTCAGCCCTCAAAATCCCCCTGGCAGACCTCAGCAATGGGAATAACACTGTAGCAATTGCATTTTATTTTTTTTTAAACCAACATCAGTAGACATCCTACCACATCAACACTGGCAATTTATTAGTGGTGACTCCTTCTGGAGCCTACAGCAGCATCATGTTACTAACTCCATGTTTCATCCTAAACTCTGAATGAAAGCAACATTTGCTATTATTAGAATTGATCACTTAAATAATGATTAATCTAATGATTATGTCCATCATCATTTTCTTTACTGAGAAGTTGCTACACTTTTTTCTTTCACAGAACTGGATGACTATTAACCCCAAAACTGGTGAGGTAAAGTCCTTGAAACCACTAGACAGAGAAAAAATTTCTGAATTTGTTCTTCAAATTCTTGTGGAAGACATCAGAGCAGAAGAAGGCAAACCTCAGACAGACACAGGTTATAATTGTACCATATACTTTTCTTCTTGAGGCTTATTAGTAGGACCATTGATTTTCTTTAGATTTATAGTTCTTAGACGTATCTCTAGCATACCACATTGCATATTTATTTACTTAACTGATTCCGTACGCAAGATCATTTAAAAGACGCACTGGCCGACAGCTGGGACCGCAAGATCTTTTAAAAGACGCTGATTTATTTCGTTGTTTCTTTCTATTCTGATAGCTTACACTGCCCGGAATTTATCTTGAACGGAAGTAAACACAAAACTGGGCAAATTTCAACAAGCTTCAACGTCTTTTATTTGCGTTTGAACGGATTTTTTCACATTTATCTTCATCTTTAATCGTGTTTTGTCGTATCGCCATAATGGCCGAAAAACACACAGGATATGTTACTAATATGTGAACAGTGAACAAACTGTGTGATCAACCATAACTTTCTTACTTTTTCTGATTGTTCATCCAATGTACTTTAATTTGATATATAATATGTTATACTTAACTCGCACAAAGAGAGCAGTGAAACTGTATTGTGATAACAATTTATGTTACAAGCCTTACGTAAGTCGAAAATTTTTGTTCAAAATTTCAAGTTATCTTTTTTCCGTGTACATGTTATCTGTTATAACATAAACATAACATAAAATTAGCTAGAAAGGCATATGGATTTATATTGTTCATCCAATGTACTTTAATTTGATATATAATATGTTATACTTAACTCATGATTAGACACACATTGTCAGTAAACGTAAATTATGTATGTGTAAATTTTTGGGGCTTAAGAATAATTCCATCCAGAGCTGAAAATAATTACGTACGGAAAGAGTTAAGAAGTCATTAACTAGGCATATGTATTCAGAGCTATTTAAAAAAAACACATTATTCTGGTATGTACCAAATGTATGTATAATTTTCCTATTCTAAACAAGAGAGAGATAAGCAGTGTTTAGAGACATTGGCATTTTTGTACATGAGACATTCATTATTACATTCAGTATTGTCTTTGCCAGTAGTTTTCAGGATGTTAACTCTTTAAGTCCCAATCAACGTTAAATTGGCTTTCCGGTTTTCTCATTTTGACCTGGTCAGTGATATTTTGTTTCGTACCTTTTGCTCCTTTTCTAGAGCTGTTTTCCAATTTTAACACCCCAAAACGTCATTTCCGACAAGATTAGCTTCCATTTTTAAATTTTGCTGAGAGAGATACAATGTGTCGCTGTGTTAAGTTATTAATTTTCAATTGTTTTAAAGTGCATATTTCATTAGATAAAATGGCCACAAACACTACTTCTGGCAGACCTCGAAGATTAACTTCAGATCAAGCTAGGAAGTTATTTGAAGAAATTTTGGATAGTAATATTAACTCAGATTGTAGCAGTTATTCAAATAGTAACAGTACCGACTCAGATTTTTATCCAGAGCCTGATATCGAGTCTTCGGAAACCGAGGATTATAATGGGAGGTCTGATGTCGATAATGAAGTTATGGATACAGGAGCATGTAAAGGAGGATCCCGTTAAACGCCCATTGAGGCATATTGGGAATATGATGTTAGGCCCATATTTTCTTGACCATCGGCACACTAGGAGTGACGTGGTCAACATCACGCCGGCCGCCTTAACCTTCCCAGAGTTGCTCTGGTACCCAGTTGGGGCTGGATTGACTAAGGAGCCGTTTGCGGCCTAAAAAAAATACCACCTCATCTGGGGATCGAACCATAGACCACTGAGCTAGGAAGCCAGTGCACTAACCACTATGCTACCGCAGCTCCCCAGGAGCATGTAATCAGACTGTAATAAATTCTAGTAATATGTCTGTGCCAAAAAGAAAAAGAATTAGGAGGGATAGTAATGTTGATTTTATTAGCAATATCAATACTGCGGCTTGGCATTCAGTGGCAACTGGACAAACTAAAGCAAATTTTACTTTCCACCAGACAAGACAGAACATAAATCCAGCTCTGTATAGTTTGCAAACACCTTGATTTTTAAAAATTTTTCATGGATGATGCTGTTGTTTGCGCTTTAATAACCAGCATTAATGCCTATGCTGCAAAAGTTGTTGAAACAAACAACCCACCTAGAAAGTATACTTTATTTGCTTCATGGACACCACTCACTTATTATGAATGGCTCAAGTTTACAGCTGTAATGATTGCGATGGGACTGGATCGAAGACCAAAAATCAAAGACTACTGGTGCACCGCAGGAAATTTTTATACACCTTGGTACCATGAGATGTTTTTGAGAAACCGTTTTTAAACTATTTATCACAGCATGCTGCATATTTGTGAACCAGAAGATCAGGACACAGCTAAAATTGAGCCATTTGTTGAGATGCTGTTGACAAAATTTCAGAATGCTTTCTATCCATTTGAAGAGGTTTGTATTGATGAGATGGTTATATGATGGAAAGGTAGGTTTAGGCACAAACAGTTCAATGCAACCAAGCCCCACAAGTACCATATCAAAACATTTGGACTGTGTGATTCGGCAACAGGCAATGTTTTCAATCTGAAAATTTATTTTGGAAAAAATACAGCCTATGATCCTAGTCTAGATCCCTGTTCTGCTCATGCCATGAAAGTGTTCGGAACTCTTTTGAAGCCACTGAGATCAGGACATCATATTTTTGCTGATAGACATTATTCATCCAAAGGTCTGATTGAATATCTGCTTGCACACAATTATAATTATACTGGAACCCTGAATGTCAACCGTGTTGGCTTCACTCCTGAAATAAAAAAATCTCAAGCTTGGCCATCAAGAGATGAAATGGTTTTTGGACTCGGAAAATACAACATTATGTGTTGCCTGGAAAGATAAAAAAGCAAAAAAGCCCTGCATGCTTGTTTCAACTAAATCAGCTGTTGCAACGGTTGAAAAGGGCAAGGGTCTAAAGAAAGCTACGAAGCCAAAGGTAGTTAATGACTGCAATATGAGTTTGAATGGCTGTGACTGGATTGATCAAATGGCTGGTTACTACAGTATGCACAACCATAAAACCAGAAGAAGATTTACCACTGGATGATTGAAGTGACACAGGTAAATGCTCACATTCTATACAGTTTGTGCTAGGAAGGTGCGACAAAAAATTAAGCTCACACTTCAAGATTTTAAACAAAGTTTGATTGAAGATCTGTCCAAAGAAGCTGCTCAGCTGACACCAGGCGATGTAATAGATTGTCCACCCAAAAATTCTAAACACTCCATGAAAGGAAATGAAGTGGAATGGATGATTGGAGCCAGACATCTAGTGGAATATGATGGAAAGGACAGAGCCTGTGTCCATTGTAGTGCCAATGGAAGGCATCGCAGATCAAGCTTTGTTATGTATAGGATGCACGGGCATACCCCAACTTTGTATTATTCTTCTTCTTTTCCCTTGTTCCTCCTTTTGGAGCATGGAGACATTACTGCAGCTGTTCCCCTTGCAAGAAGCCTGTATTGAAGCATTTATGTGCTTTTGCAGTAATGGTTTCTGTAGCAATATGTTTGACAAGATGATGTTGCCAGTCCATTGCAGCAGCCTCAAACTGTTATGTTGAGACACCATTATTAGTGTTGTGACACCATTAAACATGGATAGCTGATGTGATGAGTTTCTTCTACTATACAATGACTATCTGTCAAAAGTTATTACATTCAATATTTTGCTAGGATTCATTATACATCTTGTCATTTGTTTTCCAGCTTTATGTAGCCCTCTTCTGTTACAATTGTTACACAATCGTAATGTCATTTAGGTAACTGAAAACTTGTAAAGGTTGTAATATGAATACATTAAAGTACGAGCCACACATTGTAATATAATGCGAATCTTGACATGTACGAGATCCTGTAAATAAACATGGCTACAAACTGAACATGCTTTTACTGAGTGCCTTCTGAAACATGTGTGTGCTTGTGTAGATGACGAGGTAATGCTTATATACATACATCATAACATTACATGATGGCAGCGGTCGATACCGGACTGACGCAAAACAGCTACACGATAACACGTGAGTGCAGTATTCAGCTAATTTTCGTCATCGAGGTCAGCCATGGCGGCGAAACAATATCGCAACGCACCGCAAATGAGATTCGCCGGTCAAGATGATAAGAGTGAAGCTTTCTTGTTATGGCGCCATTGCATAGATCTATATTCCAAGACCACTGGTCTGGACGGACAAACCCTAACTCCATATATCCTAGAAGCATTGGACGATGAAGGTTTGAAAATTTACAACAGTTTTGCTACCGCCATGCCTGTGGAGTCGGCGACAGACCCCGCAGCCATATTGGACGAATTTGAAAAACGTCTGATAATAAAGCACACGAACTTTAGAGCGGCAAGATTAGAACTTCACCACCTGCGACAGAAACCTGGTGAAAGTCTAGATGATTTTTTCACTCGCATCAAGGAGAAAACAAGTGTATGCAAATTTAACAAAGAAGAAGAAAAAAGAGCGAATTATCGAACAGATCCTTCTCAGCACACCAATGCCAGAGTTCCAGAAATGGATACTGAGCCAGAGTGATACACTAACTTTACAACAACTTCTGGATGAAGGCAGGAAACACGAGGCACAAGCACTAAACATTAAACAAATTCAGCAAGGTACAGTAACAGCCCAGGTGGATGCAGTAAAAAGCTATAAACCCAAACAAAACAAAGCAACCGGTTCGAAGCAACAAGAAAAACACAACACAAGCAGAGGTGCTATGTGTAAATGTTGTGGCCTAAACCACATACAAAACCACTGTCCAGCTAAAGACTCTATATGTCATTACTGCAGAAAGAGGGGCCACTGGATAAAATTATGTTTCAAGAGGAAACAAGACAGTGCTCAACACAAACTTCACAGCAGAAAGTCGTCAAAACAAACACACTCTATGATGACTGAGGACCTTGACTCCAGTGAAGAAAGTGATCCTTCCACTTTTGATACTGTGAAGATACTAACTTTCAGTAATGAACCAAAGAGAACGCAGGCTTTCTGCAAGGTACAATTCCGAATACCAGGAATTAAAATGCACAAACAAAGAAATATTCGGTTCAAGATAGACACAGGTGCCCAAGGTAACACTCTACCCTTAAGAATATTCAGACAGATCATGCCTGACAAGGTGGATGAGCAAGGATTTCCCACAAGGGATGTAAAACGTAGGAGTGGCAGGACAAAGCTAAGAGCTTACAATGGAACAAGTATAGACTGTTTCGGAGCAGTAACACTTGAATGTTCATACAGAGACTCTGAATGGACATCGTCAACATTTTACTTGGTAGATGTTGAAGGACCTGCAATTTTGGGTTTACCAATGTGCGAAAAGCTGAGTGTGGTAACTATTAACAACATTAAAGAGGATATAGGTCTTGCAGATGCTCTCAGCAGACTACCAAACCCCAACAAGACAGCAGATCTTACCCCAAACATCAAAGTTGATTTTGTCAAGTTTAGCGATAATCGGCTTGAACACATCAGAGAAGACACAATGAGAGATCCTATCCTTAACTCTCTCAAAGAACTGATATACCATGGATGGCCAAGCTCTATCAGGGAAGTTCCAACACACATCCGTCCATACTACTCTATGAGGGACGAGTTAAGCATCGAAGATGGTCTGATCCTTAAAGGAGATCGCATTGTTGTACCAGAAACACAACGCGATATCATCCTTAAACAACTCCATAATAGTCACCTTGGTATTGTGAAGACACAACTGAGAGCAAAGAAAGATGTTTACTGGCCACAGATAAACAAGGACATAGAAACACTATGTAAAAACTGTTCAATTTGCCAAGAACATGCAAATAGGCAGTGCAGAGAACCTCTCATACCATCAGACATACCATTGAGCCCTTGGAGCATTATAGGAACTGATATTTTCTCCATCGACAATAATGACTATCTTATTATTGCTGATTACTACAGCAAATTTCCCATCATTGAGAAACTTCCACAACCCTCACCATCAGCTGTTATTGCAGACATTACAAAGAAGTATTGCAGCATATTTGGCATCCCAGATGAAATTAGATCAGACAACGGTCCACATTTCTCAGGTCAAGCATACAGAAACTTCACTAAGGACTGGAAGATCAAACACACAACATCATCACCTAGATACCCTAAATCTAATGGTTTCATTGAGAGACAGATACAAACTATCAAGTCAATCATGAAGAAAACAAGAACAGAGGAAGTACACCTAGCACTCTTGAGATGGAGAACAACACCGGTAGACAGTAAGATCGACAGTCCAGCAGAACTTATGTTTGATAGAAGAGTTAAAGACCTCCTACCATCTAAGGTCCACTTCCGTCCACAACATAGAGACAGCACATATGATCAACTTCAGCATCGTCAGCAAGTTCAGAAATCCAACTATGACAAATGTGCTAAAGACTTACCACCATTATATCCTGGTCAGCATGTGACTACCTACAACCACAACAATGACACATGGTCAAAAGCAACAATCATTTCCAGAAACCCTGAACCCAGGAGCTATACTTTAAGACCAGACAGCAGCAGCAACCTCCTGAGGCGAAACAGAGTGGACATAAGAAAAATCCCACAGAATACAACAGAACAGAGAATTCCCATGCTTTCAACAGACAATGCAGTAACTCCAGACCTTGGTGCCCCACAAAACCAACAAGCGCCAAGGCCGAAATCACAACCAACTCAAGCTAAACCAGGGACTTCCGCAGAACCACCAGCACTTTACACCACTCGTTCTGGCCGTACAGTGACACCTCCCAGCCGATACAGATAGTGACATATATATACTCACACTGAGCATTACACATACTTATCCTTTCTCACATGAAACATTTCGTTGGAAATGTTTGCACACATTTTTTTTTCAAAAAAGGGGGGATGTAATATGAATACATTAAAGTACGAGCCACATATTGTAATATAATGCGAATCTTGACATGTACGAGATCCTGTAAATAAACATGGCTACAAACTGAACATGCTTTTACTGAGTGCCTTCTGAAACATGTGTGTGCTTGTGTAGATGACGAGGTAATGCTTATATACATACATCATAACATTACAAAGGTGTCATCATGTTAAGTACACAAACTGAAAATTTATGAAATTCTTCACTAAGTAGAGTGTAATTTTTCATGGCTGATAAAAATATATAATCTTTGTGACCTATATTTATAGCTGAGGAACTATTACTTGTCAGAATTGTTTAGTGAAACTACTTGTATTGTTTTGATTCCTCTTCAATTTTCATTCAGTGTAGAAGGACTTTCTAGCATCGCTTTATATCTTTTTAAGATTGAAACTAATATTCTCTTTAACTTGTTTTAGCTTTTTGTTTGCTTTGAGCTGTTCCAAACAGATCAGTGGGCACCCATAAGCAGTTGAAAGTGATTGGCTGATAAATCATGTTTAATTTTCAAAACGCTGCATTATTTAACTACATTATACATTTTTTCTGTCCTAGTGATACTATTTCTGGCATATATATATATCAAGAAAAGTTAAATTTGTGTGTGTGATTTGATGCTAGTTAGTACATTGTTTTGAAGTTAGCTTTTGTCTGCGCAAAATTTGCCAATGAGTTGGCAATGTTTTCGATTTTTGCATAAAAATATTCTTTTAACGTTGTAACATATCAATTTTATTTTTATGATGTTAAGTTCCAGAATTTGATGTTGACAACTCCTAATCTGAGTTGTTTATTCAGACACAAGGATATTTCATATGGTGAATCATAACAATAAAAACTAAATTGCTTTTTTTTTCTTCCTTACTACCTTATGTTTTTTTCCAAAATGCTGCTTTTGTTAGACATATCCTGCTTTTCTATATACAACTCATTCTATTTCCTAATATTTCTAATGTAATATGTTGTCCCATGGCAGATACTGCCATAGGGGAGTGAAATGTTAGAGACTTCCCTTTACTAGATCAAGCATCAAGGGGTTGGGTGATCAGTTGCTGCCTTTTTCTTCCCTAACTCAAGAGCAAAGTCAGGTACCTACTTACAGCTGGGTAGACTGGAGCGTGACGATACAGGCATTGGATCAAACCTGGCATCTTTGCCACGAGATTTCAGCGCTCAAACAACAATATTTCTAACAAGGACTATTAATTTATCATATGTGGCAATTATTTCATCTTATTGTTTGACCTACCTATAATTTTAACCCATGTCTAATTTTTCCCACTTGGCTCACTGGAGCAACCTCAAAATTATGTGGAGGACAAAAAAGAGTTAATGACAAGTTTCAGTGTCTCTAGATAATTTTAAGTGTGGCTTTTAAAAATGTTTTGTTGTAAAAGATTTTATTTTATTTCCAGCAACATTAACTATTAAAGTCAATGATGTGAATGATGAGGCACCATCATTTACAGGAGGCAGTTTTTATAATGCCTCTATTCAAGAAAACATGCCAGGTGGAAGTGATATCAAATTTGATGGTCAGAAGACACTGGAAGTTTTTGATGCCGATGGAAAGGTACATTTTATTTGATATTTCTCTCACAAGTACTCATTGCGCGTTAAGAAAATAGAAAGTTTTATATATAAGTTTTCTTAAACACATAAACAGACTAAAAGAAAAACAAAATTTCAGTCTGTCTTATATTTAAGATGAAAGTTTAAGTAATAGTTAATTTGACTCTAGGTACGTGATGGAGACAAATAAGTTTGTAGAGGAGATGTTCCATTACTGTTTAATAGCAAATACTTGGTCTCTTTGCAATCTTTGCATCAGCAAAACTGAAACTGGCAATAGGTGTTAGACATTGACTCATCATTTTTACTTATAAAGCTGGCTAATTTCTCTTCAGGAATTCAAGCAAAAATTTGATATTTTTTTTCAGAATTTAGTACATCAGATAAAATTGTGGCTGCTATTTGCAACTTGTGAACAGTTGTATTATTAATAAGTTCCTTGTATTATTTTTCCCTGTTTAACTTAAATGCTCCATTTGTCACAGGGAGAAAACAGCACTTTTGATGTTTGGCTGCTGTCTTACAACACTACATTTGGCATAAATCCACGTTCAGGGGCCTCAAAACAAACATTCACCATATCAGTACTGAACTCATCAGCTCTAGACTATGAGATGAATGAGAATTTTATTCTTAAGGTGAGAGTCAGAAAGAAAAAGAGAAATAAATTCAAACTGGTTTAGAGACTGCTCAGAATTTGACAACCATTGTGATTTTACAGCTGAAAAGATGTGGTAAAATCTGACCAGTGCAAAGGTCATGAAACAATTTTAAGAATGTTGTCTTTTTTTTTTTAACGTACACGGCTATTACTTGACGCGAAATCTCAGGTTTGTATGCCTAACCTGAGACTGATTTTTACGTGAGTATCCTATTTTCCCTTTACGCTGACAAGTGTCCTATCGCCATTCAGGCAGATACTCACCGTCTTTGGAGAGTACCCATCTCGCCCGGGCTTGAACCTGGATCACCCAATCGCCAGCACAGTGTGGTAACCATTACACCAGCGCGGCTACCTTAAGAATGTTTAATCTAATATAAAATCAGACTATTTTACGTTCAACAATTTTTACCTGGCCCTGTGCATTTACTGGTGGTCTCTAATAGAAAGAATATGACTACTGCTCCATCTGGCATGCTCTACAAGGAGACTAATATGAGGTTGTGCATGGGGCTGGCAACCCCATCATGTAAAACATAATGCTAAAGAAACCACTGTTGCAGAAGTCTGTGATTGCTTGGTGCAGACTTCCTGCAAAGGGGATCAGCTCTAATGGTGGATCCATGCTCCATAAGGAGCAAAAGAGAAAAGTATGATGATGACTTTTTACCTATATTAAAATATAATAATTTTATCTTCATCGATATTATGGAATATGTTGTTGCTGTGTGTCACCCTATGCCACGTGAAGCTAAGCTAGGACTGGAACATGTGCTCTTGGCATGTAAGGTGTTGTCATACAATGGCGATATAACAGAGTAATGTATTGTAGCTAGCTGCTATAATGCACTTGCAAACTAGAAGACACACAGCAAAACTAGGCCTAATGGCACAGGTATATACTTCCTGAGAGCAGAATAGTCAGCATATCCCAGATGAACTAATACTGGCTCACCAATTATTCTTGTTCTTGCAAACAATTGGGAAATGGCAGTACCTGGGTGAGGAACAGACTTCAAAAAATCTCAAAGATGGCCATACATAGTGCTGCCCTCTGTATCAACACTGACAATTATAAAATTCAACTGATAGTCTAATTGAAACTCAGATAAGATGAGCAGCACATTTTCAAAATGACCAATTATAACGGCCAGGTCATGGAATAGGGTCATGAGGGTTTAACAGCAAAAGTCACAGGTGTATAAGTAGATGAAAGCAGTGGTTGCCACCTCAATATATAATCCGCTAAAATAGTTGAGCCTAAAGGGAAAGTCAAGAAACAAGGGCACTTACAAAACTTATGAAAAGATCTCATGCTGTCTGTGAATGAATGGATAGATAGATGCAGCAATAGTGAATGCAGTCAGCGACTCATAGCTTGACTGCCTGCGTCAGGACCAGCGAACCAGAGCTGGTTAAGACCGTGCTCCACCTCCACGTGGTGGTCCTGGAAACAGTCTGCAGCAGTGCAGGCTGGCTGAGCGAGCATGGATCGAAATGGGAAGGCAAACCCGGTCCTTAAAAAATGCCGTGCAGAAGTCGGATGTGTCGACCGAAAGGTGCAGATATCACAGCTTAGGCGCAAACAGACACAATGCAACCACCGTCCTTTTCAGGACGAATGAGGAAGAAGGAAGAAGAAGAAGAAGAATGGATAGATCGAGACGCTAAATGGAATTCAGAACAGTAAGTACAACAAAAATTGTACTTTCACGACTACCTCAAGTTGTCAGAGCAGATACAATTAGGAGTAAATAGCCAATTTGTAACTTTAAACCAAAGTCAAGGGGTTCTAACCCTAATTAGGATGGAAAAGAAAATCAACAGGAAGATGATACATGGCTCAATTGGACCCACCCCTCTAGACTGTAAGGAAGGTAAAATGACCAAAACACTTACCTTGCTGGGAGAACTCTCTAATGATTAGATTACCTCCTGTTAAAATGTCATTAGTGGTTTTCTTTCATCATAACAGCTTGAACATCAAATGTAAAGTAGGGAGTATGACATCATTAGGAACCACTGGGTCTGACAAAAATTTCCATCAATTATATTCCCTGTACTGGGAGCAAACCCGGTACCTTTAGAATTAGCAGTGGATGCCATACCTCTTAGCCACTGTGACTCCCCAGTAAGGAAGGCTAAATGGCCAAAACACTTGCCTTGTTTGGAGAACCCTTGTGATAATTATATTACCTCCTATTGTAATGCTGTATTCTGTCATTAAAACAGCTTGATCTTCCAATTTAAAGAAGGTCTTATAAATATTCATTGGCCTAAATTTCAACTTAAAACCTAAAAAACCAGCGTATGTAGATGCTTATTAACTGACTGTTCAATATTATCAGGTTCTTGCCATAGATCCTAATAACCCAAGCATGAGAAACTCAGCTACCATAACTGTGAACATCATCAATGAAAATGATAACATCCCAGAGTTCCTTCGAGGTCCATATAAGGCTTCTGTGTCTGAAAACAGTACTACTTCTGCACATGTCATTTCAGTCAATGTAAGTTTCAGAATGTAGCAGTTTTACTTTTTTGACCTATAGAAGTTACTGTCCACACACATAAGGGTTAAAAAAGTTAAAGGTGGCCCATATCAGATACTGCCATAGGAGAGTGGAGTGTTAGAAACTTATCTGTACTAGGTCCAGCTTCATGAAGTGGTGTGACTAGTTGCCTTAGTCACTGCTTTAGCCTAACTTAAGAGCAAAGTCAGGTACCCATTTACAGCTGGGTAGATTGGAGCATGACGCTACCAGGTTTGAAACCTGGTTAAATATTGGTGATATTCTAAAGAGAACTGTTTCAGTGTGCTTTCAAGGCATTTCTATTTTATTGTTTTTGTGTTTGTTGAGTGTGATCAGTCTCAAGCATATTTCAGGAGGAGGAAGGATGGTCACTCAGTAAGATCACTTATATTAAAAACACTTACTACTGCATAGACTTGAGAAAAGCCACTAGTAGCCCGTTGTCATATATATATGTGTAAAGGAATGACGTGTTAGAGACTTTACTGTACTAGGTCCACCTTTATGACATTTATGACGCTACACTACATTCAGCTTTATGAGGTGGAGTGATGA
Organism: Oreohelix idahoensis; assembly: GCA_024509875.1. Taxonomy (NCBI): domain Eukaryota; kingdom Metazoa; phylum Mollusca; class Gastropoda; order Stylommatophora; family Oreohelicidae; genus Oreohelix; species Oreohelix idahoensis. The sequence continues at coordinate 337,572 of JAMPIV010010511.1, read as the reverse complement.
GTTCCTTTTCATGTTGCCTTTACCTTCCCTAACTCAAGAACAGAGTTGGGTACCCAATTACAGCAGAGTAGTCTGAAGCGTGATGGTATGAGGTCTTGATCCCAGAATCCTATAACTTTGCCACCAAGAGGCAAATGCTCTAACCATTTAGCCAGTTGGATGCTTGAGGAGCATAAGCCAGTAGTATTTCATGAACAACACACAATTTTAATTTTCTTAATTACATTTTGAAGATGACAGATATTCATTTTTTATATTAATTAAATTTTCAAGTTCTGTCATGTTCATTATATGTTGAATCTGTTTACACTGAAATTTGAATCTTTCTGATGTTCATCAAATTCCATTGTTCTTTTATTTTCAACTCAAGCTTTTTATTTTCTACTATACAGGCAGTAGACAAGGATCTTGGACTTTACGGAGAATTGACGTATTCTTTGGAAGACAGCTCAAAAACGTATGCTTTGTTTATTAATTTGCTCTTGTTAAAGGGCCATGATCATTTTTAATGGTATATCTACATAGAGAGTAATTGATGCAGTAGAGTACATATGTGATAGATACATCATTTATTCCCTTCAGTTAGTCCCAGTGGTGTCTTTAGGAATTTTTTTTTGGTTGGGTATTTGTATAGGGAGTACTTATTTGGGAGGCTCAATCTCAGAAGCTGCTCACTAAGACACCACTTAGTTATGATATATTTTCTTGATACTTAGTGTAATGTTTAAAAGGTTAATAAACATCCTTCAAAGTGCATACAATTATACATGTATATTACACTACTACAAGAGATCTGAACCACCCAACTTATACTAGAAAAATTTGGAGGATGAGAGCAGAGGCCTGGAAGCCATCCCTGTCTTCAAATACACCAACCGGTTATTCCATTAAACCATTTTTCTTTGTGTATCTTTTAACTTGTTCTCTGGTATTCTTCTGCAGCAGATATAAGCATTACTGTGCAGTGGATTGGTGTGAACAAATACTGATAATTTTTACATCGTTTAGTTTTTTATAAAGGGGGTTTGCATTCTTAATTAAGCAGTGCAAATGTATTGTTAAGTGTGAAGTAAACCTTATGCTTCTCACTTCAGATTTGGCATTTATAAAACCACTGGAGAAGTATTTTTGCTTGCTGGTGGCCTTGACCGCGAAAATATCTCAGATTACACTGTGACATTGATTGCTACAGACGGAGGCAACTTTAGAGCCACAACTCAACTCATCATTACTGTTACTGACATCAATGACAACTATCCAGTATTTTCAAATGCAAGCTACCACCTAATATTGGATGAAGAGACTGGGACATTATTACCCGAATTTTATGTGCATGTAAGCCTTTTATGTTATTGTTCTTTTCTAGAGGTTTTGTTTTCCATAAGCTGATTTACTAAAACTTTCTCTGTTTATTCTGAAGGGCTGGCAAGTGCCAGAAAAATATAACGCTGTGAGATAGTTCTATGTTATTTGTAAGTGTCTCTTTGCAAAAAAAAAAAAACTAACAAACAAAACGACAATGTTAGTGAGAAATTTCAATAGAGATCAGTTAGTGACAATTTCAGAAAAAAAAAATTACAGAATCATAAATCAAAATGTGCATTATCATTGGTGAACAGAAGTATGGACATTACACTCCAGATCAGGATTTCAGTATCTTGTCTTTTCTTTGAAATTTATGATAAAATATGGCATGCAGCTGTCTGCTGTAATGACAGTAGAAAAATATCACAACGTGCATGTTGAAATGTAGCTTAAGTATATAATAGGTAGTTTTTGATGAATCACAAGAACGAAAAGTGCCAATGTGTGATATATTTTATTTTAATCAGTATACAAGGCAAATGAAAATGACCAATAATCTGTACAAGAAACAGATGTAACACAAGTGTAGCTGTTCAAGAACATTTTAAATTTAAGTAGAAGAAATAATCACATTAAAACTGTGTAAGAAAGAAAACCCAAAAATGTAGGAATTAGATATGTTTCTTTCCTTGCCATGTGACCTGCTAGGGCTTAGAAGTGTGAAGTTGGATAAAGACTTAGAGGTGTGAAGTTGGATAAAGACTTAAAAGTATAAAGTTGGATAAAAACTTAAAAGTATAAAGTTGGATAAAGACTTAAAAGTATAAAGTTGGATAAAGACTTAGAGGTGTGAAGTTGGATAAAGACTTAGAGGTGTGAAGTTGGATAAAGACTTAGAGGTGTGAAGTTGGATAAAAACTTAAAAGTATAAAGTTGGATAAAGACTTAAAAGTATAAAGTTGGATAAAGACTTAGAGGTGTGAAGTTGGATAAAGACTTAGAGGTGTGAAGTTGGATAAAGACTTAGAGGTGTGAAGTTGGATAAAGACTTAGAGGTGTGAAGTTGGATAAAGACTTAAAAGTATCAAGTTGGATAAAGACTTAAAAGTATAAAGTTGGATAAAGACTTAGAGGTGTGAAGTTGGATAAAGACTTAGAGGTGTGAAGTTGGATAAAGACTTAGAGGTGTGAAGTTTGATAAAGACTTAAAATTATAAAGTTGGATAAAGACTTAAAAGTATAAAGTTGGATAAAGACTTAGAGATGTGAAGTTGAATAAATACTTAGAGGTGTGAAGTTGGATAAAGACTTAGAGGTGCAGAGTTGAAACTTTTACTGTTTGTGAATATATGAAACTGAATTTTATTTTTTTATTGTTGTTGTTACTTTGCAGTTACTCTCTTAAGTTTAATTTGCATATTCATGATATTTTCATTATGTTCCTCGGACAGGCCACAGATAATGATGATCCAAACTCTGAAAACAGCAAGATAGCATATTCTTTGCTGAATTACAACAATCCACCACAGTCGCACTTTGATGTTGATGCTTCAGGAAAGCTAACTATCAGATCTCCTTTAGATAGTGAGACTCTCAACCCTCCACTAAAAGGGACTTTTCTTCTGACAGTCCTGGCCAAAGATCAAGGAAAACCTCAGCATTCAGCAAATGTCTCAATTGAAATAACAGTCAAGGATATAAATGACAATGCTCCAATTTTTGAGAAAAATAATTACACTGCCAGTGTGCCTGAGAATGCTTTGCCAGGTGAGTACATACAATCTGTGCCATTGATATTAACAGTGAGGAAAATGTGTGCAACAGTATGTGTGAGAGATGCATTTTCACAAATAAAGTGAACACAAAATCAGGCTTAAATGAACATTTTGATATGCAATGGGATCCCAGTGAAAGTAGTTTTAAGACATATGCATTGATGGAAATTTATTTTGATTAGACCATCTGATGAACATATCCATGTATTAGAGAAAAATATCATCAAACAGGAATGAAAGGTTGAAAATATTTATTTAATCAGTCTGAAGAATAAACATTGAGCCTTTTTTTTAGAATTAATGCCTTAACACATTAACTACCGAATTGAAAAACACACTGTGGCCGAATTAAATTTTTTTTCCCATTTTCATCCTGTAGGTGTTTGCACAAAGTAAGCTGTAGTTTTCGTAATTGTTTACATATTTTTATCAGTTACACGTCATTTTAAAGATAAATGAATATACTATTACAATAAATACCGGTTGTAACTCTAATAGAGGTTGTTGCTATATAACGGCCCTCCGATGGCCGAGGACTTGCAATATTTTCACAATTATAACTGCTTGCGCCCCATCTCTATCAAAATCACTATTTCAATCAATGTGCACACCATTTTCACTCTTGTCCTCGTAGCTAGATCTATCAGTCAATTGTTGAAACACGTTTCTATCTTATTCAGCCGTTATACGAGAAGAACACGCATTTTTTGTAGTCCTATCACTAGTTGCCACGGTAAACAGTTTTACACGATTTGGTAACTAACCCAAAACGCTGAAAAATATGAACATAATATCAATTTTCCAGTGTTCTACAACAACCATGCTTTGGGAATTTGTTTTCCGGTGGCAACTTAAAATCTTGAACCAGATCAGAAAGTGTTTCAGTACATTTTTCATTCGTTTTATTACTAAAATTAGATTGGCGCTCTGAGCGGCTTGGGGTCCAAATGTGATTATTTTGTGAGCCGTTGACAGCGGCTTGCGGTAGTTAATGTGTTAATAAAAGAATTACAAGCAAACTCTTAATAGTGAAATATTCATTATAGAGGCTGTTATAGGTTATGTAATAAATAATTAGCAGTGCTTAAGTATCATTAAACTGGTAGATGAAGTAAAACAGTTGGGGTCTATGTAACTTAAGTAGTTTGTAGAAGCATTAGGTTTACTAGTGAGAGATTTCATTGAAAATTTAATGCAGAATAACTAGAAGAACACAGAGGGTAGCCAACAGTCTCACAAGAGAAATTATAAAAATAGCAGTTTAACATATGATTAAAGTATTAAGTTCAATAAGACCTCCTTTCAGAAAAAGCATTATCCAGATTTTCTGGGATTCGGAACATTCTGAAGGGGATGGGAGGTTTGAGGGCTGGATTTAGTATTACTAACTTCGACTTTTTTTGGTATTGTATTCCTATGTGTTTACTGTCCTTTCATAATATTGTCGCAATGGGTTGACATTTCAAAGCAGTCAGCCATTTGATGTATGTGTTAAATTCAAATTGATCATCAAAGAGCATCTCATTGATATTGTAAAGTTGCAGATACATAATTGATATACCCAAAAAGTATATACGTTAAATAGGTTTTTTCACTAGAAACTTTTTTCTCTCTTATACAGGCCAGTTTGTTGCAACAGTCAGAGCCACTGACAAAGATGTCAGCCCATCCAATAACAAAGTGACCTACAAGCTAGACACTCTCAGTGGTAACACATTCTCCATCCACAACACCAGTGGAACAATCACAGTTAAAGACAAACTGGATAGAGAACAGACGTCCCACTACACGGTTATTGTCACAGCCATGGACAGTGGTCAACCAGTGATGACTTCCACAACCTTGGTCTCTATAATTATACAAGACGTGAATGACTCCCCACCAGAATTTTCATGGGTATGTAAATGTTATGCAGCTATTTCATACAACAGTCCAACAGAACAAGTTATTTTTCCATTTTTGTCAAGAAAAATGGTTCTTCAACACACAAAAAATGCTGGCTGAGATAGTTAAAATTTATCATGGTGTGGAATATCACAATATTAATTTTCCCCCTCAAAAATTTGTGACCAGAGTTATGAACGAAGATTTTTTTTTTGTTTTTTTTTAACTCTCGTGTTATCAAGAAATTGACCTGTAGTTATACCAAAGCTTTTTCCATTGTCAGCAGTTTGTTTAATCCATTAGTGGAGCTTTGTGTGATAGAATGTAAATGGAAAGTCTTTTTAAGTGGCTGTAAAAATTTTAAACAAAATCAATTAAAGTATTTTCAGGACAGGTGCAGTAATTTATATTACTTACTTACTAACTTATTTAGTCATTCCTCTTCTACCCTGGGGTTTGCCAGAGAGAGTGCCATGCTGTCCTATTGACTGTCTTCCTTTTGGTCTGGTCCTAGTCCAGTCCTCGATCCATCAGAAATTGTTTGGTGTTGTCCTCTAGCAAATGCTTGGTCATCCTGGAGGTCTGAATCTTTGGCTTTTGGTTTTTCATGTTTGTTATTGTAGCTCTCTTTTGCTGAGGAATCCTCAGTTCATGGCATGTAAAAGTCTACCAGCTGCTGCTCTTCAGGTAGCCAACTCTTCTTTGATGCCTTCCTTCCAGTCTATTACAGCACCAAGGTATTTAAACTGGTTGACCTGCTCCAGATTCGCTTAATTCTTAAGTTCCTTTTTTTTTTTTTTTAACTTTTTATTTCTCAAATCCCTGGATTTTTCTGCTTATTTAATTTAAAAAAAATAACCAGATCTCACCAAGCAACCAATGACATCCTTCTCATACCAAATGGTATTTGGCTGCCCGTCATTAATTTAATTTAATTGACTATTCTCAAACTTCTCATTCATTTCTATGCTCAGCTTCACGGGATGCATTTTGTTTAGCTGTCTTTCATAAACCATGCTTGCAATTACCCCCAGAAGCCATTTTCAAGATTTCAGAAAAAAGCTGTATTTAACTCTTAGTATACGAGCGGCCTTCTAGAGAGGCTGTGATGCTGCACTGCAATTCTGTCTTTCAACCGGCCCGATTCTGTCGTCTATTTTGTATTTCCGGGCCGATCCTGTTCTTTTATTTTGAATTTTCACCATTTTATTTATTCTCATTTGAATATATATCGTGTTTGGTATTTTTGAGGAGATAAATTAAATGGGATCGTTTTATGATGGTAGGTTTATTTTACATTCGACCAGTTTTACTTTCTTCTGATTTTCCGCGATTTCGTTGTTTACGAAATAATCGCCATTTCCGGCACGCGGTATGAGGAGTCCGGAAGCACGCGGCCGTCAGGTAACGTGACGCAATTTTATGCCACGTGGGTTTCACGATGATGCGTAGGAGTGGCCCCGGTGTGTATAAATAGCCAGTTAAACGGCGGCCCAGTTCTCTATCGTAAGAAATATTGTCAGCCGTCAGACTACGTAATTTATCGTCTCCACTGTGGGAAAAAACAGCGATGAATTGGTATGTAGAATTTTATTAATCGTTTTACTTATTAGGGGTTCTTTTAGAATTTCGCCCATAGTTAAATTCTTCGGGGACATTAAAACTTAAAGTTTTAAACGCCAGCGCCATCCATTACTTTCTTTGTAGAACGATGTAAATGTAAAAAGTGTGTATAATTCTTTCTGGGATTTTGGCAGTAGATAGGAGTGTGTGAAGTTGTGAGAAACACGTGTGCCCATAGTTGTAGAATGTTATGTAAAACCACAATTTATTGCTGTGTATTTACTAATGTAATTTTATGGGGAAATCCCTGGCGTGTTCGTTAATTTTACTGAGCCTTAAATGTGAGAAATATTGTCGGAGGGTTCAGATTTACGTTGTAAGTGAATTATACTACTTAGGGGAGGAAACTATTCCTATAGCGAGATTTAATTTAATTTTGGAGCAAGCCGGGAAACCTCAATGGGTAATGTTAAAAAGGGAAACCCCGGAATTTCGGACAAAAGAAGTTCCCAAGTTGAAAATGTTGACACGTGGGTAGCCATGTGTGACGGCCAAGTGGCCCGTCAGACAGGTTTTGTTTATTTGGCTGGCGGATTTTAGTTGAGAGAAAGAGAGAGGAGGAGGGAGATTTAAGTGCCACGTGGGTAGAAATATTTTATGTATTGTTATGCAGAACGAGAGAGAGAAGGGGAGGAGGAGAGAGATTTAAGTGCCACGTGGGTAATATTATTTTTTTGTATTGTTGTACCTGACGAGTGGAGTATTGAGTAAGAGGAGTTAGGTTAGAGATGCGTTATGTTGGAGTTGTTATACAATAGACGCATTTCCTTTTAATTTCAGCGAGTCACGGCGAAACAGTGGGGAGCATAATTTTGTCAAATAAAATTATCCACGGCAAAAGACATATCTCAGGGTCAGAGTACTCGAGTTATCGTCAGGAGCAAAAGAAAATTACCCTATGGTCTCTGGCAGGGAAGCCTCTATGCTTCAGCTGGAACGGGGTTTATTTATCATACAGCCGAGAGCGTCGCTATTATAGTCTCTAGCAACGGCAGGTGGCCGTGAGACTGGTTTCAATTGCGTACAGCCGGAAATCAAGGCTGTGTTTTTTTCCTCTAACTCCGGAGCGGGTTAAAAGAGGGAAGCTAGTCAGCAGCAGAGAAGTTTGTCGACAGTTAATCAAGTACCTCATGCTTGATGCCAGAACTTCATCATCATCGTCGCAGAATTCAGGAACAGGTGAGAGGGTTAAAATACCTGGATCTTGAAAGTAACGAGAGAAGAGCGTAACGGAGACGCCGCATCATCAGTCGTTGAGTGTTAGAGAGACACTGAGACCAAGAGAGAGAGAGATAGAGAGAGAGGAAAGGAGGGAGAAAATAGACAGGACCGGTAGGGTCTGTTCAGTATCCATTGAAGGATAGACACTGAGCCATTGTGTTACTCCAAGTCTATTATTGTAGCATTTCCAGTGGTGTTAGTTAGCGGCGCATATTGCCTAACAAGTGGAAAGCGGTGTAGACGTTCGTTGAGGAAGAGTCAACCGGACTGAGACAGTAGAATCTTATTTGTATTAGAGAGTGGAGGCTAAAGTGGACAGCCCCCACAATAGTAGAGTTATTTAATCACTAATCATTTTATTGTTCCTCAGCAGGGTGACAGGAAGAGTGAATGTGATTTGGGATTTTTTTTTTTTCTAGTATCTATCTAATCTAATTGGTACATTGTTTTCAGGCCGTGCAACAGTGCACGCTATCGACTGACTTGATGACGTATGATGCCATTTTATGTTTTTCTTGTATGTAAATAAATATATACATATATTATTTACTGGATCAGCTTCTACTCCTTACTATACTTACTTTATGTCGTCTGTATAGTGGTGTCTGTGGTCGTTTTTATACACCTTATCTCCTTGTATTTAAAGGAAGTCAGAGGAGGGTGAGATTATAGCCAGTTTGTAGTCACGAAGCGGCAAGGGCGAGTCAAAATCTGGGTTTATCCCTTGAGCCAATAGTCTCATCTGTCCACAGGCATGTCATTTTCCATCTAAATTCTATCTTCTCAGACTTTCTCATACTAGGGTCTTGTTTTCATTCAGGCAAACTCTAAAAACTTAAATCCACTTCGTGACAGAGGCCGATGATCGATCCCCGTCAATAGCAAAAATTTATAGCTGAATGCATGTTTAAAACCACTGAACAATTTAGTTACATGCATGATATAGAGGTTTCATTTCTTCACATTTTGATATATCACACTTATGTTATCTTTATAAATAAATTATTTATTGCAAAATCTGTAATGGTAGTCATGAAAGGCCGCTCGTATACTAAGAGTTAATATTGTGTTCATAATTTGGTGAAATATCATTTGCTGTCATTGACTGTTTAGCTTTGCTTTGTTTAATTTTGTATCATTCTCTTCGTCTTTCCAGTTATAGTTTCCCTATCATATATTTCCAAGAAATTAAAGTCATACTATTCTGTGTACATAATTAGAAAATAAAATAGTTTCATTGCATAATCATTTCTGTTTCTAGAGTAAGTCCATACAGTACTTTATACCTACTTTAGAAAACAACACTGCAATCAGTGAATCAACAAGGCTAAGTTTGTTGAAATTTAGTATCAAATGTGTGACTAGCAGAGATGGACATATATGAGTGGATGCATCTGGCATGTGTGAAATCAGCATGCTACAGGGAACAATTAGCATTCATACCCTTGGACATTTGCTGAGGGAGACTGAACACCTTTGGGTCCAGCTTCGAGAGGTGTGGTGATCAGTTCCCTTCCTCGCTGCCTTTTCCTTCCCTTACTCAAGTGCAGAGTCAGGTACTCATATACAGCTGGATAGACTGAAGCGTGTTGTTACCGTGAATCGAATCTGGCACCTTTGCAGCAAGAGACCAGTGCGCTGACCACTCTGTCACAAAAGAAGTGCTAAATAGTAATCTAATTGCTTATTTGTTTTTTGTGTGTTTTTTTTTCTTCAAAATTTTAACATATAAATCTTTCCATCCAGCTGTCCAACATTTATAGAAAAAATATATAAAACATTTATTGAAACGTGAGTGCATTTATTTTTTGCATATTTAGCAAATAAAAGTAAAAGATTTTTAAAAATAAATAAAACTTCTATTTTCATTATATACAGGACTCCATGACAGTGACAAAGAAAGAAAACGACAATAACCCCATCATACAAAACAAAGCAACAGATCCAGACCAGAACCCAGATTTGTACTATTCAGTTTTGTGGTCAGAGAGCACAGGAATGGATGGAAGTGGGCGCTTTATTTCTGGAGATTCCTTAAAGGTGTGCATTAATACTTATGTAAATTTATAATGTATATGCTGTTGTATCTTGATAGAAGTAGCACTATGAACATTGAGAGAAAAAATAATGTGCTGGATGTCAAGAGGACAAGTTTAGCCCTGATTGTTGTGAGAGCAAGTTTGTTTATGAATGTTGAAGGAAGAGCTGAAGCCTTTTTTTCAGTTTCAATTATGTAAATTCAAATGCCAGAGGGAGAAAGAAGCAAGAACTGCTTGCTCAGAATACTCAAGAAGATGTATACACAATGATGATGGGTAGGTGCTGGAATTGAGCTGGCCATGTCCTCAGAAAATACCCTGATACCATCATCACAATTGCCGTGTTATGGACCCAAGAAGGAAGGCAAAAGAGGGGCCAACCACAAACAGCTTTGTGGAAAACTGTAGGGGCTGAGATGAAAAGCATGAACCAGAGTTTTGGTGCCACATGAAGGATTGCTACTGGCCAAGCAAAATGAAGAGAGTTTGTTGCTACCCTTCAAGATGCCACTGTTTGATGGTCACTGATTGCTTTGTCAGTCAGTGGCTAAGTACCCAAGAAGATGAGGAGAGAGAGAATATACTATGCTTTATAGAATATTTCTAATCAAATATCAGTGTAGATTTTTGCCATTTTTCCAGTTAAATAAGTTTAGTATTTACTTTACAGCATGATAAATGCTTATAAAGTTACCACAAGCCAAGTGACTTATGCTTGTCTCCATATTTGACAGAAGGTGTACTGTGATGCATGTAGAAAGGCTTTTAGGTTGGAAGATTATGTGTTGGGTCAATGGCCCATCTTGCAGAATCAGAACTGATACAGAAAGGCAGACAAATGCGTCCATAAGGAAATACAGCTTCTGTATGAAATGTCATGGGTAATATCTCCGAAAAATGCTACATATTAAGGGGAAACAATATCATTGATGAAATCAAAAAGAGAAGATAGCTATGGCATGCATTAAAAATATATAAAAGCAGATACCTTGACATGCTGTTAAAATGGAAGTCAACAGGAACAATAGAATCATGTAGAATCATTCAGAGGGAGGAAAGAGAAGTCAGAAAGATCTGGATCAGGTTTGGTTGTCTCTCACAAGATAGATCCAGATGGAAAAGGTTGTCAATGCTTGTGCTGTTGAACGGGGGTTCTCAACCATTTTTTTGCTCATGGCCACTTTCTGAGTCTCATTTACCTTGTGCCCCCCCACCGTAGTTGCTGTTGGCTGGAAAAATAGGTACTTGACCATCTGACTGTGGCCCTCAAGAAATATGGCATGGCTTCATGGGGCGCTACAAAGCCGGTGTTGAGAACCACTGCTGTAGAAGGATCTTTGAGAAAAGATGAAAGGCAAACTATACAGGATGGTGAATATGAGAAGGATGGAGACAACAGAACAGATATGAAAAAAACACAATTTTGGAGTGGATTGGAATGAGAAATTATGCTCCACGTAGAATTGGTCAACTTCACATGATTTTCCACGGCCTCTGAGCACACAAAGAAAGTGTAGAACCATTGCTTCCTCAGGCATGTGATAAGAGACAACTTTAAGGTTATGCATGGAGCTGCCAGTGTCATCATGTAAAGCAGTGTGCTACAGAAACCACCATTGAAGAGCCCATGACATGTTTTGTTCAGACTTCCTGTAAGGTCTCTGGCTGCAGTAGTAACCCAATTCTTCTTAAGGAATGAAAAGGGAGGGCGAAAAATTTTTTAAGCAGGTAAAATAAGATAATTGTAATCTTATATAAATGTGACGCTATTGTACAATTTAAAACTACTTCCTGTTTTATCTTTGTTTTACAGTAGACTTTTATGTTTGGATAAACTAGTCTTCCCGATGATACATAAGCATCTTAGTACTACCTACCTGTCAACCTCCTGAGATTAAGACCTGTAAAAAGTTTTAAAATCTGTACGCAATACCAATAAAAACCTTACAAAGTAAAAAAAAAAAAAAAAACTTTACACAAAAGTGTTTGTAGTAGAGAAGATGAACAGTTTAACAATAGTATAACAAAAAAGAAATAAAGTTATTTTAAATTGGAAAAAAAACGTACTTAAAAAAACACTTGTACAGCTGTATACTGACAAAACTTAAAAATCCCTATAGAAATTATCCTTTTCCCATACAAGTTGACAGATGTGGTACTAGTCCTCAAATCTATATAGATCTTAGCACTAGTCCTCAAATCTATATAGATCTTTGAAGCTGTAAATAAAGTATGTAAATGGATGACAAAATGGGGTTTTCAGCTGAATTCAAATAAAACATTGGGAATGATCTTCAGTAAAGGTAGGGTTGTAAAAAATAAAATTATAGATATAAATATCCAAGGGCAAAACATTAAAACAGTTCAAACCACTCGATATCTAGGAATGATATTGGACCAACAGCTGAACTGGAATAAACACATAGATAAACTAGTGGAGTCTTGCAGAGGATTGACTAACTTATTAAGATATTTGAAAGGTAATGGATGGGGTGCAAGCACTAAGACAATGCTCACTTTTTATAAATCTTTTATTAGAGGAAAAATAGATTATGGAAGTATAATATATGACTCTGCTGCACACAGTAACAAGATTAAATTAGACAGAATTCAGCATCAGGCTTTATGTACAATAGCAGGTGCAATCAGATCAACATCAATGGGAGCTATAGAGGTGGCTTTAGGAATCATACCCTTGGAATTACGGAGAAAGGAGTTAAGACTAAATTACATGAACAGAGTTATGTTGGATAAGTCTCACCCAGTGTTGCGTGGGTGGTTTACTGGTGTTGGAGGGTCCTTCGTTCGATTATTATAAGTTTAGTTGGGATGCTTGCTTATTTATCATTACACAACTTGTGTCCAAGCAAACCCCGATTCCGTACGAACTCATCCATTATTACTATAAACTTCTTACAAGAAAGAGTTCATCAGGTCAAAGGACCGTCAACAATGCAAGTTGAAGCAATCAAACGTAATCAAAGGAATGTGGGTAAGCCTTCGATTCGAGTCCAATATTTATTACAAGTTGACGCACGAAGACAGTTCACATCGGTATACATTCATATATAGTCATTAGAAATTACATGCATAGTATTCATGTCCGTCCGTGTCAAAACAATATGTCAGAAGAACATCGTGGCTATATACGTGCGCTGTTGTAGTCAACAGCCAGAAATGAGCACATGAGTTCTTGACAGCTACAATTTGAATCATAATGCGATTCTCCTTCCATCATTTAGTTTAATTTAATTAATCTCATACTTAGATTAATAACCGAACTGACCCTGAGTTCTACATCGATTCATATATCTAATTTAGGCTATATACTCAGCCTTTTTTTCCTTGGAAGAAATACAAGACACGACCTTCTTGCTTGACGGATAGCGTAACAAGGGCCATGTAACCAAGTCACCCAGCGTGACCTTCCCAACGCGAATGCGTCATAATCTCCGCATATATTTCGCGTTCAGTATACCGTAAAATATCGACATATTCTATAAATGTTAATGACCCCTAAACGTTGCGCATGGCTAAACCCCAGCAGACGCCGTCATTTAAAATAACACCGTAACAGATTTCCTGTCAGACGGGGGAAAAAAAAAAATCTATTAGATAGATTTTTTTTTGTGAATAATATTAATCAAATTATCAAAAATTTAACAAAACCCGACGTATGACCTACGATGTTCTATCTAGAACAGTGTCGTGGTCATGTCAGTAATTTCTTATAATAAAATCAACGTCATATCATATATATAACTTATATTAAACAAGGAAATGTCACTGTCACTAACTAATTAACTAATTAATTTGTTGTATGTATCGACTAACTAATAATGTGAGGTGTTATTAAAATTATTCTAACTAACTAAAATTAAAATAATTAATTATAGTATGTACGTATGGTACTAACTAATTACTATCTAATTGAAGAAAATGAGAAATAGTATAAGAGAGTAAAAGAAATAAAAATTGAGAAGTACGGACAATTAAAACCAAATATTAAAGTATATATTAAATTAGAATGCGTGTGAAAATGAAGTGTAAGGATAGATACCTAATTAAATTAACGCAATCAGAAGAAAAGAACAAAAAAAAAAAATTCATACATTTTAACTATAAATATGAAATGTCATAATGTAATATCTATTACCTTGATAATTACACTAATTAAAATATTAATTGGTGTGATATTATTTTGTTTCATCTTTTCTTTGTATATTTTTTTATTTTTTTATTTCATCACACTTTAACTTTATTTTATTATATATTAATTTAATAACTAGAAAATTTAACAATATCGGACATGAAGATCCAATCGTTGTTATATCCTGTTGACTTGTATGAAAGTTCATTAAGACACAAGGTTCATATTATCGAATTATGATATGATTATCCAATCATCGTTAGTTCCTTTATTAAAACTTTGAATGTAATTGAATCAGTCATCACAGTATATGTCCCTTCTACATCAGAGATTGTTCCTTTTTAACAGTTTTCAATCGAAATGAGTGATACGCAAAGTGGAATTGAAGTCCAAATTTTCAAACGATCCGTAAAACTTGATATTTTGATCACAATAGTTTATTTCGAAATGTCCTTATTTAAGTAGGAAGTCCAAATGAAGTGTTGTATATTCTGACGTGGCATTAATACAGTTCATTGCAAATGTAATGCTTGATTAGTCAGAAAATTTGAAATAGTAATATTCATTCAGAATCCGTAGGATGTCTGGACAACGTATCGGCTATGACGTTCTCCGTTCCTGGTATCGACTGTATTTCGAACTCATATGGTTGCAACGTAATAGCAAAGCGTGCAAGTTTAGCACTTTTATGGTTTGAACGACGTAATGCTGCTACAGATTTCTGATCAGTCTGGATCAAAAATGGAGATCCCAGCAGAAATTTTTCTAACTTGGTAATTGCCCAGATTACGGAGAGCAATTCTCGGTCTACAGTCGAATATTTAGTCTCCGGAGGTTTCAGCTTGCGTGAGATATAAAGTACAGGGTGAAGGACATCATCATGATATTGGAGTAGACAAGCCCCGAGTCCGTAATTACTCGCATCTGTACGTAGAACAAACTTTTTAGAAGCATCTGGTAATCTTAAAACAGGTGGGCATGAAAATATGTTTAAGATAGTGCGAAAAGTTTGTCACATTCGTCTGTCCAATTTATCCTTAATGGCATGTTCTTCTTTAGTAACGATGACAGGACAGCCGTGATGGATGATAGGTGAGGTACAAATCTGCTATAGTATTGGATTAAACCTAACAGACTCCTAACCTGTTTCTTTGTTTGAGGAACAGATAAATTTAATATTTTAGAAACCGTACTGGGAATTGTTTGGATACGTCCTGATCCAATAATGTGTCCCAGGAATGTTATCTCATTACACGCTATTTGAATTTTAGTTGGTTTAGCGGTTAAATGGTTATCCCGCAATATTTCCAAAACTGATTTAAGACCCAAAAAATGTTCCTCAAATGATGAACTAAACAAACATATGTCGTCAATGTAGGTAATTATATCTGATCTACCTGCTAAAATTTTTCGCATCATGCGAATAAAGGTAGCTGGAGCATTCATTAGCCCAAAAGGCATCACGTTCCACTGGTAAAGACCTTGTGGAGTTGAGAATGCTGTGTAGTATTTGGCTCTTTCGGTTAGTGGAATCTGCCAATAACCTTTGGTTAAGTCAATTTTAGTGAAAAGTGTAGCATTGGATAGACGAGGAAGTAAATCGTCAAGGATAGGATGTGGTTCGCTATCCGGTACTGTCTGCGCATTAAGTTTCCTATAGTCAACACATAAACGTATGTTGTTGTCCTTTTTCCGGACAATGACTAAAGGAGAAGAAAATGGAGATGTACTAGTCTCAATAATACCTAATGATATCATCTGTTCGAGTTCCTGAGATGTCTTACTCAGAAAATGTAGAGGTACAGAATAAGGATGAACACGAATTGGTGTATCATCGTTAAGAATAATATCGTGACTAATTACAGATGTGCATCCCGGTACATCCGTTAACACATCTGGGAAAGATTGTAGAAGATCAGCAACGCGTTGATGCTGTTGCGGTGTAACCGTAGAAGAAATGGTCACATCACGCCAAGTTTCAGTAGATTGGACAATAAGTACAGGTAAAGGCATCTGCACTTCAGGAAAAGAAGATTCTTCCTCCTGTATAACAGATAGATTAGAATAATGACAAGTAGATACAGTATTGTCATCTAATTCATGAAAAATTGACTGTAAGTGTATAGGACGTGTATGAAATTGCTTGAGCATATTAATATGGAATATCTTTCTGTGTCCCTTGATATCTAAGACGTAATCAACGTCTGAAATTTTATCAGTAACCTTATAAGGACCAGTCCATGAGATCAATAACTTATTGTTATTGTGAGGGAGTAATACATAAGCCTCATCGCCTGGGAATAATTGGCGTAATCGTCTAGATCGATTTTATATAGATTGAGCCTTAGCTTTTGCAGCCTCAGAAGAAGCTGTTGCCAATTGGCAAGACTCAATAATATTATTCCGAAGATTAATCACATACTCATAAGATGACTGAGTGTCCTGAGTCATCTCTGCATCAATTAATAAATCTTTTATCAGTCCCATAGGACCTCTCGGAGGGGCACCAAAAACTAACTCAAAGGGAGAGAAGCCAGTTTGTTCATGTGGCACCTCTCGGTAAGCAAACAGGACAGCTGGGAGTGCTCTGTCCCAGTCCTGAGGGTGTTTAACAGTAACCTTATGTAAAAGTTGCTTAAGCGTACGGTTAAGTCTTTCAACTGCACCGTTACTCATGGGATGATAAATGCTACTCAAATTCCTATCAATGTTCCAGGTTTTCATTACCTCGTTCATGGTATCGGATATAAACTGCGACCCATGGTCAGATAATAATTTTCTAGGAAACCCTATTCTAGAAAAAATTAGATGTAATGCATCAGCTACATCTGTGGTAGTGGTGGTCTTCAATGGAATGGCTTCTGGCCATCGTGTGCATAAATCAATGCACGTGAGAACAAATCTATGTCCTCTCGCAGATGGTAGAAGTGGACCAATTATATCTATGGCCATCTTGTCAAAAGGTCGTACTGAGATATCGCAAGCCTGAATAGGCGCCGTGTGAAAAGCTCCACGTGCTTTCACTTCCTGGCATGTAGTACAAGAACGTACATACTGCGAAATATCCCGTGATACTCCTGGCCAAAAGAATGAAGACAATACTCGAGATCGTGTTCGAGTATATCCCATATGTCCTGCACACTGCGAGTCATGCGCATGTTGAAGAATGTACCGTCTAAAAGCAGCCGGTACCATCACTTGTTGTTTTACCTGTGATTTATCACTAAAGCATCTAATCAGTATATCATTTTTAACAATAAACCAATGTTTGTTATTATTCCCTGATGTTAAATTATCAACCTTATTAACTAGGTTAAAAAATTTATTTAGAGATTTGTCATTTTTTTGTTTGTTTGCAAATGATTCCCTGTCAATAGGTGAATTGACCTCAATATCCTCCTGTTTCTCTGCATCCATCTTATTATCATTGACACTCTCCATGAGCATAGTCTGAGCTCTAGTTGTCACGGCGTTTCCAGTGCATAGATTGTGTCTCTCCCATTCAATAATATCTTCTGGTGAACAATCCTTGCTGCCGTGTATGCAATCGGCTTTTTCAGCATGCATACCTTCACGTTACCTGTGAAAAAAGGTGTTTTAACATGGATAATAGCTGTGGGGTAAAACTCAATAGTTCCCCCAAAAGTCATGCAACGGACATATTCCCCCGTTGCACAGCTAGGATGTACAAGCGACTGTCGCACTCCAATGGTTGTGGACCCCGAATCTCTCAATACAGAAACTATAGAACCGTTAACTATCCCTCTGTTAAAAATCAGAGAGCCTGTTCCATCATTGGATGCAAGACCTACTTCTGGTGGAACGTGTCCGCAGTTTAGCACTGTCTCCTTTGCCTTCTGAAAAATAAGATTGCATTGTGGGCAACTATTCGCCACGTTATAATTAATAGCAAAGCATGCAGCAGAAGAATGCATTGTATTATCGTTAGGTGGAACCTGAACCTTAGGGGTGATATCATTTGTAACTGCTGCCCCGGTATTATGGTTATAATGTGAAGATCCACGAGAATGAGAACGATTACGAGAATAATTAGTTGAATTATCCCATTGTCGTCTATTGTAATTGTTATCTCGATGTCTCGAGTTATAATTATCGCTATTCTTCCAATTGTTACCATTATTATATTGATATGACCGATTATAACTTGAGTTACGTGGATTACTGTTGTATCTTGACTGAGGTGAATAATTTCTGTTTTGTTGTCTTCCTCTATTAAAGTTATTGTTAAAGTTATTCTGTCCCTTATGAAAATTAATGTCATAGTTTCCTTTGAACCTACCTCTGTCTACACTGTGTGTTCTTGGTTTGTTATTACTATGATATGCCATATTGGAGGCTACAGGAAGTGGTTCTCTTATTAACGAGCCAGAAATGTTAGTGTTCGGATGAGCGGTGCAGTAATTTAAAGAAATTTTTTCTAACTCATCAATAGTTTAGGTTTTCTTTCTTGCAGATAAGCAAAGAATGGTGGGCTGACAGAAGATAATACTTTATCCCTCAATAACAAATAGACTAACTTGTCGTAAGATTTGTTGACACCTGCCAGTTCAACCCATCTGTTAAAAGTATTGCGTATGTTAGCAATAAAACCTGTGAAATCTTTATTGTTATCTGGCAACAAACTTTTGAAACGTAATCTACATGCCTCTTCGTTCAAATGGAAACAACGTAATAACAAAGTCTTAATGGCCTCATAGTCTGTGGCTAATGTAGGATCAATATTTTGTGCTGCACTTGCAGGTTCGCCATCCAGAAATTCCTTAAGTTTAAGTGCCCATGCAGTTTTGTCAAGGTTATTGACCCTACATACATCCTCAAAGCGCGCCAGCCATGATGATAGGTCATCCACGTGTAATTTGAAAGGTGGTAGCTTAAAGTAATAATTGCCCTTAAGTCGGTTGGATGAAGATCCCGATTGAGCATTATCATTTTGGCTTGCTGCAGCACCCTGTGAATTAAGTTTTGCTGTTTCCAATTTAAGCCGTTGCAATTCCATTTCTTGCTGCAATATGATTTCCTGTCGTTTCAATTTATTTTCTTCTTCAATCCGTAGGATTTCATCTCTTGCCATCTTTCTTTCTTCCTCTTGTCTTAATTCTTCTCTCTCTGCTTTAGCAATAGCTTTCTTTTCAGCCTCTTTTCTTTCAAGTTCTTCCATCTCTGCCTTAGCAATGGCTTTCTTTTCAGCCTCTTTTGCCTCATGGTTCGCAAGTTGTTGTTCTGCAAATTCAAGGAGTGCATCTCCTTTTTTGTTACAATCTTTTCCAATTTTAATGAAATGATCCAAGGTAAGCATTCTTGAAGTTGAATTATTTAAGTATTCAATTACTTATGTCTTGTAATCACCACTGGAATATATGTCGATAATTCTAATTACTCGACAAGTGAATAATCAATATACGAAATTGCAATATTCTTGTATTGTTATGTATAAGTTCCACAAATCTATAATATTTTGTGAAAATATTATATATATACCCACTAATATCTATCATAAATAGTTATGATAGTTAGTTATATAAGGTGCTGAAATTATATCATGCACTTAATATTAATATTCAATAATTATGAGTATTATTCCTAAATAATTAGGTTATTTAATCATAATTGCCACTAAGTTCTCAATGTAGTACTGAGAAAGTGTACTAATTAATATTTAATATGTCTTAATATGTTATAAAGTTATAATAATTAAGCATAGTATATTATGTCATATTCATGAGCAATAAAGTGCATTGCCCATTTCTTGGACCATCACTGCAAATTGGTGCAAAGTCCCTAATTCCTCTTTAAAACTAAAAAAAATTAATCATATTAATCTATACTCTTATTAATGAATAAATTATAGCATTAATATTAAATTATAAAGGGATGAAATGAAGACAAACAATACAATGGGTTAACCAAGGATTACAGAACATTATTAACATACACAAAGACCTTTTCACAATAAAAATGCATTTACAACTAAGTTGACTAGACCGGAAGTGAGAATTAAAGAATGAACTGAATAGATAATTAACCTGCGTACACAAAAATTAGTGACGTATACATGGACTCATTAACGGTCGTACAACAAAAATATAAACTGAAAGATAGTAAGGTCAGAAAAAACATGATAGATTACCAACATTGTTAAAGAACTGAATAAAAATTAGAACCAAATACACTAGAATACCACAGTTATAACACGACTATACAACTAACATGCAAGGTGAATTAATGCAAGTCCGAACGACACGATCACCGATATCCGACGCGTTCTTCGCGAAATGCTATTAATTCACGGCCTTAAGAACGATTACAATCAATTCGTAGCATCCCAGGAGCTATGGAACTGATTATAATTCGCCACCCATCCATACCCGCTACATGTAAAAGACAGAAACAATATTTAACATGGCTACAAAAAAAAAAGAACATGGCATTCTCGGACAAATAGGATTAACTTATTGTAACCTTCAAATAAGTTACTTATCTTTTTGCCTCGATAGATTCATACAATGCTTGCTTCGCCAACGGACAGTAGGACCTATATTTCATGCTCATGTTGATTGAATCTATTTTCCAATGTTCGATTAAGCGTTTATAAATAATCTTCTTCAAGGACGTTGAAAGGCGGCTGCCATCACTACAGCTGATTCATCCTGTTGTCAAGGGGGTGTGACGTCATCGGTGTAGATACAAAAAGTGTTCATTTCGCTCGAAGGAAAATTATTTCTTTCAACTCGATAATCTTTGAGTATTTTTTTTACAATTAAATTCCAGTTCCGCATCACATTGGCCACCACTGTTGCGTGGGTGGTTTACTGGTGTTGGAGGGTCCTTCGTTCGATTATTATAAGTTTAGTTGGGATGCTTGCTTATTTATCATTACACAACTTGTGTCCAAGCAAACCCCGATTCCGTACGAACTCATCCATTATTACTATAAACTTCTTACAAGAAAGAGTTCATCAGGTCAAAGGACCGTCAACAATGCAAGTTGAAGCAATCAAACGTAATCAAAGGAATGTGGGTAAGCCTTCGATTCGAGTCCAATATTTATTACAAGTTGACGCACGAAGACAGTTCACATCGGTATACATTCATATATAGTCATTAGAAATTACATGCATAGTATTCATGTCCGTCCGTGTCAAAACAATATGTCAGAAGAACATCGTGGCTATATACGTGCGCTGTTGTAGTCAACAGCCAGAAATGAGCACATGAGTTCTTGACAGCTACAATTTGAATCATAATGCGATTCTCCTTCCATCATTTAGTTTAATTTAATTAATCTCATACTTAGATTAATAACCGAACTGACCCTGAGTTCTACATCGATTCATATATCTAATTTAGGCTATATACTCAGCCTTTTTTTCCTTGGAAGAAATACAAGACACGACCTTCTTGCTTGACGGATAGCGTAACAAGGGCCATGTAACCAAGTCACCCAGCGTGACCTTCCCAACGCGAATGCGTCATAATCTCCGCATATATTTCGCGTTCAGTATACCGTAAAATATCGACATATTCTATAAATGTTAATGACCCCTAAACGTTGCGCATGGCTAAACCCCAGCAGACGCCGTCATTTAAAATAACACTGTAACACCCAGCACATACAGCTTTTACCAGATGTCAACTAACAACTCAGGCCAAGCCAATGAATACCACTAGATACCCTACAGGATGGAAGTGTATGGAGGAAATTGTCCATCTGGGTACATTAATTACATCAATTAATAACAGTTGTGAATACAAGCCAGTGATTCCGCCCTGGGAGATCAAGAAACCAGACACGGACTACCACCTAGTAGAAATACTTAAGAAAACAAATAATATAGAAAATATTAAAAACACAGCCAAAAATATATACAACAAATATCAAAAGACAGCATTACTGTGTACACAGATGGATCCAAGGGAGAGGATGGCAAATTGGGGATAGGAATATATATTCCAATATGGAAAATAGCAAAAGAATATAGCATCACGGAAAATACATCCATTTTCACTGCAGAAATGGTGGCAATACTAAAAGCACTAGAAATATTCTCTTATAACCCTCCCAAAAAATTAACAGTTTTAACTGACTCTCTTTCAACAATTAAAGCACTTAGAAACTTACGAGAATGTAGTAGACCTGATATAGCAGAGGAGATTTTTCTGGCTACTACATACTTATATTCTAGAGGATGTTCAGTATTAATTGCTTGGATACCTTCACATGTTGGCATAGAAGGAAATGAAAAGGCAGATAAAGAAGCCAAGAAAGGTAGATCTGATAAAAATCTAATAAATGTAGGGATGAGTAAATCAGAAATTAAGAGCTTAATTAAAGATTTAATAACAGATGAATGGAAAGCAGAGTGGGATAAAAATCTGAAAGGAAGACATGCATATAAGATGTTCAGGGCTCCAACAAGAAAATGTCAGATATCTAGGGAATTGAAAATTCCCAGTAATAAGAAACTTCTCAGACTACAGCTGGGAAAAGGCTATTTCAGAATAGAAGAACCTTACTGTGCAGGATGTCTTCAGGACAATAATATAGAACATTTCTTGTTAAAGTGTAAGAGGTATGACCAAATGAGAATACCAATATTGGATTATTTGCAGGCATCCAACTTACCTATAAATATAGAGGAGGTGTTGAGAATAGACAGACCTAGGGAACTGCATAATATAGTCAAACAATATTTAACACGAACACGTTAATATATAGTGGCTGGGAATGTGAAGGTCTGATGCTGTTCTTACAATGCATGTGACTTTAAACAGATGAAAGTCAATTAAATATCTGGTAAAGTCCGTTATATAACTAGAACCACCAGGCCTTTACACCCCTCCACTTTAATATTATTCTTGTTCATAGTTTCTTCTTGATTTTGTTTGTTTGTTTTTTATTTTTTATTTTATTATTTAACGTATAGGCCTAAGCACAAATGTGAGTATCCCTATTTTCAAATGTGATGCCACTTTCTCATGTCGGCAGTTGTTCATATTATTTGGAATTGAAAACAATATATATCCTAATTATAACCCATCAGAGGTTGAACGGGATTTCTGTTTATCTTCATTAATTTTTAAAAAATGTTAATATTCATTGTCATCATTATTTCCCTTTTTGCTTTTTAAGATATCACCATTGTAGCTGGTCCCCAGACAGCTTGCACCAAAACATTCATGTTCTTTTGCAGCAACGGCTTCTACAGCAACATGTTTTGCTTGATGAGAAAGCTGTTAATGCTTCCATGTTCTCAAATTGTGCAAACATTTTTTTCATAGGAGAAAAACACGTTAAGTGAGTCAAGAGACAATTATCTAATCACAGGAACCCATAACTGTGAGCTATTCACTTAATGTAACAATGCTTTAAGACAAATAATTTACATGTATAATTGTCTTTTCAGGTTATTTATAATTATCTTATTAATCTTAAATTATCTCATCTTACAGGTGACTTGTCGACTCCTTAGTGCTTATTTTTTAAGTCATTATATTTGGGGAAAGTTGTTAGCAGGAATAGAAGAGCAAAGAATGCACCAAAAGTGACAGTAGGAGAAAATTAGTTGAGAGCTATCACCTGTGAGCCATAGTCAGTTATGACTAAAGGGGACAACTAACAAGTAGGAATAAGAAACAGGCATGAAGAAAAGTGTAAACTTTTCATTACTGTTACAGCCAGGGACAAAAATCTGGTTTCTGTATAGTATGTTGCAGTGTTTTTCTTATTTGTATCTATGCAACAATTATTAACACTTTCGTCCTCTTTTGATGTTCATTAACATTTGTTTCAGAGTTTAATATCAATTGATAAATCCACTGGAGAAGTGTATCCCATTAATGAACTGGACAGAGAAAAAGTGCAACGTTTCCAGCTTACACTAGTTGTAGAAGACAGAAATAATCAACTTGGAACAAAGAAAAATGACACAGGTAAACATTCTACTGTACATCATAATGACAGCTGTTGAAAATCAGCCGTGATCAAACTGCACTGCTAGCCACAGGTTCTGGCTGTCTTTTTTGTTTACAGCATAATCTTCTGTTAATTATGTAATAGAGGATGCACTGTTTTTTTTTTTTTTTAATGTGTCAGGGAAAAAAAAGTTTACATTGCTGAAAACATAAACAGTTTTGCAAAATGTGCAAAAATTCTTACTTTAATTGTTGTTTTATTTCTCCAGTTCTAATTTTTATTGTGCACTATTTGCCAGTCATCTTTTTCTTTTGCACTCCTTATGGAGCATGTAGACAGCAGATAGAACAGTATGGTGCTCTCTCTGGTAAAACTCTGCAGCCCAGGATAGAAAAGGAATAACTAAGTAAATAAGTGTTCTACGGTAGTATCTGCTACGGGACTACCTTTTTACTATCTTTACTACAGGCGAGAGGAAAGAAATCAGATTAAGCTAGGAGAACAGGTCCTGGAGCAGGTCGACCACTTTAAATACCTTGGAGCTGTCTAGACCAGAAGGGAGGCATCAAAGAAGAGTTGGCTACCCAAAGAGCAGCAGCTGGGAGACTTTTTCAAGCCATAAATCGAGGATTCCTCAGCAAAAGAGAAGTTGGTAAGAAGATGAAGATGGCTGTATACCGCTCCACCTATGCCCCAGTCTTGACGTATGGATGCGAGTCATGGGCAATGACTACAACCCACAAAAGCCAGATCCAAACCTCAGAAATGAGGTATCTGAAGAAGGTGGTTGAAGTAACAAGAAGAGACATGGTCCGCAACCAGACGATACATCAAGGCCTAAAAACCCAACCCCTGCAGACCCAAGTAGAACAGTCCCAACTAAGATGGTTTGGCCATGTCTGCAGAATGGGAGAAGATCAGCTACCATGGCAAGCATGGGAAACTAAGAGCCAGGGATCCAGACCTCCAGGACGACCCAAAGTCCGCTGGGAGGACAACATTAGACAATCTTTGAAGGACCGAGGACTAGAATGGAACCAAGCCAGGAGGAAGACAGCCGATAGAATAGTATGGCACTCTCTCTTACAAACCTCTACACCTCACAGTAGAAGAGAAACAACTAAGTAAGCAAGTAAGTACTACAGGCCTGCTAAAACAAACTAACTTTTTTTATATATTGTGTAGTTACTGTAAGAGTGGTAGTCTGGACCAATGCTGTTTAAGCAGGTGTTTGAGCCCCGAATTCAAAGGATGCAAGACATGCCAGATGTTTTAGAAAGCTGATTTTTAAAAAAATTTTTATTATAGACACACTATTCTGTTCAACCCTTGATGGGTTATATTTAGGATATATAATGTAGTAAATTCAAGATTTAAAAATCTGATTTCTTATATCTAAATATCATATGTTCTTCCCCCTCCATTCAGTCCAAAATCAAAAACTGTAAATCAAAACTGTAAAATTGTGTGCATGAATGTGTGTGTGCCCTCCCCTTTCCAAAAAAAACAAATTGAAAAAAAAAAAACATGGAAAAAAGAGCGGATCATTATCAACATCTATATAATACTAATAACTCAACTGTACTTTGTAGAAAATAGAACATTGACAGCATGAATTCAATGAATATATTGTACTTGAAATATTAACCTCCTTCAAAAATTTTTTAATCTTGGTGCGGGTTATTAAAAGGAATTATCTTCTATGTTTCTACATCCTTATGAAAAAACGCTAACAGCACTCCTAAATTGAATGTCTCTAATGCCAGTTTTCCATTTTTCCAGACTCAATACATGCACTAAATGTATAAATAAAATGATATTTTTCTTTTTTTATTTCATGCAGAAAGACATATTTGTGATATCTTTTTCACACATCTGGCATATGTTGTGAGTTAGAAGAAAATGGGGTTTGAGTCTTCGTAAGATGATTTAAAGGGTTGCTGGACTTCTGAAAAGTTATGAAGAATTGATATAGACATATTTTTGCACATGGTCAACCAATCATCTTCTTTTTCTTTGTACACTCTCAGACATCTTGAATATTTTCAAAAATAGCAGTGGCATCATTTTGTGTGAGTCCTGGATGCTCTGCATCTCATTTATCCAGTTCTGATAAAACTCTTTGCCTCTTCAGAAGTTATGCTTGTATCAGGTTGAG
This sequence comes from Oreohelix idahoensis, assembly GCA_024509875.1. Lineage (NCBI taxonomy): Eukaryota > Metazoa > Mollusca > Gastropoda > Stylommatophora > Oreohelicidae > Oreohelix > Oreohelix idahoensis. The sequence goes on along the minus strand of JAMPIV010010511.1, from coordinate 311,483 downwards.
GTAGCTTGCCACCTTCCTTTGCCAATCTGTCAGCCTCTTCATTGCCGGGGCTGCTACAATCAATCAAGAACACTGATGAGAACACAGTGATCTTAATTTTGCAATCTTGTCATTGATCTCTTTAAAAAAGTGCTGCAACTTTCTCTATTATATCTGTACAATCTAGATCCCCTGAATAACAATTCTAGATATCCATATTTATAAAGTTTTCATTTTTGTCGCAGCAATATTAACAGTTGTGATTGAGGATGAGAATGATAATTCTCCCACGTTTAATGAACACAGTTTCACAGCAACAATCCAGGAGAACATGCCAATAGGAAGTGAGATTAAGATGATCAATGTCTCATCTCTGATTATTTCTGATGCTGATGCGGTTAGTATTGTGGTGCTAGAAAAATATTATTGTATTATTAAACATTAAACAGCATCATTAAGAAACCATGTTCCAAGTAGTTACCACTCACTCTGAGGAAACCATTAAGAAACCATGTTCTATGTAGTTACCACTCTGAGAAAACCATTAAGAAGCCATGCCTCATGTAGTTACCACTCTGAGAAAACTAACAAACCATGCCTCATGTAGTTACCACTCTGAGGAAACCATAAGAAACCATGCCCCATTGTTATGACTAAATTCATAACAGTCTCTATCGCACTCGGCATGGTTTGTGTACAAACTTCCTTGTTGATAAGCGTTACCCGGACTACCCCGGAAGTACTTCATATACTCTGCTGATTTTGAGCAGACGATTTGCTGCCGGCTTCAGATCGAAGATTTGAGCGAGTAGTCGGTCTCTTTCACTGTGTATTCTCTGTGTGAGAAAGACATGCTTGAACGAGCTCCAGAAAGTGTACTCTTGTTATAGAGTTTTATGATCTTCATATCAGCTAGGTCGTCCTACAGTTAGAGCCTAAGCGTGATTTTATTTAAACGGACAAGTCAGTGCTGAAAGGAGAGGAATGAGTATGACATATTATATTAAATGCTTCAGCAAGGTGCCTCTGACATTGTTTCTGTAGTCTACATGATGATAGACTGATTTTATGGACGGGCTAGAGATTGCCATTGTCTATTTTATGGATGCCTTCATTGAGGAGCTATGTTTCATCGATTAAACTATATATTGTATAAACGTCAATCAGGCATTATGAAGTTTTCTTACTGTTGAAGACTAGCCTTACGTTTTGAGGACTTTGCAAAAGTTGGACGAAAGTCAAATTATACCCTAGACAGGCTGGACACCAAATTCCTGCTATTTGTAAGGACTCTAAATGAACTCGGAAAGGGAGGTTAGATCAACCATCTACCAGATAAAGAATTATCCCTCTACACCCATGTAATTACCACTCTGAGGATACAAAGAAAAAATTGAACTATTCCTTCCTTAGGCAGGTCATAAGAGACAACTAATATGAGGTTTAGCAAGAGGCTGGCAACCTCTTCATGTAAAACAAGTTGTAACAGAAATCAGCACAACAAGAGTTTTTGATTTGGCATCAACTTTTTTAAGGTGGCCATCTGCAGTGATGTGAGAAATATTGATGACGACGATGACGGCTGTAGGAAACAGTTTTAAATTGCAAGAAAGCTCCAGACAAATTATTTCTTACATTCCTATGTAATAGTTAATTATTGTTTTACACAACCACTGCATTTAGTTTATTTGATCATTACACTTTTATTAATGGAAATTATGAATCAATATTCCTTATTTGCTCCATAAGGGGCATGGGACTACTAATGGTGTCTTATACAAGACTTCTTTGCCAGAATACTTCATGAGATTGCATTGGTGGTCTCTATTACAAGCTTTTAATGAACAGGTTGCCAGTTGCATCACCTCACCCTTTTCATCCACTGTGACATGCAAGTGAGAGGAGTTGATCTAAAAATCTCTGTTTTTCCTCACAGACTGCCAGAGTCATCTGTGATTGGAGACTATGATTACAGGGCAGAAACATTTCTCCAACAGGGAGACTCTTCACATGATTAGATAGCCTCCTGTTGTAATGCTCTATATAGAGTTTCCTATCATCAACAGTATAAGTAAATAATAACGATGTATAACTAATACGGAGATAAAAATAATAGACATGATGGCATTTCTTTTTAGTTTTGCAGACATGCAAGATCAAATAATGCGTCAATTAAAAATCTTCACCTTTTCAAACAAGTTGGTAAAAGGAAAATAGAATATGGCCCCACAACAACAACAAAAATACTTTTAAAAAAGGCATCTCCTAATAAAACTTTTAAAGAACGTTAAAAGAATAATAAAAATAAATATTTGAATATAACTACTTGATGAAGAAGAGTCATCCAGTACAGGTAGTGCAATTTTTTAATGGTTTCTTTTGGGTTTCTTTACTTTCTTTTTCCCATTCTGTTGCTTTTGTGTTTTGGTTTAACTACATGAAATCTTTTTTTTTGTGAGCAACATTCTCTCTCACTGTATATATGTAAAACACACACACACACATATATATATATATATATATAAACATTTTGTTGTTTGGTTTGATTTGAAGGACCATCTTCATTGCACACAGACAACTCCATCAGAGCTCCGATCTCCTCCCTTAGATCACACAAGGAGGATCTCAGCACAGTGCACGAACTTCATAGCACCAATGAGAATCCCAATGTGTGTATATAGGAATCACACATTCTATAAATATTTTTGTGGTGGGTAGGTTTCCAAAGTTTTAAATTTTTGCCAGGGCAGCGGCCTTATGGCCTAATCTTTACGAGTTCCAACTACTGAGGGATTTTTAACGTGCGCAAACTGCACACAGAACTTCTTATTTTTTCACCCTTATCCGAGAAAGCTAGGATCTCACTTCCTAGGAGACCAGGGGGGAGTATGACATCATTAGGACCACTGGTTCTGAAAACAACATTTCCACAAATTATATTCCCTCTACTGAAAACAGTAGAAAAAAAAGTGAGAACTCATCTAAATGCATTTATATATTATTTAATTCAAAAAAAATTATCTAATATTGGTATCCTCTGTTGTTCATACTTCCTACATTTTAGTAGGAAATTCTCTATATCTTTTTCTTGTAGACACTCTGCACAGTAAGGTCCTTCTATTCTAAAATAGCTCATTTTAACCTTTAGCACGCTGCATTCTTTTCCCAAAACAGTGCGCCTGCAGCTGCATTCTTTTTCACAACGCGCCATTGTTATAGTGGGTGACTTGTAAATTCTATAGTTTTTTTGTTTTTTGGTCAATTGCTATCATTTTTGGACTGTATAGAAATGAATAAATGATGAATCTGATGATGTAAATTTTGTTTGTGTACATGTTAGATGAGATAGGAAGAGAGGAATGGAAAGATGGAAAAACAATAAAAAGATTTTAAAAAAATTTTGTTTAATTTTTTTTTTTATTTAAAATTTTTTTTTTAAATTAAAAAAAATAACTAACAAACGAAGAGTCCTTATCTCTTGCATTTCAATAAAAGTCATTTGACCAATACAAATCAAATGACGATCTTTTCGTTACACCCATCATCAGTAGCAAAGCAACAAACGCCCTCATCAGCAGTGACTTTCGACCATAACCCTAAACCTTTCCCATAAACGTAATCCTAACCCCTAAAATTAGACATGCTAGCAATGACATTCTACTTTCGTTACCATCTCTGCCATCACCCATATTCTGAGAACCGATATCAGCGCTAATAAAGACAACAATGTCAAAACTCAAGAGTATCTACTATGGGCCTTCAAAGGTGTCTACCTTTGCACAAGATTACTCTTGGCAGAGTGGTAGATAGAGGAATAAAGATGCTTCTATCTCAAGGGAGTCTTCACAAGATATTCAGAAAAGCGAGAACAATGCTGCATTGGCTGAGCACGTTAACTCTATGATCTGCCGACAACTTTTGTGAAGGATTAAGCAATTATTATTTTAGCTCGTCAAGCCCCCACCCTGATTTACTCAGTGGAATTCTTATTATTATGGTATAGCTCTGTTTAGAGTGTATTTAGTAAATTGACTGAGACAAACATGCAGTACATTTAAAATGATTAAATCGAAGTTAAATTTGTATAATTACAAATAACAAATTTAATAATCATTTATTTTTAACAATTGTTTAAAAGAATGAATAATGTTTTTTCAGAAAAGGTATCATCACTGTTGTGATGGGATAAAAGTTTATAAAGGAGTTCACGTTGCAGTTTATAGGTTTCACTTATCTGCCACTGGTAGGTTCTGCTCCCGCTGATGGGTTGGTTCTCGGTAGATTGATCACTGATAGCGCTCGTCGCTGGTCAGGGATGTAGGGCGTAGCACGTTCCCAGAAGTGTCAGGGAGTGTCTACAAAGTTGGTCCCTCATCTTAAAGCTCAGGCCACTGTTCCTTTCTTGTTCCAGAGATAGTACCCTCAAATGGTACCACCACCAACAACTATGGTAAAATAATAGAAATGAAATGCTCTCCTGAGTATTGCGTTTCCTGACACATACTTATATGTCCCCTTTCTCTTATCCCACCATCCCATCTACTCAGACTTTACCCTTGATGAGAATTAAACTTAATCCCTCAAGAGAAAACTTTCTTTACATTTAAATTGAATAGCTTTATCTTTATTTTACATTTAAATGAAAAAGGTTAATAGTACAGATAGAATATGTTTACATTTACATCTCCACTGACTGAAAAGTGTTCACAGTATAAATTGAATATGTTTTCATTTATATCTACACTTGTTGAAAAGTTTGAAACTTTCATTAATTTTAAAGTGAATATGTTTACATAGACATTTACACTGGTTTGAAAATGTAGATATTATACTTAGAATGTACATCGTTTCTTTCATCTTTCCCTCTGTGCTCCCTATGGAACTTGGGACTACCTATGCTTTTAATTCTCTTAAAGAAACTAGCGATAAAGCAGTCACCAGCCCTTGCAGTGGTGGTACATGAAATCATCATTCTATAAGCTGAGGTTGCCAACCTCAAATGACTTGGACATCCACTAGCGATTTTCACACATTAATATTCGCGTGGTAATATATACATATTAGTTCACATGTTAATAATGAAGAATGTAAAATGACAACTTATGCCAATCCTGTCTCACAGACGTTTTTGCTCAGATGAATAAAGTTAAGGCACTTGAATCGGCCTCTTACATGTGTTCTTGGGGTCGTTATTTTAAAAATAGATTCCTTCTTTGACTCCGTGTGTTTCAGTTTCCTCAGATTCCGGTTCCTTATTAAAATGGTAGAGTTTTTCCTGGGCTGTGTAAGTCCTTCCAAAATACTCCAATAAAAGGTGTCCAGTCTGATAAGATAGAATTCTGATTCTAACTTTTTCTGGCAGTCTGGTGTTGTCTTGGCAGCGATTTCTCACTGTGAATTAAACTGTGAAAAGGTCCCGTTATATTGCCTGTCCTACCCCTGCATCTGTTTGTTATGAAGCTACTCAGGGCTCCATTCATTTCAAACATGCTTGTTGGGTGGGGTAATTTCAAAATATTCCGACATGGAATAATTTTGCGCATGATGCAAAGGTCACTACTCCCATATACAAGGTATGGCAATAAAACATCCAATGCCTGGTGTACAAACTCATCAACACATCTGTAAACTCATACGACAATGTGTTTCAGATGTAACAACATATTACTTTCAGATAAAGTAATGTCTATGTGAAAGTCGGACAGGAAACGATTTTATCATTCGTGTCTGTCCAAAATGTGTTGCACAGACGAGTAATCTTGTTATCTGTCGCTTGAGCACACAACTCTACACGAAAAATAAGCAGACCAATATGGGTTTTACCTGCGATAATCTCAGTAAAGCTGTGTTGCGCCTAGCAAATATGATGTATTATCGCCAACAAGGAGTGTCAAGGGTTTTGACAATATCAAATATCTGCTTGATACGAGCAGAAAGAAATATGTCGACCCAGAAATTCCAGGTAATCAGTACTTACAACCATTGAAATGAGTACTGCCGTAGTGAATAAGAGATCGAGAAGGGGTCGCCCCAAATCCATCTTGTGACAATCACTACCAACACAGTCTCACTAGCGACACTCGTTCATAAACGCAACAGAAGTCTGTTGTACAGTCCTGTGTACATATATATTTCACCAATACAGAATCCTGGACATCGGTATCATCATATAAGGCTAACATATGAATAACAAGCCGGTAGCACCTAACAATGGCTTCAGACACATCTCATGTTACACTGCTCACCATAACATGACTGATACCAATATCTGCTGGCACTCTTGCACACAGTCGCCTTGCTTCTATCTTGGCCTCCTCTAGTGTGGCATACACCTCGCACCAGGAATCTCCTAGTCAGATCAACCACTGATAACCTCTGACCACATATAACTCTTAAAGTCAACACAGATGCGACATCCTCTCCTCACGTATACAACTTACATCTAGGCCCTATAACATCACTTCTAGTGCATCAAAACCATTGCGCATTCTAACATTACTTCTAGACTCTACAGTCTAACAATAATCACTTCAGATACAATAACATCACATCCGACCCGTTACAACATCACATCTGACCAGTCTTCCACAACAGTCAGTCACACAACTCCCTCTAACATTGCAAAAATACTCTTCATCATACAGACAGTTCACTACCCAACATGCTGTCCACGGGCTCACGTGAATCTTACAAACATATGACAGCCTGAACAACACTACAAGTATATTACTTTAGAAATAACACATGACTATGAAAAACTTGCATGCCACAATGCTATTGGCATTCAGCCATAACATTTATTCCCTCCTTTACCCACACACACCTTGAAACACACATCAGGTGTATCATGACATTGTTATAAGACACCTTTATTGCATACTGCTCAGCATTTGATGATATAGTTTCCATTTGAAATCTATCTTTCCTTGCAGGGAGACAACAGTATGTACAACATTACTCTGGAGGACAACTCTGTTTTTAAAATCTCCCCATCAAAAGGAGATGGCAGCACTACTTGCACTATTACAGTTGCAAATCCTAGCATCCTGGACTATGAACAACATCAGAACATAACATTAAAGGTGCTCTTACACATAAGTGCTAAAGTTATGATAAGAGTATAAATATTATTTGATTTAAAATCATTGTTAATTTTTACCTTAAATAGGTTTTTGTCTATAGATGGGTGCCTCTATTTACAAATTATTGAATAAGATATTTTAGATATGTATGTATTTTAAATGTTGAAGAAACAAGAAGAGACATGGTCCGCAACCAGATGATACATCATGGGCTCAAAACCCATTCCCTGCAGACCTGAGTGGAAAAGTCCCAATTACTATGGTTTGCCCATGTCTGCAGAATGAGAGAAGATCAGCTACCACAACAAATGTGGGAAATCAAAAGCCAGGGATGCAGACCTCCAGGATGACCCAGAGTTTGCTGAGAGGACAACATTAGGCAATCTCTGAAGGACTGAGGACTAGATTGGAACCATGCCAGAGGAAGACAGCCGATAGGAAAGTATGGCGTTCTCTCTTGTAAAACTCTACACCCCAGGATAGAAGAGGAACGACTAAGTAAATAAGTGTATTTTAATCTAGGTCTCTTAACACTTTTCTGTGATACTGCCATTTCAATCGTACAGAAGTTTAAAGTGATCTAAAAGAAGATTTTCTTAACATAGTTCAGTTGCGTTAAATACATTTTAAAAAAAATAAAATAAATTTTCAGGCTTTCTGTTTTTCACTAATTTTCTGTCATAGTTATGAGCATCAATGAAACTGAAACAGCTTTGAGTTAATAACCTAATAACACCAAGAGTTTTATCAAAAACAGATACAGGAGCAAGTGGGAAACAGCATCAAGGTGACCAAAAAAATGATGCATATTACCAGCTCAGCAGAAGTGAACAACCGGTAATCTTCAAACTTTGCACAGGTCACAACAAATTGGGATACCATCTATGCAACAAGCTAAAGATGGGAACTACTGATGAGTGTAACTGTGGCACCAATAAAATGACTGCTGTACATCTACTTTAAAGGTGCCCAACACATAAGGAACAGAGAAAGCACATATGGCCATCACAAGTAACTTTCCTGGATAAACTCTACAGAGATACAAACAACCTCAAGCTGACTGCTGCTTTATTTGAACATGTTCAACATGATCTCTGAGAGTGAACGAAGAATAAGAAAACACCAAGGTTATGAACAATTCAGATAGTAAAATTTACCGGCTAGATAAATACTTATTATCTTGAGTAGTACAGAAAAGCAGAACAATGTGTTGGAAAATTGCCAAAAAGTCAGCTAAAAAAACATTCAATTTTTTGAATATTTCAGTTTTCAGGTGTTCTGGTTGAAGGATACAGACCTGTATTGCACACAGAACTTAGTGCACTTGAAAAATCAGAAGCAAAAATAAGACAATAGGTTTCTCATTTCTTAGCTCAAATGTTTCAACAAAAACTCTTGGAAATTTGTTTCCTGACTTGCGGTTAGCTTGTTGGTATTTACAGAAATAATTTACGCCCACGGCGACCGTTGCCTCAATTGGCTGTGTGTGGTGTACCCGGAAACGGGGCCTCCCAGTACTGAGGCACAGTTAAGTCCCCGATGTCACTTATCGGTGCAGAGTTGAGAGAGATGGCTGAGCATCACAATCCCCCCTGTGTTGCAGCATGATGAGAACCAAGCATTGCACACTGAGCTTGGGGGGATCACTTGGGCACCAGACTTAATACTGGCTCTTGACTGGATGGCCGCATGCAGGAGATTTCTACAATGGAGGGTTGGCAGGTGGTGGGTATCTGGAAGTGGCTCTGTGCAGGACGTGAGGATTCCTTGGGAGAGCCCAGAACCAGAGCACAGCATTGTGCAAGCTCTGCATAGTTGGAGAGCCCCCTGGATGACGGGGAATGCACAGTGTGCTACCCCACCTATCCCCAACTGCTAACTTAGAACCAGAAGTGGGGTCCTCTGTATGCGTGCCAGGCCAGGATACAATGCCTGGGAAAGATACTGGAGCTCAGAACTCCCTAACTCAAAGTTGCAGGATGGCAGAAAAGCCACGGGAAAGACAGGGCTATTTTGAAGATAACGCAACCATATTTTTACCATACGAGCTCGGACGCCGCCTCGGTAAACAAGGTCCGCGCAGAGCAGTGACATCCCCAGGCTGCTTGCGAATAGTCTACTACTGGGAACTTAAACAGATTAGGGATGAGCCCACTCTCCCGTTGAACAGGTGCTAAAGTCGTAGATACTGGGCCAGAAGGCGCACCGGAAACCACAGTATCACGCAACTCGCCTTTTTTTCTATGGAGAGTACACCGTCAAATAAATCTCGTAATGGTGCTCGCCCTGTGGAGCTCCACCAGGCAGGTGCAGTGCCGGGCTCTGAGCCTCGACAGAGCCCACCCTCAGCTACTGGAGGACCCTCTAGACCGTCTTGTGGAGTCAGCAGACGGCGGAGGAGAACTACTGACCAAAACAAAACAGAAAAAGAGAAACCCAGAGTGCCACTTGTCATGATGCACTGGAATGCAGAGGGAGTGAACAGCAAGCAGGCTGGATACAGCAAAAAGACAGAGCTGGAAAACATCTTGTATGAGAAGCAAGTCAGTGTTTGCTGTATCCAAGAGACTCACTTGAAAGCAGATCAAACCTTTAAAATAAGGGGATATCAATGCTTCAGATCCGACAGAAAAGATAGACGAAAAGGAGGAGTACTTACTCTTGTAAGGAATAACATTCCTGCACACGAAAGGAAAACCTTCATGGATGGAGCAGAATATCAGCTGTTGCAGCTAAAGGTAGACAAGATGGAAATAGAACTCCTGAACTATTACTGTCCGAACAACAAACCCCTGAGTCTCAGCACTATACAGGTACCAGCCACCAACTTTATAGCAGTTGGAGACTTTAATAGCCACTCCCAGAGCTGGGGCTATAACCATCTGGATCACAGAGGTGAAGAGGTTGAAACTTGGCAAGATGATCACTCCCTAATCCTAGTCAATAATGCCACAGATACTCCTACCTTCTACTCCAGAGGATGGCACACAACTTCAACACCAGATCTTGCCTTCTCCACACCAGATATAGCTGGATCTATTAGTAGAGAAGTAGGAGACCAAGTAGGGGGAAGCGACCATCGCCCAATCTTTCTTACTGTCCAGAGTGCAACTCTCAGTACAGGCCCAGCCATTACAAGATGGAACTACAAAAAAGCCAACTGGGGTTTATTCAGGCATCAGGTGAACACGCTGCTGTCTACCCTCAAGGTACAGAACAGAGACATTAATGAAGTGGTAAAAGACTTCAACAGATGCATACTACAAGCTGCAAAAGAAACCATTCCCAAAGGATGCCGGCGTAACTACATACCATACTGGTCCAGCACACTCCAAGAACTTCAGGAAGCTATGGACAGGGCTAGAAAGGACGCAGAGTCTCAGCCTTCACTTGAAACTCACAACAAATGGAAAAAGGCTGTAGCAGAGTTTCAGAGAACAAAGCTAGAAGAAAAACGGAAAAGCTGGAGAACTAAAACGGCATCGCTGAACCTTGAGAAAGACGGCAGGAAACTTTGGAGATTAGTCAAGTCTCTAAATGAAGAGCGTTCCTCACCAAGGCAGACTATCACATTGGATGAAGGTGGCAAACTTTTCAGAGGAAAACAAGCTGCAGACTTGTTTGCTAGAAGATACAGTTCAGAAAGCAACTTACCCATTAACATAGACCATCAGAGAGAGATAAGAAAAGAAATACTGGCAACCAAGGGACAGACAGATACTCCTGCCCCAATGAGGGAACCCATCACACTAGGAGAACTACAGAAGGCTATTTCCAAGCTTAAGTTTCAAAAGTCACCCGGCCCAGACAAAATCAGCAACGAAATGCTAGTAAATCTGAGCTCAGCAGCAAAGACAAAACTGCTTGAGATATTCAACCACAGCTGGTTGAAAGGAACGGTACCCCAAGTATGGAGAGAAGCCATCACAATACCCATACTAAAGAAAGGGAAATGTAAGACCGAGGCTGCAAGTTACCGGCCAATCAGTCTCACAAGCTGTGTTGGGAAGACTATGGAGCGAATAGTCAACCACAGATTGAAATGGTATTTAGAGTCTGAGCAGATCCTGGTGCCGGAACAAGCTGGATTTAGAGAATGCTACAGTATAGAAGACCAAGTTACTTACTTGTCTCAAGCAATAGAAGATGCCTTCCAGGAGAAGAAAAAGGTCCTAACGATCTGGGTCGACTTCAAGCAGGCCTTTGACAAGGTGTGGAAAGATGGCCTCATTGCAAAACTTAGGAGAAGTGGAATCCAAGGCAACATGATGAAATGGATCCAGTCATACTTGCATAACAGGAGAACTAGAGTCACTCTTGACGGTCTGCAGAGCAGAAAAGTGTTGCTCCATCAGGGGGTACCTCAAGGAGGAGTAATTTCCCCAACACTCTTCCTTGTTTACATCAATGACCTGGTGAAAGATCTCCCTGCAGGAGTGAAAGCTGCCTTATATGCAGATGACCTAGTACTCTGGTGCGCTGATGAAAATGTCACCACAGCAAATTATAGAATGCAGCGGGCAGCAGACATGCTAGTGTCATGGGCAGAGAAATGGCTTATCACAATAAACACAGACAAAACCTCCACAACACTGTTCTCCCTCGCCCCCAAGGACAAATCAGCTAACATACACCTAGGGACAACCGTGATCAAGGAAGAAAGCTACCCCACCTATCTTGGGGTGACATTTGACCAAAGGCTTACATGGAATAAGCATATTGAAAATGCAGAAGGAAAAGCCCGAAGACGACTAGGCATATTCAGAAAACTAGCAGGTACCAACTGGGGAGCAAATGAACGAAATCTAAAGAAGATTTATAATGGAGTAATAAGACCACACTTAGAGTTTAGCTCAGCAGCATGGACATCAGCTGCTAACTCACATCTGCAGTCTTTGGACAAGGTGCAAAATCAAGCTCTCAGGCTCATTACAGGAGCCATGAAAACTACACCAATAACAGAGATGCAGAAGGTTGCTGGATTACAGACACTGTCCCATAGAAGAGACACAAAAACCATGATCCAGATGGAAAAGTACAACAGTATGCCAATGCACCCAATGAAGGCAAGACTAGATGATCTGGCATTGGGACGTCTAAAGCGTAGCAGCTTTGTGCATCGGGGAAAAAGACTTATAAGACAGCATCAAGAAGACCTATCCATGAAGACAACACCACTGAAGCCCACTCTATACCCTGTACCATGGGAGCAGGCCAGCAGTGCCCTCCAAATTAATACATCAGTCAGTGGTCTCACAAGTGGATGTGAGTATAATGATCTGCAAAAACGAACTGCTACATTGAGTATGATCCAAGAAAGCTATCCCGATCAATCATGGATACATGCCTATACAGATGGATCAGCAACTAATGCTGTTAGGAATGGAGGTGCCGGTATCTTTATCTCATATCCTGACAACCACTATGAGACTAGGCACATTCCCACTGGTAAATTCTGTTCCAACTATACAGCTGAGGTTCAAGCTCTAGAGCAAGCTGCAAATATGATTTATAACACCAACTCTGACTGCCACCAGGTAGTCATCCTCACAGATGCACTGTCTGTCCTGCAAGCTCTCAAGGGTGGTAAACTCCCGCATCTGAGAAATGAACTAAACAAGGTAGCTGTCAAAAAGAGAACCATACTTCAGTGGGTACCATCTCATTGTGGTGTACCCGGAAATGAAAAGGCAGATAAACTTGCAAAAAAGGGGAGGAGAATGTGAACAAGAAGATAATGAAGTCACATACTTTGAGAAAAAGAGAGCTATCCAGACTATCAGAAGAGAACAGAACCAACCCAAAGACGACTATCACACTCTCGACCGGCAGGGACAGATAACTATTTTTCGACTCAGGACAGGGCATAACAAACTGAATAAACACATGCACAAGCTACGACTGTCTGCTTCACCACTGTGCACATGTGGATTAAACGAACAAACTGCTGAGCATGTTCTACAGGACTGTCCTCTGTATGACCAGTTAAGAAAGACATACTGGCCCAATGACTCAACACTAAACTCAAAGCTATATGGAGTTAAAGAGGAACTTCAAACAACAGTCGAATTCATCATGAGAACTCGTCTGACGGTGTAATCATCATAGATGCGATCGCAAGAAGAAGAAGAAGAAGACAGAAATAATTTAAAAGTACATTTCAGAACATTTATTTTTCATTAAAAATGCAATTTTCTATTTTTGCCAGGTGATTGCTACAGAGCTTGTGACACTAAAAAATAGTAGTGCTACAATCACTATTGAAATAGTCAACATCAACGACAACTTTCCCAAATTTAATGAGTTACTGTATGAGGCTTCTGTCCCTGAAGATGCTTCTCTTGGATATACCATTACCAGAATGCAGGTAAGCAGTCACTGTTACATTTACCCATGAATACTAGAGTTTAAAATGATAGTTAATTTGTCTCTTGAAATATATTGTCTGTGAAAAGTGTTGGTGTTTTTTTTTAGGCATTCCAGGAAGTTTGGTCTCACGTCCTTGGTAGAAAGGTGTTAGGAATGTTCTCTACTGTTCCATTTTTAGACTACATATTTGGACTGGATTAACTCGAGCCCTGGCAAGGACATTTGAAGAGTGTCGTCAACCAGGGACTGGCAGCTCCTGAGCCGACCCAGCTCTAATGGGTACCTCCGAAATTGGCGAGTATTTGCCTGAATGGCAAGGGACACCTGTCTATGTACAAGAAAAAAAGGGATATTCACGTAAAAATCAGTCTCAGGTTAGACATACTAACCTGAGATTTCACCTGAGAAATAGCGGGTGTACGCAAAAAAAAAAAAGAAAGACTACATATACATGAGCAGCCTTGTTAGCTTAGATGAGCATTTCCCAGTCAGGATTCCATTGAAAGTGGGGTACTATAGAACAAGTATCAGGGGCTGACATTTCCAAGTAGTGTACATAAACATATCACCTCTACCATTCATAATCTATATGGACAACATAATAACAGATTTAACTGATTCCGTACGCAAGATCTAATAATAGACGCAAAGGCCGAACGCTGTAGACGTAAGATCTTTTAAAAGACGCTGATTTATTTCATTGTTTCTTTCTATTCTGATATTTTATACTGCCCGGAATTTATCTCGAACGGAAGTAAACACAAAACTGGGCAAATTTCAACAAGCTTCAACGTCTTTTATTTGCGTTTGAACAGATTTTTTCACATTTATCTTCATCTTTAATCGTGTTTTGTCGTATCGCCATAATGGCAGAAAAACACACAGGATATGTTACTAATATGTGAACAGTGAACAAACTGTGTGATCAACCATAACTTTCTTACTTTTTCTGTGTTTCTAAATGGATTACCTGCACAAAGAGAGCAGTGAAACTGTATTGTGATAACAATTTATGTTACAAGCCTTACATAAGTCGAAAATTTTTGTTCAAAATTTCAAGTTATCTTTTTTCCGTGTACATGTTATCTGTTATAACATAAACATAACATAAAATTAGCTAGAAAGGCATATGAATTTATATTGTTCATCCAATGTACTTTAATTTGATATATAATATGTTATACTTAACTCATGATTAGACACACATTGTCAGTAAACGTAAATTATGTATGTGTAAATTTTTGGGGCTTAAAAATAATTCCGTCCAGAGCTGAAAATAATTACGTACGGAATCAGTTAAGTGAACAATCTGACCCCTCTTTCCCCCCCCCTCCCCTTGCAGGGTAGAGGACCATCCTTCTCGTGGCATTGCACACCCACCAATTAGTGGGTCTTGTGCGACCTCCACCAGCTGCACCCGCTGAGTTGGGGAAGTCCTTTGGGTTGCAAGAAAGCTCAGTTAACATCCCCAATTTATCGCTAGTGTAAAAGAGTGAAAACTCTATATCCCTGAGGTTCGAAAGAAAGAAAGAAGTTAACAGAAGGATCTCTCTATGGACCCAGTGATAGGCAGTGGAAGCTGAGAAGTGGCTCTGTGCAGGATGTGACGATTCCTTGGGAGAGCCCAGAACCAGAGCAGAACATTTTAACCCTACATTTTAGAGACCCCCCCCCAGTATGCCATCCTCTTCAGCCCTTCTAGCTTAAAACAGATATGAGGATCCTTTAAATGCAAGCCAAGCCAAGATAGAATACCTGGAAAGTAACTAGAGCTTAGGACTCCAATTCAACAATTACCAGAATGGCAGAAAAGCCACAAAAAAGGCCTATATCTACAATGTAGATAATGCTTTAGCTCTTTTTCTGGTATCTAAATATATCCCTAAAATGTTGGATTGAACACTACAGAATTGATCTTGGTATTAGCTGCAAAAGAGTAACAAGCTCAGCAACCCTTTAAAACAACAACAGGCTAGTAAAGTGACCTGCCATCTCACCCCAGTTTTGAAACATTCAGAGGTACAAATGATTACAAGAAAGAATATGATCAGTACATTATTTATCAAACATTATGCTATCTTTGGAGCTCTCAGACCTCGGAGAAAAATAATAAAATGACTGTTCCTATGGGCATGTCATAGGAGATGACTTAAGTGGCATTGTGCATGCGGCTGGCAACCTAATTGTATTAAAAAATAAATTAATATGAAACAAATATAAAGGTATGTTATCAGGCACTCGTAGGAAATAAAGAAGTAGAACACTAGACAACAGAAAAACAACAGACATGAGTGGCTTACCCAGGATTTGAACCCTGGACCTTCCATGCGACAACCCCGCCTAGCCATGCAAGCGAATCACACTATCCTCCCTGCCATCTACGCATCACCAAAAATGATGTTTCAATGACAGGTCATTAGTGTGAACCGCAATACACAACACCGGAAGTCCACCATGGGCAGTTTAGCCTATTAATGACGCAATCACTTCTGTTGTTTCCCTATCATGCAGTATAGGCCAGTCCAACAAGACAAGAACCTTAATACTGTGTCCAGTAAATGATAGTAGACTTAGAACAGTGAGAACAGGACAGAGGGTAGGTTTGGTATTGTATAAACATTTATTACACATAAGGAAGGGAAACCCAAGGCCCGTAAACAGTAAATTAATATGAAACAAATATGAAGGTATGTTATCAGGCACTCGTAGGAAATAAAGAAGTAGAACACTAGACAACAGAAAAACAACAGACATGAGTGGCTTACCCAGGATTTGAACCCTGGACCTTCCGTGTGACAACCCCGCCTAGCCATGCAGTATTAAAAAATAGCTACAGATATCACCAAACCAAGAGCACTGAAAGAACTTTGGTGCTGGGTTCCTGCAAGAATTCCAAATACAGTGGTAATCTCATGCTACCTAATAAGCACAAGACAAGAAAGAAGAAAAAATAATTGTGCTGTCAGTGCCAGACCTGTACACTTACGAAGGAACAGAAAATAGAAATAACTACCTGTGACATAATAAGTCTGAGAAAAGCAGATAAAAAAACATGAAAAGAGCAAGTGAGAAACTGAGATCATGGTCTTTATTGCAACAGTACTAATGAAGGAATGTACTGAGAAATAAAGAATAAGTTGGTTAAAGGCACCTTGTGAGGATGAATCCCAGTCAAGCATCACCACTGGTACATATTCTTAAAATCTTTTTTTTTTTTTTAAACAAAGTATCCCATTCAACCCTTGATGGTTTATAATTAGGATATATAGTGTAATAAATTCAAGACAATAAAATCTGATTTCTGATATCTAAATATAGTATCTCTTTTCCCCCCTCCACTTAGTCCAAATAGAGTAAATCAGAACCAAAATTGTGTGAATGTATTACCTAAAATAGAATATGAACCATGTAATATTAAAAAGCTGGGGTAACAGGTATCATTAGGAAAACAACATGACAACATGTGCACTGAATGTGAAACCAATAACTAAGCATTCTGTAGTTCTGCAGAGCATAAGCTGTTTATAAAACGAAGCAAGAAGAAATCACACAAGCCATCTTATCTGCATTCCAAGAGGTTAAATACCACAGTCAAAATACTTGCAAAGTGTGAGATGGAAATATCAAGAATAGCAATTGAAATCTGAAACAGGGGTTGAGTGACATAGTCAAACTATGTTTCTAATGCAGGGTTTCTTCTTTTTTTTTAAATTTAAATATGTTCTTTCATGCCTTGATTTCTAATGAAAAAAGTCTTTTTGTTTTAAATTTATTCTCACAACCTGCCTTAGAACATAAAAAAAAAATAATCGTGAAACAGTTGTTCAAAAATATATTCTTACAAACCTCCTCACACATTTCAAAATCTTCTCAAATACTTACAAATCTTCTTACAAGACTGTTTAAATCTAACAACTTTCCTCACATGAACTGTTAAACAGATACATTTTTTCCCTGCTTACTCATACAATATCTTTCATGAAGTTATTGTAATCAGGCTTCCTAACTTGAAATGTCTTACATTGTACAGGCTGGTGATGCTGACCTTGAAAAATTTGGAATAGTTAACTACTTCATTGATGGAGCGCAAACAGGGTATGCCAGTTAGGTCATATTGTTTGTAACATTTTATTTAATTTTTATACAGCTTTATGTCAACAATAACTGTTTAGCCTGGTAGGCTGAGCAATACTAATATCATTGTTGACATTAGCTTTCACAAAAAATTAGCAGGTTCAAAAAAGGTTTGGGGATTATTTTCTTTTGATTATTTTTCAAAGACTATTGTTCTTCAAATATCTTGCCAGCTTGCAAACATGATGTTGTCTCTCCACAATTTCCTATCCACAGTGCTGTTTATCAATTCTGTTGTTGTCCTCTTTTCATGCCATAATTCTAACTGTCCAGCATCTCTTTGTTGTTCTTTAACTCTTTTTCCTTCAATCTTTCATGTTGTCACAATAAATTCCAACTTTCCTCTTTCCATATCATGCCGAAAATTGTACTGGTGATGGCCATATGTACCACATGTGTACCTCATATGTTGGACATCTTTGAAGCAGATGTTCGGCAGTCACTTTATCAGTGCCACATTTACACTCATCCGTAGTTCCTATCTTTAGCTTGTTGAATAGATGATGATCCCAGTCTGTTGTGGCCCATGCGGATTATCACATGTTCTGTTCTGCTAAGCTGGTAATGTGCATCATTTTGTGTGTGTCCTGGCTGCTCTGCATCACATTTGTTTCTGTATCTGGTTCTGATAAAACTCTTTGAAAGTTATGCTTGTATTATGTTGAGGGAGCTTTCCACCTTCCTTTGCCAGTCTGTCAGCCTCTACATTGCCAGGGATGTTACAATGATATGGGATCCATTGTTTTACAACCCTTTTGAATAATTGACATAATTTGTTTAGTACCATTTTTGGAAAAACTCTTTGAAGATGCAAATAGCCTGAAGCTGACTACTGCTTTCTTTGAAAATATTCAAGCAGACGTCTGATAGTGTAAGAAGAAGAAGACATAATGCCAAAAGAAAATGGAATACTACCTTCTTTTTTTTTCGTACGCCCGCTAATACTCAGACGAAATCTCAGGTTATTGTTAATGTCTAACCTGACATTGATTTTACGTGAGTATCCCTTTTTCTTGTACAGAGACAGGTGTCCCTCGCCATTCAGGCAGATACTCTCCGATTTCGGAGGTACCCATTAGAGCTAGCTGGGTCGGCTCAGGAGCCGCCAATCCCTGGTCGACGACACTCCTTCAAATGTTCTCGCCAGGTCTCGAGTTAATCCAGTCCAATTCCCGGTCGACGAAAAATCCTCAAATGCCGTCGCCCGGGTTTGATCCTGAATCACCCGGTCGCCAGAGCGGTGTTGTAACCACTACGCTAGCGCGGCTCCCACTACCTTCTAATTTTAATAATAAGTTTCCTTTGTACACTGGCCTCTTTCAGGGCATCCTCATTACTCTGCTTACCTGTCCATGGTATTTCTGACTTCTTCTTTCTCCTTGTTGCTCCTAACAGAGCATGGAGCCATCACTGTAGTTGTTCTTAGCGAGCCTGCATTGACTCATGTGCTCCTCATGGAGCATGAAATCTACATTGCAGAATCATCTCCAGAAAGCCTTCACCAAGCATATGCATGCTACGAACCTCGGAGGTTCCTATGGCAATTGATTTTACTTGATTGGGTTGCCAGCCATATCAAAACCTCGTATTTAATTTCCTTTGCGCTGAGCATAATAACATAGCAACATGTGTCACCAGTATGCACCCTAATATATGCTATTGGAGATCAAAAGCTTTTTAGAACTTAGAGTCAAACTTAGACTTGCATGGCTTAATCTTTGAGTTCGTTTTAATTAGACAGTAGTATTTTTATGGTTTTTAACAAAGTTTGGGTTTGTTTTGTTTTAAGGATCATCTTTCATTGCACAAATGGGCAACTCTATCACTGTTCTGATCTGCTTCTTTAGATCACACTAGGAGAATCTCAGCACAGTGCACAAACTCTGTGCACCAGATTTTTAACGTGCGCTACTTCCACATAGAACCTCATATTTTTTCGCCATTATCCAAGAAGGCTAGGCATCCAATCTCACTTCCCATGAGATCAGGGGGGAGTGTGACATCATTAGGACCCACTGGTTCTGAAAACATTTAAGTAAAATATATTCCCTGTACTGGGAACCGAACCTTGTACCTTTAGAATCAGAGGCAGATGCGATACCTCTTAGCCACTCTGACCCCATTTTAACAAAGTGTTCTGGACCAATAAAAGCTCTCATGTGGGTCAGAGCTGCGGCTAGAATGGCCACATTTATCCAAGTGGGATCGTGTCATCTAATGAAACTCAACTATTTTATTTCTAACATTCTTTTGTAAAATACATCTCTGTGATCTTGAGGGACTTTCTTGCTTCTTTACTTATGGGAAGCTTTCACCAAGCAGACGCATGCACTTATGGTGGTGGTTTCTATGGTAATTTGTTTTGCATGATGAGGTTCCAGCTGTATGCACAACCTCATAATAGTCACTTAGTACAACATCATAGGGTCAGAGTGGCTAAGAGGTATAGCATCGGCCTCAAATTATAAAGCTACCGGGTTCGATTCCCAGTAGAGGGAATATAATTTATGGCAATTTTTTTTCAGAACCAGTGGTTCTAATGATGTCATACTCCCCCCTGGTCTCCTGGTTAGTGAGATTGGATGCATAGCCTTCTTGGATAAGGACAAAAAAAAATAAGAGGTCCCATGTGTAAGTTGCGCAAGTTAAAAATCCATCGACAGTTGGAAATCATAAAGAGTAGGCCACTGCCCTGGCAAAATTTAAAAATTAGGAAACCTACCCACCACAAAATTATTTATAGAATGTGTGATTCCTATATACACGTGTTGGGATTCTTGTCAGTGTTACGGAGTTCATGCACAGTTACGAGATCCTACTTGTGTGATCTAAGAGGGGAGATTGGTGCATTGATGCAGTTGCAATGAAGATAGTCCTACAAACCAGACCAATAGTACAACATGCCTGAGAGTGCAGTAGTCTTGGTCTTTCTTTGTCTCTTCAGAGACCACTGGGTCTACATGGGGCTGATGATAGGACACTCTATACATAGTGATACAACAGGAGACAGTCTGATCATCAGACAGGGGTCCCCCTGTTGAGCAAGTGTTTCGGCCCCTTAATCTCCTTAAAAAAATTATTCTGGCTCTTCCAAGATTTGAACCCGGGACCTCTCGCACCCTAGGTGAGAATCGTACCGCTCGACCAACCAGCCACAAGTAGCTTATAATACTGCTATATTTATAGGTTCACTTAATGATGTATGCTGTTTATAATATAATTCTTTGTTCACCAAATGCGGGTTCAACAGAAAACTTATCATTCTGCTATTTCAGAAACTATCTCAGTTTTCAGATATTGAACATTTTACTGAACATTTTTTTCACATGGTTTTCATCCTTTACATAGGTTTATTATTGACAATGAAACTGGTCATGTGACTCTGAATACAACTGAATTAGATCGAGAAACCAAAAATTCCTATACAGTAACAGTAAAAGCTAGAGACAAAGGAGAGTTTGAAGGAAGTACACAGTTAGTGATTAGAGTGACAGATGTCAATGATGAGAAGCCCATATTTGAGGAAGCCTCATATTCAGCTGAAGTTAAGGAGAAAGATGTTTCCTTCAGAGTGCCTTTGTTTGTTAAGGTAAGTTTTAGGATGTTAAGCTACAAATAGTAAAGATCTTTAAGTAAGCCAATGTTCATAATGAGTTTTTGTGCTACTAAAAATTTAAATAAATGTATCAGAGCAGAGCAATGATTTTCAACCTATTTCAGCTTATGGCACACTGAACAAGGTGCTAAAATTGCAACATACCAGGAAATGAGGAGGCAGACGGACTTGCTAAGGAAGGAGGTGCCTTACAACAAAATGATATAGAGACAACTTATACAACGGCAAAGACTACTATAAAGGCTACATTCAAGTTCAAATGGAAAAGAGAGCACCCGGGCCATTTGAAAAATGATGTATATCATCAACTATCCAGGAAAGAATAGGTCATCATTTTTCGGCTACGCACTGGACACAACAGATTGAGATACCATCTATACCACAAATACAAAATTTGTGCAACAGATCTCTGCACCTGCGGTACCAGCCTGATGAAGGTCGAACACCTCTTGCAGTACTGCCCAACCTACAGTAATGAACAGAGTAGCATGTGGCAAAAACCCACTTCTGTCAACGAAAAACTGTTTGGAGATGTCGGGAACCTTGGGTTGACTACTGCCTTTGTTAGAGTCATAAATGTGGAAGTCTGAAGGCGAACGAGGAAGAAGAAGAAGCTCATGGCACACTTCTTCTTCTTCTTCTTCGTTTGCCCTGAAAAGGACGGTGGTTGCGTTGTGTCTGTTTCCAACGTAGCTGTGATATCTGCACCTTTCGGTCGACACATCCGACTTCTGCACGGCATTTTTTAGGACCGGGTTTGCCTTCCCATTGCGATCCGTACTCGCTCAGCCAGCCTGCACTGCTGCAGACTGTTTCATTTTTAAGGAGATATTTTATCATTGAAAATAACGAGTATTAAGATTGTGTTTCAAAGTTCAATTGATAAAATTCTAATCATTTTGTTATTTTTAGAAATAATATTAATCCAGATTTCAAAAGATTAAAAATAATGTATATTCATATTTGTACTTATTCCAATTATTGAAATGAGACAGCATTGAAAATATGTCATTTAAAAAAAAAAAAAATCCCATGACGTATTCCAAAGGCCTAAAAAAAAAGTCGTCCCCTTCCTATTCTCTCTTTGTCGCACACCCTCTCATCCGTGTAGATGTTGATGCATAATTTCCATAACAGATCACGAGAACTGAAATAACTCAAAAATATCAAGAATGTCATGGCCTTTTTTGTTTCTGGAAGTGGTTTGCAAAATAAAAATTGCTTAATGATGTCTCCATTACAAACAAACCTACTGAATGCTAGGAATAGAGCTTTTCCTGTGATGTCAGTTGGCTCGTCCAACTGGATAGCTAAAAATTGGCTTCTTTAATGTTAGCTATCACTTGTCACTCAACGTCTTGAGACATGACTTGTATATGCCGACTAATAGTATTATCAAGCATAAGAATTTTCAAAATCTCTTTTTCATATTCCTTGCCAAACATAATATTTACCATTTGTTTGTAAAATTACTGACTCAGCAGTTGTATATGATTTCATCTTTTTTTGCCATGACTTCAGTTTTGTCAGAAATAGTTGTGATTTTGGTCCATTGTTTCGTACAGTGTCCTTCGTACAGTGCCCCAACTGTACGAAGGATGGCCACCGACTGAACAAATTGGAAGCAATTTGTTGCTGCCCTACAAGACGCCACCAGGCGTGATGGCCACTGATTGCTTTGACAGTCTGCAGCTAAGGATCAAAGAAAAAGAAAAAGTTTAGCCTGGCATGTTTGATCACCTATAAGCCTTTTAAAATATTCAGTTGGTTTCTCACATAAATTTGAGTGCTTTGTGTAAAAGTGTCTTTTCAGCTTACTTGGAACCATAGCTTGGTTATGAAAAATATACAGTACTTCTAAAATTTACCTCGATGATTTGTTTTATTCCTCAATTTTTTCTCACTTTTTTTCAACCTTCCCTTAACTCTAGTGGCATACCTGCGAACCATTCGTGGCACACACACACTAATTGAAAATCCCTGGCATAGAGAGTAATGTTTGTATTAACACTTCTTAATCTCATGCAGTTTTTAAGTTTTACCTGGCCACCAATAAAGATGCCAGTTTTTTTCCCCCAAATGATAATTTACAATCTTAAGTTTGTTTATGTGAAAATATCTCATGATGTATATTAGATCAATGTAAATTGCCTGAATAATATTTTAAATTGTTTTTAGTCTTATATAAAACAAATTAATTTGTTTTATATTGTGTAAATTGCAGTCATGAAAAAATCTGACTATAACCAAAAGGTCTTACCAGTTGGCCCTTGGGAGAATAATGTACCATTTGTAGTGTGCTTGATTCTAAAAAGTTTGTTTTTTTTTGCTTCAAAAGGTGTGCTTCTTTAATCCTTACTGCTTATGATGACTTCAGGGCAATTTTCTACCTCCACTGAGTTTAGACACATTTCTACACTGTCCTTTTAAAAAAATAATAAATAAATCTTGTTCAACCCTTGATGGGTTATACTTTTTACAGTGTAGTTAATTCAAGATAATTTTGATTTCTAATATCTAAATGTGGTATCATCTCCCCACTGCACTCAGTCCAAAAAGACCATAAAAAAATGTACAGTTGTGTGAATGTATGTGTGTGTGCCCTCCCCTTTAAAAAAAAAAAAAAAAAACCAAACAAAACAAAATACTGTTGTACACTCTCAAATGTCTACTGTACCCTCACACATGTTTTACAAGGTGACTATTATGAGATTATGCATAAGGCTGGCCACTTCATCATGTAAAACAACTTGCCATAGAAACTACAACTGCAAGAGCATGTGAATGCTTGGTGCAGGCTTCCTACGAGAGGACTAGCTGCATTGGTAACTCCATGCTCTTGTAAGGAGCGCTAGAGGAAAATGATGATGATGTAATTCTTCTGAATAGATATTTGTGTCTTTCCTTTATCATGCATTAAATTGATAAGATAAGAAAATGTACAGAACAATACAGCAGGAGGCAATCTGATCATTAGAAACAGACAGCCCCCCCCATCGGAAAAGGGTTTCGACCATTTATCTTCTTTACACTCTGAGGGAGTGGGCCCACTTGGGCCATAACTCCCAAGTATCCGCCACCTGTTGTCTTTTCCCACCTGCGCTGGGAATTGAACCCACTCCACCTTGGTTGCAACTTCAATCCTGGTGTTATCCATGCTGCCAGCTTGAGGCAATTGTGAAAGTAACCATTATGTTGTACATAAATTATTGTCCTGGATTCCATAGCACTTTGCAGTTGCTCCATTGCCAAAACGATGCCCTTTTCGCATTAAGTCAAAATATCACACATATCAGTGCATTTGATTTTTTTATACTGTTAGTGGGGACTTTTATAATCACTGGCATGTCCATGTATTCATTTCTGCAGGCTGTCATCAGAATATTGTAACTCTGTCACAGCAGTTACTATTCCTTTGCTCACACAGGTTTTGAAGTCAAAATTTTGATATAAGAAAATATAAGTGAATTCAATGTGTTTGATGCTCGTTACATTGTTATTGATCAGTGTGTTTTAAGTTAGCTGACATTTATGTAGCTGATTAATATAGTGTCTAAGTTATCTTGCTAAATTTGTTTCATATCATCTGAATAATACATGATTTTACATTTCACAGGCCACTGATAGTGATGAACCAGGCACAAATAACAGTAAAATATCCTACTCCATCAAAAAAGTTCCTGCTGTACTCAAAATCAACCCATTCAGTATGGACAAGGCAACCGGTGAAATTAAAGTATCTTCAAATGCTCCTGATTATGAGTCCCTTATGCGTACAACTCCTGATGGAATCTTGCAGATAGAGGTGGCTGCCACAGACTGGGGGGTACCTTCACTAAGTTCAAGTGTTTTTGTTAATATCACAGTCACGGATATCAATGATGAAGAACCAGTATTTAATCAAATTTCATATTCAGGAAGTGTGGCAGAAAACTCACAAGAAGGTACTTACAATGTGGCTTTATTTATTCATCGAGTTATCAGGTATTTGGTTAGAGGATAATAGAATATAGTGGAAAATAGAAAAAATGATGTCTATTTGTTTCTCCAAGTTTCTATGATTCTGTTTTCCTGTGGTAGGGAGCTTCAGTGTTCAGCAACTGGTGTCCTTAAAACTGGATTTGAAGTATCTAAGCTATTATTCTTAGTTCAGTTACAACTACTGAGTTTCAGTTACTTGATTAAGTTTTAAAGTGTAGCACAGAAAGGAATAAAGCATTATTACAGGAAAAAAAAGAGCTAATATTTCTGCAAAATACATTGTTGTTTGTACTTCTCCTTCTTCATACACTCTCAGGTGTCTGCTTGAATATTTTCAAAGAAAGCAATGGTCAGCTTGAGGATATTTTTATCTCCATAGAGCTTTTCCAGGAAAAGTACTGGTGACAGCTATCTGTGCTTTCTCTGTTCCTCACATGTTGGGCATCTTTGAAGCAGATGTTCAGCAGTCATTTTTTCAGCACCACAGTTACACTCATTGGTAGTTCTTATCTTTAGCTTGTTGAATAGGTGATATCTTATTCTGTTGTGGCCCTTGTGGAATCTGAAGGTTTCACTTATTCTCTTCTACTGAGCTGATCATATGCATCATTTTTTCAGTGGCCTAGATGCTCTGCTTCTGATAAAATTCTTTGCTTCTTCTAAAGTTATACTTGCATCAGACTGAGGTAGCTTTCCACCTTCCTTTGCCAATTTGTCAGCCTCTTCATTGATGGAGATGTTGCAGTGACATGGGATCCACTGTACTACAACTCTTTTGAATCACTGACACAATCTGTAGAGTACAACTCTCAGGTCATCCAGATCTGCATTATTCTGGCAATTTAGCATTGCAATTACTGACAGTGTGTCTGTTAAAGCAACTTGTCTCTCAGTGCTGTCCTCTGTCATTAGGACTTCTGCTGCAGTTGTTTGTTAAAATGATTTTGCAGAATTGCTCCTGAAGAGTTTTTATGTTGAGTTTTATCATGAAATGTATGCAGATATAAACAATAATATTGATTTTTAAACTGATATGAATAAGCCTTAAGCTATCACACTCTTAGTATGAGAATAATCTATTCTTGGTATAAGAAGAAAATAACCCATAGGGGCCAGTAATGTTATACTACTTTCATCATCATTATAACCCCTCCTTAACTCCCCAAAGAGCATACACTTTCAACAAACTTATACCAAGTCTTCCTGTCCTGTCCCATCAGTTCTAGGTCTTTTCATATTCAGTTCTCTTCTCTATTTGTTTTTTTGGTCTACTTCTGCCTCTATTACCCTGAGGATTTCAGAACAAGGACTGTGTGGTAATGCTATCAACAGATTTCCTCAGTGTGTATCCGATCCATTGCAAGAGTCTTCTCATTTCTTCTTCCATCAGCGCTTGTCGGGTTCTTATCATCAATTCCACATTAGTGATCTTGTCATACCACTTTAATTCTTCTATTTTATGCAAGCACCCATTTATGATGAGAAATGTTCGGAGTGACCAGGAATGTGAAAATTGTGATCCATTCACAATTGGTGGAAATGTTATCCCAAAACTCAGGTACGCAGATGACAGTTATTCTTTCAAACAGTGCCAAGGGACTAGAACAGTTAATCCTGTCTGTCAAAAGACACAGTGAGGATCCAAACCTTTTTCTGAACACACAAAAAAAACCAAAGATAATATCCACCCACAAAACAAGATACCAACCAAAAATTACCATCAGTGATGAGGAAATTGTAAATGTCACAAATTTTGAATATCTTGGCTCCATAATTAACAACAATGGAGACTTCTCAAAAGAGGTCAGAAGGAGACTGGCCATAGCAATGCAGAGGTTAAATAAAATGAAGAACCTATGGCATAACACCAGCAAATTAATAAAATTAAAACTTCTGAGAACGTGCATCTTTCCAGTAGCAATGTATGGATGTGAATCATGGACCATTACTCAAACATTAAAGAAAAAAATTGAATCTTTTGAAGCAAAGTGTTACAGAAAAATTCTCAGAATATCTTGGACCAAGAAGAAGAAAAATATAGACATCCTACACGACCTGAACATTGAGGAAAACTGGCTCATAAACAATATCATGTCCCGGAAACTGAAATACTTTGGCCACATTAAACGTCATAGTGGCTTAGAGAGAGCAGTGATGGAGGGTATGGTACCTGGAAGGCGAGGCACGGGCCGGCCAAGACAACGGTGGATACAGGACATTGAAGACACCTTGAACAAGACAGTGGAGGAGGCAGGAAGGCTGGCTAGAGATCGAGAGTCTTTCAGGCGGGATATGATGAGAGCGACGTTCTGCAAAGGGCATGCTACATGATGATGACCCATTTATGAAAGTCTGTAGCTTTTTTGTATGTTGTATTTGTTGTTCTCTGTGTTTCAGAGCCATTCAATATGGGTGACTTGACATTTGAGTTGAAAATTCAGATTTTTGTGTGAGACATGATTTCTTTTGATTTCCATCTATTGCCCAATCAGTGATATCTCCTGTAGCTTTTTGTATTCTTATTTTGATATCATTGTACCACCAACTTTTTCTATACAGCTGAGAAATATGCATGATTCTACATCCTGTAGGGGTGTTTCTTCAGGTGTACTTCTTGAGTTTTTATTATGTTTTCTGCTTGTGTTACCAAATGCATACCTACTCAGCTAAAATGAGAAATATGTTTTAAATCATAGTGGCTTATTATGGTTTTGATGAAACTATTCTGCTCCTTTTTTTTTTTTTTTTTTTTTTTTTGAGATTGTCCAGATTTTTACCTCCTGCATTGTGCAGGCTAGCCTAGTACTTTTCCATTACTGTTTTCACATTATGTAAGATTCATCTCTGTGATTCTCCAGGGCCTTTCCTTCATGCTTGTTTTTTTACTAGAATTTCATCTGGAGCCATCTGAGGATATCTTGTTTTTATACATGTTTAATAATTTACTATAACCTTTTCCATCTGCTCTTTATTATTTCATTAGCGTTTTTAATGCACTTGCATTTAGTGAGTTCAGCATTTGATATTTAAATAAACTTTGTCCTTATTTACATTTAAAAGGCTTTTCTTAGATATAATTCTTCAAATCTTCTGAATGGCTACCATTTTTTTGTGTGCAAAGATATTAGTTAGTAGTGAACAGTTATTTTTTTTTCCCGTACGCCCGCTACTACTCGAGGCGAAATCTCAGGTTAGTATGTCTAACCTGAGACTGATTTTATGTGAGTATCCCTTTTTTTCTTGTACAGAGACAGGTGTCCCTCGCCATTCAGGCAGATACTCGCCGATTTTGGAGGTACCCATTAGAGCTGGGTGGGCTCAGGAGCCGCCAGTCCCTGGTCGACGACACTTCTTCAAATGTTCTCGCCAGGGCTCGAGTTAATCCAGTCCAAATCTCAGTCAACGAAAAATCTTCAAATGTCCTTGCTCGGGTTTGATCCTGGGTCACCAGTGCAGTTTGGTAACCACTACCCCAGCGCGGCTCCCATAAACAGTTATGTTAGCCACTAAAGAATTTTTAATCATTTATTTTTAATGCAGGTGTAAGTGTCATCAGTGTAAGTGCAACAGACAAGGATGGAACAAGCCCAAATAATGAAATCTACTATGTGATCTTGAGTGGTAGCCGTGATAAACTTCAGGTAATAAATACTTTCACAGCAATTTCATTCAACTTGACCAGTGATGAAAATTGCTGTTTTAAAAAATAAAATAAAAAAGAGAGACTCTGCTGCCTTACTTTCTTACTGTTAAATATGAAACATTGTCTCATCTCATGAATATAATTCATGCATTGATATTTCTATTTTCCTTTTTGCTCACCACGGAACATGAAGCCACCATTGCAGCTGATGTCATTGCAGCTGATGCCATTGCAGCAAGCTTGCACTAAGGCATTCATAGGCATTTGCAGAGGTGGTTTCTGTAGCAGTTTGTTTTATATGCCAGCCCCCATAATTCACCTGATGTTAGTTGCCTGTTATGACTTTGTTTCTGCTCTTTCTTTACCTCCTTGGAGATCCCTGAAAAATACAGTGGGCAAATATTTGGTTAAATGTATCACACGTTTATAATCAAAATGCACTGTTTTTCAATTTATGGAAAATAGACACAAGGTCATATTAAGTGGAAGATATTATTGCAATACATTATTAAAAATGCATTAGAATGAATGCTTATGAAAGACAACAGTGATATTTTCAACCACATTTTCAACAGAGTGAGCAGATTTCCAATTCTTTGACTCCGGAACAACGCTAAGAGCGTTGGTCAGATCTGACACCTGTGCCAAAACAACTCTCTGTGTGTTGTTTTTAGTCTGTCATGAATTAAAATTATGGCACAGGGTGGAAAATAATTGCGGAGTCAAAGAGTTAATTGTCACACCAACTGGCTAGTTGATGATGTCTCTCCCCAGCATTCACCTATTGCAGTTTACCAGTTCTGTTGTTGATTTTGTTCTATGCCATGTTATTGAGCTATCCAGCAGCTTCTCTCTTTGTTGAACTCATCTGTTTTTCCATCAAATTTGCTTGGCATTACAATGTCTTCTAATTTTCCTGGTAAATGCGAGCTCCTCTTTCTGATGCATATAAGCTTCATTTATGCTTAAGCCTCTTTCTGAACATCTTCATTCTTCTTCTTGAATCCTTAGTCCCTGACTGACAAAGCAGTCAGTGGCCATCACGCCTAGTGGCATCATGTAGGGCAGCAACAAACTGTCCCCATTTTGCCCAGTTGGTGGCCATCCTTCGTGCTGTGCCCCAACTCTGGTTCATGCTTTACATCTCAGCTTTTACTGTTTTCTACCAGGTTGTCTTTGGTCTGCCTGTCTTTCATCGTCGTTCTGGGGTACATAGCATAGCAGTTCTAGTGATAGTGTCAAGGTCCCTTCTGAGAACCCAGTTCCAGCATCTGCCTGCAATGATGCCATTTTTACTGCACCGTTTAAGCAATTCCTGGTTGGAGATGGTATTCAGCCAAAAAAATCAAAGAATTTTCCCTAAGCAGCTTGTGTGGAATGAGGATAATTTGGACATTTCCTTTTCTGTTGCTTTCCAGCACTCTGCACCGTACAAAGGTACAGAAAGTACGCAACTCTCATATAATCTTAATTTGGTGTTTGTGCTGTACTGAGATTTCCAAATGTAATCTAGATCTGCAAAGGCCGCTCTGGATCCATTCATTCTGTCACTGATGTCCTTACTTGTTCCACTGTCTGGTGCCACCATGCTTCCTAGATATGTAAATGTATCTGTTTGTTCCAGCGTTTGGTTCCTTATTTTTATGGGCTCAGGATTTATTACATTGAGTGTCATGACCTCTGTCTTCTTCAGGTTGGTGTTCAGGCCCACTTGTTGGCTATACTTATTCCGTCTGTCTGTTTTTTCTTGGATGTGGTGATGTGCATGTGAGAGTGCAATATTGTCTGCTTATTCTAGATCTTCCAGTGTGGTGAACTTTGTCCTGTCCATCTTAGTCCTCTAAGGATATCCTCTGTTGTCTGCATATTCATTAGATTCACTTAAAACTAATTTATTTTGCACTTTCTGTGCATTTGTTCAGTTAAAAAATAAATATACTGTTATAAATTTATTAATTGTTAGCCGTGAGTGGTTTTATGGGGTCTCTGAAGACACACATAAAGAATAGGACTACTACATCCCCAGGCATGTTTTACAAGGTGACTAATATGAGGTTGTGCATGGGCTAGCAACCTCATCATGTCAAACAAATTGCCATTAAAAACCACAGCTGCAAGAGCATGTGAATGCTTGATGCTGGCTTCCTGCGGGAGGACAAGCTGCAGTGGTTTATCCATGCTCTATAGGGAGCACAATGTAAAATGATCATGATGTTTATTTTAAAACAGTATTTATTCTGTTCTTTGTCTTTATGCAAATTGACAAATACAGTATTTCAGAGCATTAGAGTGGTTAGAAAGCTTGCTTCTCAAAGCTAAGAGACCAGGTTCAAAACCAGGTCACTTCACATTCCAGTCTACCCAGCAGTACGGGCACCTTACTCTGCTCAGTTGTGAAAAGGGAGGGATGAAGGAAGCTGGTCACTCCAAACTCATAAAACTAGACCTGGTATACTAAAGTCTCTAACACTTCACTCCCCTATGGCAGTATGTGGAGTGAGACTACCTTTACTTTACCTTACAGACTTTCAATTTTAAAGAAGTTATCCTTGACTTTTTTATTCCCTTGACATCTCTAACAGATCAACAGTACAACTGGAGAGATCAGTGTTGGTGTTGGAGCAAAGTTGGACAGAGAAACTACAGAGAAAGATGGGTTTACGCTTACAGTGCTTGCCATAGACAAGGGTTCCCCATCCCTCACTGGCACCACCACAGTATCAATTACAGTCCAAGATGTCAATGACTCCCCACCAGAATTTACACAAAACAACACTAGTGTGTTTACAGTGTATGAAAATGCAAGTCTTGGATATGAGGTAACGTTTTACTATAGGGTTCATATTTTTTTCATTTTATTTGCCAAAGTTGATAGACTATTAGAGAATGACACTGCAATCGATGAATCATCAAGGCAAAGACTGCTGGAATTTGGCATCAAATATGAAACAAGCAGGGATGGATGTATGAGAGGACGCATCCGGCATGTAAACAACCAGTGCACAACAGGAACAATTAGCATTCATACCCTTCGACATTTGCTGAGAGAGACTGAGCACCTATGGGTTTGCCCCGAGTGCAGTGACGTCGATTCTGATCAACAATAACTATAGGGCTCCCAATAACAGTTAATATATTGAAAAATCCTATGCACTTAAGATTTTATTTTAAAGTGAGCAAGTAACCCATAAAAAGAAGAAAAGACAGGAACGAATTATGGTGTGTTCTTTCTGCTGCATGTCCTACCCTATTTCTCCCATCATCATTTCATTCCTTTCCATTTCATTTCAGCTTCATTGGAAAAGCTGGTGTGAATGTTTGTAAGACATTGAACAATGCACCATGAAAAGATTGAAAGGCATGCATGTTCTTTTAACTGACATTCAGTTTAACTTTTCACTGTGCAATGCATGCTGTTTCAATATTTTCCCAAAAAAGTGGGTGGGATAGTTTCATAGGCTACAAACTATAATTAAGAAAACTATTAATGTGTCATTATTGAAAAAAAGTGGCACAGATATAAAATGCTAGCTCAGCATTGATGGTTGACTGTAACAGATAACAGTATCTGTCATTTGCCTTGATGATGCCCTCCAATAGACTGTTTTCATACGTGATGACATGTAATGATATTTCCTTCTTGCTGTCATCTTATCTGTTTGTCATTTCATTCATCATTCATTTACCTCTTTGATCGCTAAAGAGCATTGAGCCATCACCGAAGTTAGTCCTCTTGCAGGAGCTTACACTAACGTATTGATGTTCTCTTG
This sequence comes from Oreohelix idahoensis, assembly GCA_024509875.1. NCBI lineage: Eukaryota > Metazoa > Mollusca > Gastropoda > Stylommatophora > Oreohelicidae > Oreohelix > Oreohelix idahoensis. The sequence continues at coordinate 278,909 of JAMPIV010010511.1, read as the reverse complement.
TAATTGTGGTTTCTGTAGCAATCTGTTTTACTTAATGAGGTTACCAGCCTCATTCACAACCTCTTATTAGTTGACTCTTATGTCATGCCTGAGAGAGAGAGAAGTATATCTGACAGGTTTTCAGATAGTCTAGTCACAATAGTCCAGACATTCCAAGACCCCAACCTGATAGTCAGTTTCTTTCTATTATTTCTTGTTTTCTTATTATTGCTTGGTGAAAAATTTTCTGTCCGCAGTTTCGGTTTGACCTTAATCCTCATGCACCCAGTAGGGAAAGCAGACAGTGATGGGACAGCACCTAACTGGCTGGGGGCTGCCCAGCTTGAAGTGGGTGGTAGCTGTCCAGTGTAAGATCCTAGAACCTCTCCCACTGTCAGAAATAACCCCTAGCACCATGCCCTATGCCGACTGGACAAGATGATTAGATCTGGTAACTGTTACTTCCCATGATGTGCTGACACAATATGATGAAGCTGGAGTGTCCTCTCCAGGGTGCAAGTTTGAGCACAGTTATTTGGAGATCAAGCTGTTGCCTATGCAGCATGTTCCCCCTCTTCACGTAGCCGGTAGGTCCAAAGGAACGGCAGTAGCCAATACAGTTTGGTATCAATCATGTCACAGGAATTGCCTGAATAATGTCTAATTACGTTCAGACTGCCTTAGGGACTCTGACTCTGAATTTATCCTCCAGTTTCACTCCCAAAGCCTTTGAAGTAAACGGATATTCCCACAAGACAGCAGAGGTGGTTTCACTTATTTGTTTGCTAGCTTTAGTTTCAAATGAGACATTCTCATAGATTACTCAGTTTTGTTTACATTTAGTTATTTGGATTTAAATATCTTTTTTTGTGTGTATAGATTGCTAACTTTGATGCAATTGATGAGGATGAACACCCAAACTTAGTGTTTGCTGTGCTTTGGTCAGAATCACGTGCCTTTGATGAAAAGGAAAGAGTTGCTAATGCATCACTCATTCAGGTATGGATAAATATAAAATTATAATAAAAATATTTACTCCACCTCCACGTGGTGGTCCTGGAAACAGGCTGCATCACTGCAGTCTGGCTGAGGAGTAGGGATCAAAGAGGGAAGGCAAACCCAGTCCCGAAAAATGCCGTGCGGAAGTTGGATGTGTCGGCGGAAAGGCGCAAATACCGCAGCTTCGCTGTAAACGGACACAACGCAACCAACGTCCTTTTCATGATGAATGAGGAAGAAGAAGAAATCTTTCTATTGCACAAGGCATATATGTTGCCATGATACTGTACACTAAGTCGCCTAGAGCTGTCTGGTATGCTTGTTTGGTTATTGTTATTTATCCTAATGTATTGGTTTTACACCAAATAAAGAAACATCTTATTTCCATATTAGACTTAACAAGAATTAAAAGTATTCTTCAGCCATTTGCCAATTCATAAATGAATGCTTGCTTAAAAGGATTGAAATGGTGGAACAAGGTCACCAATGTGGAACTGATGACAAGAACTAGATGCGTGGCAGAAAAGAGATGACAAGAAGATGCTAAGATGAATAGGACACACATCAAGGAACCTGTTGATAGCATTACCAGGCAGTCTATGTTTTTGAATCCTCAAGGTAAGAAAAGCAGAAGTGAACCAAAAACACATGGAGAAGAGAACTGGAGGCTGAAATGAAAATGTTGGCTAAGATAGAAAGACCTTGAGCTGATGGCATGTGACAGGAGGACTTAGTATACATTTGTTGAAAGCCTATGCTTCCTTGGGACCTGAACGATAGTAAATGAATAAATTTGCAACTGGTTTACATATGCTGTAAGATACATCGTTATAAATTTGCAACTGGTTTACATATGCTGTAAGATACATTGTTATAAATTTGCAACTGGTTTACATATGCTGTAAGATACATCGTTATAAATTTGCAACTGGTTTACATGTGCTGTAAGATACATCATTATAAATTTGCAACTGGTTTACATATGCTGTAAGTGTTGCTGCTAAAAACTTGTAGCAACTTATTCTGACCATGCATTTTGACTATATTCATTTTTTAATGCATGGGAGGGAAACCATGAAATTGTAGTCACTTTTATTTCTACAGTCGTCTAATCTTGATAGCTATCGTTAAGAAGTTGTCTTATCTTGATAGCTAGGGTTGCCGATAGCTGTGTGAACGATTTTGAGTCACGACCATATATGGAGCGCTCAGATCGTCAGTTCTTTGAAAACAGTTGGCAATCGCAATGTTTCAAGATTCATTTCCTTTTAAGGTAATAGGTCTTAAGTTGAACATTGTAGAACATTCTTCGTTTCGTAAATTGGCCTGAGTTGTATTCGATTCGCGTTTTCTGCGCATGTCCCTTTTTGTGGCGTTGGTAAAACGATTTCCGCCCAGGTGAGTCTGTGCTGAGAAGCTGTGAAGGCGAGACGTAGCTATGCGCTAGTCTTCGCTTAGTTTATTCAGGAAGGAGTCCTCATGATTGTTGTTCCTATCTTGAGATGATATATCTCTGTGTTATTCCTAATGCCTGGAGGCATATGTGATTATTCATTTAATTCCTTATGAACAGGTAATTAAATCCCTTTTTTGGCTGAGTAACTTTATCGCCATCTTGTGATGTTGACTTTTGCTTAGCCTGCCTTATTCTAAAGTCTACGATATGACTAGTTTGCTCAGCTCATGATCCACTTAGATTGTCACGCATCGATTGATGCCTGTCCTACGGACTATTTGCTTCCTGAACTTTGTTGATGGATCTAGGTTTGATACCTTTGCTGTATAAGGAACATAGAGGACGATAATGTGACGCTCAAAAGACATGCCTGTCTTGTTGAGGTCAAATAGAGGAGACCATATTTAATCTCCTAGTTGATATCTACTAGCTCTTATGGAAAGGGGAAGTTTACTACCTGACTACATGTACAGCTTGCCACGATATCCTAAAAGGCAGATGATGCACATTATTTTGATGCTGTCTGCTGTGCCAGTTGAATTGTCTACATATGTAATAATGACTGTTTGATCGTACCTATGATGTACCTGCTTGTTTATGTCTACACACTTCGTCATTGTGGCGTTTATAATAAATTATACAAAACCGTCACTAGCTGTTGCAAGCATCATTGACTTTTCACATCGTGAGTTAACGTGACGTCATTGTGTGGATTGACTTGTTCGTAATGCTCACTGTCTGTATACATATCTACATCACACTTAAACCAGACTACAGACACCAAGTTACTACGCCTCATCATCCCTGGTGTCTGAGGGTGGCACACTACTCCGCAAAGGCCAGGATTATCATACCTTGAGAGGAGCAGATGAATTACAACACCCTCAACGTTGTGTGGCAAATGCGACATCCTCCACAGAACATTTATCAACACATATAATACTTACGCAACATTTGCTACGCTACAGTAAGATACATCATTATAAATTTACAACTGGTTTACATATGCTGTAAGATACATCATTATAAATATATAAGTATAATGCTTGTTTTCAAACAAAGAAAAATAATTGGCATACATTTTGGTGCCTGAGTAGCATTTAAAAACTCCTTGGAACAGAAAGAGTTAAATTTAAATGTTTGTGATTGGCAGGGAAAAAAATCATTTAGATTATGACAAAGTACAATCATTATTAAGTTAATCATGTGGTAGTTCCAATTCTTTTCTTCCACAGTCATATCATTTTTCCTGTGTTTTCATAATTATTGTCCTAATACAAGATATCTTCAACGGATAACTGGCAGATGGCAAAAGAACAGTTTGGTGACCGCAGCTTAGATTCAAAGATGTGTGCAAGAGAGACATGAGGACACTGGACATAAATCCAGCAACCTGGGAGGATGAACCTGGCAATCACACTAAGTGGTGATGCTATCTATGGCGACACTTCAGAAAAGAAACTCTCACAGCAAGCAGAAGGGAGGAGAAAATGTTCAAAGGAACACCAGGAAAAATAAGCAGCTGAGGGCTGTCACCTCAGGGGCGCATTCCCATAGTTATGACTCGAGGGGCTATTATTATTATTAATATGTCCTAATGCACACTTGAGAAATGAATGTTTCTATTCTGTGTTTAATTTACATTGCACTTTTTGTATGATTTGCAGACAAAATATATAAAGGGTGCTGCAATGTACACATAATTATTTTTAATTGTTTGTATATTTTATTTATTGTATTCTATGTATTATACTTTGTCTGTTTGCTGCATTCATGTGCATAATTTAAGACAGACAATAAAAACTTTTACTTCCAGCATTGGCTCAACATCAATCCTGTCAATGGAATAATAACTGTTATATCACATATGGACAGAGAGAAAGTGGAACAGATGATCCTAAAAGTGGTTGTTGCTGATCAGAATGCAGCATTCGGACGTCAAGAGGCTACAGGTTAGAGATAAGGTTGATAATGGTGAAGTATTAGCCATAGATGTAAAAGTGTTGTAGAATTAATTGGTATATATATATAAATATATATAATTTTTTTTTTAAATCCATTCTGTGGTTGGATAAATTTTGTTAAAGTATTTCATAGCTATATTTCGTTTCTTAGCTTTGCCTTGTTTTCACCAGACATGCCCTGTTCAACCTAGACACAAAGTCCATATGTTATAATAAGGCACATATCCATATATAAAATACGACAAAAATACTCCTCTCTGCATCCATTTGGTGCTTCCTTTTTTCATCACTTCTGGTATCACTTTTGTCAATCAGCTTTAGGAATGTTGTCTTCCTCCTGGTGGGGATATGTGCTTCTTGTATTTAGGGACCCAGTCTTTGTCTGTGCAAGAACTGGTTTAATGGAGTGAGTTGTTTTTCTCTTTGTGGAAAGTAGTTTCTCTGAACTCTAGAAGACCCATACCCTTTCTGTTTGTTATTTGTTGAGAGGTTTGTAAGCCTTTAATATTTTTTTTGCCTTTGTCATACTTTGTGATCTGTTCAGTTATTAGTGGGTTGTAGAGTTGTCAACTTGTTCATTTTATTTACTACAATTGATTTCCCTGCTTCTGTTTTTTTTTCTCACCCCGCAAAGTTCCCAGTGGTCTCTGAGAAAACACAGGAAGAATAGAACGGCAGCTCTCTCAGACATGTTGCAAGAAGAGACTAATACAAGGCTGAGTTTGGTGTTCACAACCTCATCACATCTTCTTCTTCCTCGTTGGTTTGTTGGTTGCATTGTGTCCGTGTACAGCAAAGCTGCGATATTTGCGCCTTTCAGCCAACACATCCAACTTCCGCAAGGCATTTTTTGGGACCAGGTTTGCCTTCCCTCTTCGATCCCTACTCTCTTTGCCAGACTGCAGTGATGCAGCCTGTTTCCAGGACCACCACTTGGAGGTGGAGTAGGGTCTTGGTCAGCTCTGGTTCGCTGACGCAAGCAGTCAAGCTATGAGTCACTGATTGCATTCATCTCTTTTGCTGCGTCTTTGGTCCCAACCTCATCATATAAAAAAACAAATAGCTACAGAAACCAAAATAGCAAGACCTTATGCAGACTTCCTGCAGTGGAATCAGCTGCAATGGTGGTTCCGTGTTACATAATGAGCACAAAGGGAAAAGAATAAGACGTAAGTTTCTCTCAACCTAGTTTTGTACTCTGGCCTTTTTTGTTGTGGTTGGATCCTAAAGCAGTTGTCCAGGCAGGGATGCCAAACTCCAGTGATTTCTTTTATACAACAGTATCAGTATCTGATGGTCAGTATGCGAAGTAGCATTTTCTTCAAGGTCATTTGCTGTCTAGCATTTTGCTGACAATTATAAATTTGATTTGTCCATGTTAATCTGCAGTTCAGTGTAATTCTAAGGTATGTAGAGTTGCATAAGACTTTTTTTTCCTGGAAGCCCATGTCCATTCAGTTTCAGTATGGCTTTTTGTTCCTTGTTTGAGAATGGGAAAATTATGTAAATTGCTAAGTCATCAGTGTATATGACCTGTTGACACCTCTTTGGTATTTTGATCACTGTGTCATTAATATATTTTATGATGAATGTAGGTGATATCACATTCCCTTGGGGTTGTTCTTGTTCTAATTTTATTCTTTGGTTTAGCTGTTCTTGTATTTTGACACTAGCTTGCCTATTTTGGAGGAAATAATGTATCCATTTATAGAAACATCTCCAAACTCAATGTTTGGGTAGTTTTTGCTTTATCCCAGCTCTCCACACTTTATTAAATGCTTTCTACATGTTTTCCCAGACTGCCATTCCTCTATGTTAATTTTTTTTTTTTTTTTTTTTTTTGTTTTTTTTTTTTGTACGCCCGCTAATACTCGAGGCGAAATCTCAGGTTATTATTACTATGTCTAACCTGACATTGATTTTACGTGAGTATCCCTTTTTACTTGTACAGAGACAGGTGTCCCTCGCCATTCAGGCAAATACTCGCCGATTTCGGAGGTACCCATTGCAGCTGGGTCGGCTCAGGAGCCGCCAATCCCTGGTCGACAACACTCCTTCAAATGTTCTCGCCAGGTCTCGAGTTAATCCAGTCCAATTCCCGGTCGACGAAAAATCCTCAAATGCCGTCGCCCGGGTTTGATCCTGAATCACCCGGTCGCCAGAGCGGTGTTGTAACCACTACGCTAGCGCGGCTCCCATCTATGTTAATGATTTTGGAACTAGAATAATATCATAACTTGTTAGCTTGGCCTGTCCCCCAGGTCCCTACACAGAGCCACAGGTCCATAAACAGAGTCATTGGTCCCTGATGCAGCCCTTCTGCTTTTCCTTTTGATGGCTCTGTTTCTTTTCCCCTCAATCCTGCATCATTACCAGGTTTTCCAGACCTATCTTTCTTAAGGGTCTATTACTTTTTCTCTCTTGTTTATACTTTTGTCAATAGTGATCTCGTAATAATTTATGCAAAAATAAATTTTTCATTAATCTTTCTTCAAATGATTTTTTTTACTGTCCACGATACAGCATTTGCCCCAGGAACCTCATTTCTTTCACTGAAATAGATTTATCTCTTTCATTATTCATTGCCCAGGATTATATGATACAAATAATGAATACTTACTATCCAAAATATACCATATTGTCTGTGGAGTAAAAGTTAATAGTACATCTATCCTGTGAGAACTATAATGTAATCGTCTTTTTCCTTTTTCAATCCTTATGGAGCATGGAGCAACCGTTACAGCTGATCCCCTTTCATTCACATTATTTTGTACTTGTGCTTTCTGTAGCCAGTTGTTTTACATGGGGAGTTTGGCAGCCTCATGCACAACCTCATATCAAGTGCCTTGAACGACATGTTTCAGGGAGCAATATGTCTTTTATTTCTTTGTGTTATCAGAGATCCCCAGAAACTACATGGGTTAAACTATAATATTATCAGTGAAAAATTATGCATTAATTGAATGGGGCAAAATTCTATATATACAAACATGTCATAGGCTATAAGGCTGCATTTTATGATAACATTTCAGCAACTGTGACTGTGAGTATCCTTGATGTGAATGACAACCCACCAGAAATATCCAGCAGTGGAGGTGTGTTACACGTGAATGTATCTGAAGGAACAAAAGTTGGCACTGAAGTGACCACACTGACAGCTACGGATGCAGATAAGGAACAGACGGTCGTGTTTTCAGTGGGAAGTACCAGCGCCGATTTCAACATCACAAACTCTGGTAATTATCATCATCATCCATCAGCTCCACAAAGAGCATAGGCCTTTAACAAACTTATTCCAATTTATTCAGTCCTGTGCCATCAGCTCAAGGTCTTTCCATGTCTTCTTCATGTCTGTCTCCATGTGTTCTTTGGTCTACCTCTCTTACCCTGTGAATTCTAGAACAAGGACTGCCTGGTAAAGCTATCAACAGGTTTCCTCAATGTGTTGGTCATGTCTTTCGACTCCTTACGAGAGGACCTTCTTCTGTCTTGGATAGCTGAAATGACTTATTTTTTGTTGAAGTTTTTTTTGGTGGTTTTAAGAATTTTCTTCAGTATGGGTTAACTGACCCCTTGCTCAATCCTCCTTAGTTTCCTCTTATGACATGCATGGTAGGTTGAGGTGTCACTATTCTTTGCTCCCTGAAAGGTGAGAGAAAGGAAGGGCAGAATGTCAGACGGGCCTGCGTGCCCAATTCTCAACCCTTTGAAAATAAAGTCGTTCGTTCCCTTTTCAGTGCCCCGGTAACACATGGGTAATACTCTGGTAAGACTCCATATTAATTCTCAATCCTTTATGAAGATGAAATATTTATTCATAAACCTGCTGTCTTCTGTCTTTCACTACAACAGATAATTGATAATTGCTGTCTTCTGTCACAACTTTCACTACAACAGATAATTGATAATTGCTGTCTTCTGTCACAACTTTCACTACAACAGATAATTGATAATTGCTGTCTTCTGTCACAACTTTCACTACAACAGATAATTGCTGTTTTCTGTCACAACTTTCACTACAACAGATAATTGATAATTGCTGTCTTCTGTCACAACTTTCACTACAACAGATAATTGCTGTCTTCTGTCACAACTTTCACTACAACAGATAATTGATAATTGCTGTCTTCTGTCACAACTTTCACTACAACAGATAATTGCTGTTTTCTGTCACAACTTTCACTACAACAGATAATTGATAATTGCTGTCTTCTGTCACAACTTTCACTACAACAGATAATTGCTGTCTTCTGTCACAACTTTCACTACAACAGATAATTGATAATTGCTGTCTTCTGTCACAACTTTCACTACAACAGATAATTGCTGTTTTCTGTCACAACTTTCACTACAACAGATAATTGCTGTCTTCTGTCACAACTTTCACTACAACAGATAATTGCTGTCTTCTGTCACAACTTTCACTACAACAGATAATTGCTGTCTTCTGTCACAACTTTCACTACAACAGATAATTGCTGTCTTCTGTCACAACTTTCACTACAACAGATAATTGCTGTCTTCTGTCACAACTTTCACTACAACAGATAATTGATAATTGCTGTCTTCTGTCACAACTTTCACTACAACAGATAATTGCTGTCTTCTGTCACAACTTTCACTACAACAGATAATTGATAATTGCTGTCTTCTGTCACAACTTTCACTACAACAGATAATTGCTGTTTTCTGTCACAACTTTCACTACAACAGATAATTGCTGTCTTCTGTCACAACTTTCACTACAACAGATAATTGATAATTGCTGTCTTCTGTCACAACTTTCACTACAACAGATAATTGATAATTGCTGTCTTCTGTCACAACTTTCACTACAACAGATAATTGATAATTGCTGTCTTCTGTCACAACTTTCACTACAACAGATAATTGATAATTGCTGTCTTCTGTCACAACTTTCACTACAACAGATAATTGATAATTGCTGTCTTCTGTCACAACTTTCACTACAACAGATAATTGATAATTGCTGTCTTCTGTCACAACTTTCACTACAACAGATAATTGATAATTGCTGTCTTCTGTCACAACTTTCACTACAACAGATAATTGCTGTTTTCTGTCACAACTTTCACTACAACAGATAATTGCTGTTTTCTGTCACAACTTTCACTACAACAGATAATTGCTGTTTTCTGTCACAACTTTCACTACAACAGATAATTGATAATTGCTGTCTTCTGTCACAACTTTCACTACAACAGATAATTGCTGTTTTCTGTCACAACTTTCACTACAACAGATAATTGCTGTTTTCTGTCACAACTTTCACTACAACAGATAATTGCTGTTTTCTGTCACAACTTTCACTACAACAGATAATTGCTGTTTTCTGTCACAACTTTCACTACAACAGATAATTGCTGTTTTCTGTCACAACTTTCACTACAACAGATAATTGCTGTTTTCTGTCACAACTTTCACTACAACAGATAATTGCTGTTTTCTGTCACAACTTTCACTACAACAGATAATTGCTGTTTTCTGTCACAACTTTCACTACAACAGATAATTGCTGTTTTCTGTCACAACTTTCACTACAACAGATAATTGCTGTTTTCTGTCACAACTTTCACTACAACAGATAATTGCTGTTTTCTGTCACAACTTTCACTACAACAGATAATTGCTGTTTTCTGTCACAACTTTCACTACAACAGATAATTGCTGTTTTCTGTCACAACTTTCACTACAACAGATAATTGCTGTTTTCTGTCACAACTTTCACTACAACAGATAATTGCTGTTTTCTGTCACAACTTTCACTACAACAGATAATTGCTGTTTTCTGTCACAACTTTCACTACAACAGATAATTAATCATCATATTCATCATTTTCCTTTTCCCTTCCTACGAAACATGGAGTCACCACCGCGTCTGGTTTTCTTATAGCTTGCACTATACAGTCATATGCTGCTGCTGTAGTGGTTTATGTGCCAATTTGTTTTACATGATAAGGTTAGATAGGTAATGGTCATTATGAATATAACATGTTAATTTATAAACTTACTTCATTTTCATAACAATTCACTAAAGCAGATGTAGCAGGGGGGGGGTACTTGATAGGTTCAGCAGTCGCTGTCTATTTGACAGATGCTAAGGCAATGTAGTCATGCCTACATCATGACCTCATAGCGAAACCCGATAGTCTTAGGTGGTAGTTCTACTGCCACACAGATTCTGGTTAGAATGTTACGTATGAAAAGTAAAAGTGACATAATGTCATGGATTTGTATTTTACTTACACTTTCCCTTAGTGTAAAATTCAGGTCCTATTTATCTTATGTTTTATCAAGCATAAAAAGTACTACCCTATGTAAAAGGTAGTCACATAGCAGATACTACCATAGAGGAGTAAAGTGTTAGAGACTTCACTTTACTAGGTCCAGCATCGAGAGGTGGGGGGAAAGCAGTTCTCTTTCTCGCTGCCTTCTCCTTCCCTAACACACTGCTCTATGTAGTTCCCAGAAATTTATGTAAAGGCAAGGAAAGAATAGGACTACTCCCTCGGGCATGTCACAAGAGGTGAATAATAAGAGGATGTGTATGGGGCGGGCAACATCATTAACACCTAATTACTGCAGAAACCACTACTGCACGTACTGTTGTGATGCTCACTTCCTGCCAGGGGACCAGCTTTAGTGGTGGTTCCTTGTTCCATAATGAGTGAAAAAGGAATTTATATTTACATAAAAAGTATAATTTTTTTTTAAATAGTTGTGTTATTAGTTCTAATCTATTCTGGATCACTGTAGTCAGTCAACACTGCACAGATTATGAAAACATCAATGACACACTGCAAAAATGGAATGCAGTGGAATGTCACGAAATGGATTTAAGACTAGAGACTGTCTTCCTGTAGTGACAAGACGCTAGTGAGAAGAAAGACTGGAAAATTAGATTTTTGAAGAAAATGGTAGTGCATATGTGAAAGTGAAACTATTGGCCCCGAGGTTGAGAACCTAGATTTGACTCTTTCCTCGCCATTTCAGACGTTTCTGCTGGCTATAGTTTCGAACCACCTCTAACTACCCTATGGGGATAAGGTTCAATTAAGATTCACATACACCGAGATACAGACAACATATAGCTACTGTATTAAAATGAAATGACTGGATCCAGCTAAAATTATACAAGTTTTTATTATACACCTATAAACAAACAATCATATACATATCAAGAGAACAAAAGTGCAGTGTAAGCAAACCTGGAAAAACAAATCAAGCACAGTTAAAAATGCATCAACCCCAACCCTTCTCCCACAATTGCAACCTGTATGGGGACAGAAGTTTGGATTAAACAATAATAAACACCACTGCGCTTGGTGGGGTCTCAGAAGTCGAGCCTCCACTTAAACACTATCTGTTCTCAATTCTAACTCTAACTCTAAGTACACAGTCAGCTGGAACTACTACGAACTGTCTACACAATCACTGCACAGACCTCGTTTCTACCCAGCCTATCCTGAAATCTTCCGAACACCGCTACACAATTAACTCTTCTAAAAACGTCAGCAGCTGTCATCTGCTATACTTGGGACAACTGCGATGACTTCTGTGGAGAGTATGGTCACCCTCTCTCTCTCCACCATTCTGGAACTGATGACTAAGGTTTAAAAGAACCCCACTGGATTCTGGAAATTGGAATATGTAGCTGGTTTCTCCAAACACCTCTGGAGTTACCTGCCCTCTCCCTCCTATGGGTTCAGGCCTTCGGCGTTATTATGGCCGGGACGAAGTGAAATAATTACGACAACGCTGGCAGCATGCCAATTTTGCGTGTGTAACAGAATGAGCTTAGCGCTCATGGATTTTCCCACGAATGCTATTTCCACTAGAGAAATGTCTTCCCCTGCCTGGAAAAACGGGTTTTTTCTCTTTTCTTCGTCCGCCTCTGGCAAGATCTCAAACCCTGCGTCTGAGATGCCAATCTTTTTGCCGGGAGGAAATTATTGCAACTTCCGCTCTGCCCCCTCAAAAAAGCCGCACTACCTGCTGTTAGACAAAAAAACACAACAGCTAAACAACACGTAAATAATACATTTCTAATAACATATAACTCCCCTACTCTCTCCCGTTAGCCTATTACCATACAAAATCATGCCAACAAAGTCCGCTCCCCCACTGAGCTCCCTTCTCTCCCATCTCTACCTGAGCCCAAAATAAACAATGGCTGACCCAGATCGTCTGACCTAGGGTTCTGCCTGACTGGTTACAACCACAACCGTTTTTCACACTGAGGACTGACCTGTCCAAAAATACTAAGGCCCACTTCTCGCGCTGACAACATGCAGCCATAATGATTAACACAAAATAAAATATCTCTAGGCATCAATATCCCTTTCAGAAAAATTAGATCACATAAAATGTAATACAAAATAATTCCCTTTAAAATTACATTTCACGTCGTCTGACTAAACAGACCAACAATGCACCCACATTAACATATAACCAGTTTACGCCAGCATCTGCTTGCCGTCAAAAGCTATACCATGAAAACCCCGTAATTCAGCCATGTGGTGCCGCAGTTTCGCAACCACGCGCTCCTGCATAAATATTCATTAACTGATAGCACCCATGTGCTCGTGCAACAATACACCTCTTCACTCCCGTCCACAGATATATGCGTAACTATATAATTAGCGAGCATCAATACTCTCAATAAAATCACAAATGAAAATACACATTACACACGCTCCCGACTATTCTGTAAATAAATAAAATTCGCAGATGCGGGTTTCTCTGCGACCTGTTTTTGAAATAGATCCAAGCATGGCCGAAACCTCGCAACATCTAAACCATCTAGACAACGCTATTCCTTCAATAAGGAAATAACTGGACCTATTAGGTCTCTCAAGTCTTATCACCAGGATAGTATTGATGGCTCTGGAGTTAAGAATTAAATTAAACTAAAACTTCCCAAAAAACTTTACTGATCGGCCTAGGCTTAGTCAAAAATTAAATAAAGTTACCACGAAAATTCTGCTTACCAAATTTTGAATTTTCCCACTGAAGGCAATCGATAATTTGAATCAGGAACGCGGCTTGGCAATTAATTTTTAGAGACCGAACTTATGAAATTCGGGCGTATTTATTATCAAAACCCCACGCGCCGACTTCATGACGTCATATGCGCGGCGTGGTTCTAAGCCAATGGGAGCTCTGCATTTCGACTGCAGTTAGCTCTCAGCCAATCAGAACCTTAGATCATTCTGATGCAACGTGCATGGGTTTTAGACAAAGAAACGGGATTAAGCCCTACTCTCTAGTATCAAATGAAGCAACAATGTCGGAATTATATATATATATATATATAAAATCCCGAAAATGCGTCTAGCCGCATGCCATATCTTTAAAAAGACTAAAACTGGTGCCAATCTGATCTAGGCTCTAAAGTCCTTCGTCTAGAATAATAATGCAACAGTTCCCTACACACCAACACTAAACAAGACTACTAGTCATAGAGAAGGAACATAGATGTAGATGAGATGAAACTCCACCGTAATCTCTCTGAAAAACGTAAATAAATAGAAGGAGAAGAAACATGAGGAAGGATTTTTCTGTAATCCCTCCTAGAAATAGTGAACAAAATGCAAGGAGAAAAAGACATGGGCCATTTGAAAGACAGAATCTCAGTACTTTCGTCACATCACTCCCCCCTTTCAAAGATTGAGCAACGATCTCCTTACTGAAATCTCTGAGTTTCACACTGGCCCTTAACTCTGTCTATAAGCCATCTGTCCGTTCTCCTTCCTATTCAGTGCTCTTCGCCCTTCCTTCTTTTGCATTTCCTCCTTCTTCCTCTCCTTGAACAAGCTCTTATGCTCCGTTGGGAGATTTGATCTCTCTTCTGACCTGTGCCGTCTACCGGTGGGTCTGAACTTTCCCTTGCTATGACCGTCAAAAGGCTGCCTTGGTCAGCTGATGTGACCGGCGGGCGCTGTGGCGGTCTGGTGATGGCAACTTCCTCGCTGCGCGTCAGCGGGTCTGTGACCGCTGGTACAGTGCGAGAACGATGCAACTTTGCGGGTTCCACTGGTGTAGAGCCTCCGATTTCTTGCTGGGTTTCTATTGAGTCCTCACTGATCTCAATAGCTTCTACCTTTGAAGAAAAGTAGGTAAGATCTGCCCCTGGCAGTGGTTCTGGACTCGCTCTTCCCCTACCAACATGAAGCAGGACAGAGCTCTCCAATATAGCTCCTTGCGAAGTTTTAAGGCCGTTTTCCTCACTATTTCCTGGCCTGGAAAGTTCGTGAGATGCCCGTATAGTCCCAGAGAGTCCTCCGTCTAAAACTCTGGTTCTAAGAAAATTCTCAACCTTGCCCTCCCCGTCGAGAGTTAATGGCGTCAGGTGGAATGTGTCCTGCAGTGACACTTGACGGTTTAAGATCCCGTTAAATCGCGGAGTATCTGAGTTAAAGCTCTCAGTGCCTTGTTCCAGTGTTCCTCGAAATGAATTGGAAAATTTAGCCAATATTTCAGGCTCCTCGTTGCAGGAATGATTTCCTGTCGGCGAGATACTAGAGTGGTGGGGCCCTTTTCCGTTTATAGGCAAACGGTCGCTCAGTCTGTCCTCCTCCTGGTGAGTAACGTGCTGGTCGTACGGGGCTCCAGGGCTGGTTGGAACTATATGTTCGCTCAGACCGCTATCTTGTGCCCTATGAAGATGGCGCTGGTCGTGGACATATGTAATACCGCTCTTGTCAGTATGTCCCTCATTTGAGGAAGCTAATACCATCGGGGGCCTAATTCCCGACAACAAAGAGTGTACTTCCGGAATCAGAGGCGTTACCACTGTTTGGCCGGTTGGCTGAACAGGGCTGGCAGGCGAATTTGCCTCTGCAAATAACATACCACTGTCGTCAGAGGCGTTGCACCTCTCCGTAGCATGACAGTTATGTTTGAGCTCGCTCGGGGCTCCGTGAATTAGGGGTTCTCCTTTTTCACTTATCTGGCCTGCAGTAGGCCCCCTTGCATCAGCAAGGATCGGTGTGGGTGGGTTCCCCAACACTAAATATGGGTTGCCAAGAATGAAGTTATAGGCTGGCTGAGCCGTTACAGCTGCCTTGATGGTGCCAGACACGAACTTACATTTCACCTCAATATTGGCTACCGGAAAGCACTGTGAAGTCCCTTTCCTTAAAACTCCACCAATATTGACCTTTTCCTTAGTCATCTGCCAAGGCTTCACCAGATGTCGGGCGACTATGCTGGGGTATGTAAGCCCGCTGTCAAATAAACATGTTGTCTCCGTCCCGTTCACTTCGGCTGGTCCGCTGTTGGAAAACAACTACTCTGACTGGAAGGGTTTCCACTTCTTCCCTTGTTTCACCCTCACAGGCCTTAAACAAGCCACCTGATGAGCGGGTTGTTTGTTTGGGCACCGTGTTGTCCAATGAGAAGTAGTCCGACAGAACCTACAATATCTCTCATTATCTCCCCGGTTCCTGACAAGTCGGCCCCTGTGTTCTGTTATGTGGCTGGGTAAGCAAGTTATGACTGGGAGGGGGCTCCTTTCGAGACGGCCCTTGCTGCTGGTGAGCTGAAGAGGAAGGCGAATGCGATGAAAATGCTCCTTTGTCCGGGGCAGGCAGGTCAGGGTGTTTTCTTTTCTGGCCCAGTACTTCGGCCTGTGCCGACTGGAACCTTTCAGCAAATAGAATAATCTGGTCCAGTTGCTGGGCACCCTGCTCCGCCAGGTACTTCCTTAAGTCCGGAGACATGTTAGCCTTAATCTGTTCGCACAGAACTAATTCTTCCAATCCTTCAAAAGATTTAGCCAAACCTGACAACTCTCTCCAGCGAGTGAGGTAATTCCTCAGCCTCTCTGCGAACTGGGGAAAACTTTCTCCTTTCTCCAGTCGACTTTCCCGAAACATCGTTTGGCACTTCCGGGGAGTCCATTGGAATCACTGTAACAGGGCGTTCCGCAGAGCCTCAAAGTTATTTTGGTCATCTACCAGCATCTTGCTATAGACATCATACCCATGTCCTCTTAGTGATTGAGATAGTTTGAGACACCAAAGACTATCATCCAGCCCGTATGCCTTTGCCATTCTTTTGAATTTTTCCAAAAATACCTCAATTTTCTCATTTCCGTTAGAAAAGAGTCCAATCGGAAAATTCATGGCTGCCATCCTGGGCCCTCCGTTTCCTGTGGTGTCTGTCGCCACTGCTCCAGGGAAATCTCCGTTAGCCAAACTGCCTTCCGAAGATCGGTACTGCAGTTCCAGTGAACGCAGGGCAAGTTCATGCTGTCTCTCTGCTGCCTTCTCCTTCTCTTGCGCTTCCCTTTCTGCTACTTTCTCCTTCTCTTGCGCTTCCCTTTCTGCCTTTCTCTCCTCTGCTGCTGCAGCCCTTTCCTGCGCCTCCCTCTCTGCCTTTCTCTCCTCTTTCTCCGCTTCCCTTTTCTCTCTCTCTGTCTGCCGGTCCTGTTCCCTCATAATGTAAACCCTAGTTTCGGCCTCATTCATCACTATGCTTTTAGCTGCGTCCTTCCATGCAGTAAGTAGCTTGACCAATTCAGCCATCTTACCTGACAAATCAGCAGTAACTCACCACGAGGGGAAATGACAAAAAAGGAACAAGAAAAATTTACTGTTACCTACTAGGAATATGCTGTCGCAACAACCCGCACTCAGACTAGCACCAAGTCTGACTAATAACTACCTGAAAAAAATTCAAGTTATCCAGCTACCCAAAACCCGAATTTACTTTCCTGTCAAGAAAAAAATTCGATTAGCCATCAATTTCCTCTAAGTCATAAACAACCTTACTACAACTACCATCTAAACTGACTGCAACCTGTGGAAAAAAACTAATAGCTGGATCAGTCTTAACACATTAACTACCGCAAGCCGCTGTCAGCGGCTCACAAAATAATCACATTTGGACCGCAAGCTGCTCAGAGCGCCAATCTAATTTTGATAATAAAACTAATGAAAAATGTACTGAAACACTCTCTGATCTGGTTCGAGATTTTAAATTTCTGCCGGAAAACAAATTCCCAAAGCATGGTTGTAGAACACTGAAAAATTGATATTATGTTTATATTTTTCAGTGTTTTGGGTTAGTTACCAAATCGTGTAAAACTGTTTACCGTGGCAACTAGTGATAGGACTACAAAAAAATGCGTGTACATCTCGTCTAATGGCTGAATAGGATAGAAACGTGTTTCAACAATTGACTGATAGATCTAGCGACGAGGACAAGAGTGAAAACGGTGTGCACATTGATTGAAATTGTGATTTTGATAGAGATGGGGCGCAAGCAGTTATAATTGTGAAAATATTGTATGTCCTCGGCCATCAGAGGGCCGTTAAATAGCAACAACCTCTATTAGAGTTACAACCGGTGTTTATTGTAATAGTACATTCATTTATCTTTAAAATGACGTGTAATTCATAAAAATCTGTAAACAATTACGAAAACTACAGCTTACTTTGTGCAAACACCTACAGGATGAAAATGGGAAAAAAATTTAATTCAGCCACAGTGTTTTTCAATTCGGTAGTTAATGTGTTAATATAGCTCAAGTCTAGGGGATTTTTTTTTAAATCTATTTCCAGAACTTTCCTATAGAGACAATTTATGAATGTAGATACAATCACAGAATTTATCCCGGACGATAGCCACCCACTTTGTCACGAAATGGATTTAAGACTAGAGACTGTCTTCCTAATAGTGACAAGACGCTAGTGAGAAGAAAGACTGGAAAATTAGATTTTTGAAGAAAATAGATAGTGCATATGTGAAAGTGAAACTATTGGCTCCGAGGTTGAGAACCTAGATTTGCCTCTTTCCTCGCCATTTCGGACGTTTCTGCTGGCTATAGTTTCGAACCACCTCTAACTACCCTATGGGGATAAGGTTCAATTAAGATTCACATACACCAAGATACAGACAACATCTAGCTACTGTATTAAAATGAAATGACTGGATCCAGCTAAAATTATACAAGTTTTTATTATACACCTATAAACAAACAATCATATACATATCAAGAGAACAAAAGTGCAGTGTAAGCACACCTGGAAAAACAAATCAAGCACAGTTAAAAATGCATCACCCCCAACCCTTCTCCCACAACTTCAACCTGTATGGGGATAGAAGTTAGGATTAAACAATAATAAACACCACTGCGCTTTGTGGGGTCTCAGATGTCGAGCCTCCACTTCAACACTATCTGTTCTCAATTCTAACTCTAAGTACACAGTCAGCTGGAACTACTACGAACTGTCTACACAATCGCTGCACAGACCTCGTTTCTACCCAGCCTATCCTGAAATCTTCCGAACACCGCTACACAATTAACTCTTCTAAAAACGTCAGCAGCTGTCATCTGCTATACTTGGGACAACTGCGATGACTTCTGTGGAGAGTATGGTCACCCTCTCTCTCTCCACCATTTTGGAACTGATGACTAAGGTTTAAATAAGAACCCCACTGGATTCTGGAAATTGGAATAGGTAGCTGGTTTCTCCAAACACCTCTGGAGTTACCTGCCCTCTCCCTCCTATGGGTTCAGGCCTTCGGCGTTATTATGGCCGGGACGAAGTGAAATAATTACGACAACGCTGGCAGCATGCCAATTTTGCATGTGTAACAGAATGAGCTTAGCACTCATGGATTTTCCCACGAATGCTATTTCCACTAGAGAAATGTCTTCCCCTGCCTGGAAAAATGGGTTTTTTCTCTTTTCTTCGTCCGCCTCTGGCAAGATCTCAAACCCTGCGTCTGAGATGCCAATCTTTTTGCCGGGAGGAAGTTATTGCAACTTCCACTCTGCCCCCTCAAAAAAGCTGCGCTACCTGCTGTTAGACAAAAAAACACAACAGCTAAACAACACGTAAATAATACATTTCTAATAACATATAACTCCCCTACTCTCTCCCGTTAGCCTATTACCATACAAAATCATGCCAACAAAGTCCGCTCCCCCACTGAGCTCCCTTCTCTCCCATCTCTACCTGAGCCCAAAATAAACAATGGCTGACCCAGATCGTCTGACCTAGGGTTCTGCCTGACTGGTTACAACCACAACCGTTTTTCACACTGAGGACTGACCTGTCCAAAAATACTAAGGCCCACTTCTCGCGCTGACAACATGCAGCCATAATGATTAACACAAAATAAAATATCTCTAGGCATCAATATCCCGTTCAGAAAAATTAGATCACATAAAATGTAATACAAAATAATTCCCTTTAAAATTACATTTCACGTCGTCTGACTAAACAGACCAACAATGCACCCACAATAACATATAACCAGTTTACGCCAGCATCTGCTTGCCGTCAAAAGCTATACCATGAAAACCCCGTAATTCAGCCACGTGGTGCCGCAGTTTTGCAACCACGCGCTCCTGCATAAATATTCATTAACTGATAGCACCCACGTGCTCGTGCAACAATACACCTCTTCACTCCCGTCCACAGATATATGCGTAACTATATAATTAGCGAGCATCAATACTCTCAATAAAATCACAAATGAAAATACACATTACACACGCTCCCGACTATTCTGTAAATAAATAAAATTCGCAGATGCGGGTTTCTCTGCGACCTGTTTTTGAAATAGAACCAAGCATGGCCGAAACCTCGCAACATCTAAACCATCTAGACAACGCTATTCCTTCAATAAGGAAATAACTGGACCTTTTAGGTCTCTCAAGTCTTATCACCAGGATAGTATTGATGGCTCTGGAGTTAAGAATTAAATTAAACTAAAACTTCCCAAGAAACTTTACTGATCGGCCTAGGCTTAGACAAAAATTAAATAAAATTACCACGAAAATTCTGCTTACCAAATTTCGAATTTTCCCACTGAAGGCAATCGATAATTTGAATCAGGAACGCGGCTTGGCAATTAATTTTTAGAGACCGAACTTATGAAATTCGGGCGTATTTATTATCAAGACCCCACGTGCCGACTTCATGACGTCATATGCGTGGCGTGGTTCTAAGCCAATGGGAGCTCTGCATTTCGACTGCAGTTAGCTCTCAGCCAATCAGAACCTTAGATCATTCTGATGCAACGTGCATGGGTTTTAGACAAAGAAACGGGATTAAGCCCTACCATCTAGTAGCAAATGAAGCAACACTGTCGGAATTATATATATATATAGCCGCGCTAGCGTAGTGGTTACAACACCGCTCTGGCGACCGGGTGATACAGGATCAAACCCGGGCGACGGCATTTGAGGATTTTTCGTCGACCGGGATTTGGACTGGATTAACTCGAGACCTGGCGAGACCATTTGAAGGAGTGTCGTCGACCAGGGACTGGCGGCTCCTGAGCCGACCCAGCTGCAATGGGTACCTCCAAAATCGGCAAGTATTTGCCTGAATGGCGAGGGACACCTGTCTCTGTACAAGAAATAAAGGGATACTCACGTAAAAATCAATCTCAGGTTAGACATAAATAATAACCTGAGATTTCGCCTCGAGTATCAGCGGGCGTGTCGCGCCGTTATCCCGAACTGGACATTAATTGTCACAGCACAGTTGGATAAGAAAGTTGTAAATTGAGAAATGTAAGAAAGATATATAGGATCTCAGAAGTGGCTCGTTAATTGTTAGATTCCTATACAAGTAAGGGGTGAAAGGAAGGCGAATATTCTCACAAAGAGATAATGTCTCAGAAGGGCACATGAGAATGGATTCTGTTTCCTTGCGACAAATCTCCCCTGTTATTCTTACTGAATATTATAATTGTTATTAAGCCCCCATCCTCTCATACTGAGGAAATGACACATATATGGATTTAAGAGACAGTACATGTAAGAAACTCACTCGACCACTTGGTAGATGATATAACTTATGTACAGATATTTAATCCCTAAACCACATATATGACACAAAGAAAATGAAAAGATAAACGAAAATAATAATATGGACATAAACCCTGAATGACTAAAAGTCCTAGTATGTCCTACTAATCATCATTAGCACTGGTGTGACTATCATGAGAGTTGCCTAACATTGTTGAATGTAATGTTCACTTTGTAATACACTGGAAGGCACTTTAAATATAGTTCCGTTAGTATTTAGGTGAAAGTTCTGGTTGGAATTTGAATAAGATCTCTGAGATTTCTGGAGGAAAATAATCCTTATGCTTTTGGACTTATCTGTAATCCGATGTTGTCAGCCCTGGCGCAGGTTGTTAGGTGCTGTCATCCTGCAGCGATATGACATTACACGTGCGAGCGTTGATCTATGCTCCTTTATGCTTAGGAGTTGACGAGATCTCTGGCTTTTGGTTCTGCTGCTCGGTCAAAAGACTGGCTGTCTGTTACCGTCAGGCGCCGGACACTGAATTCTGCAACTGCGAATGTTGTCCGCTCAGAAACCTAAAAGTCTGAAGACACAATTGTGGCTTCATGAGTTTTCCTGTCATATGGGAACAGCTATCATTCCCATTCAAACCGCATACACCAGGCATATCAGAATTATCCTCTTTCATACAATAAGAGGACTATTATGTCATACAATCTAAAGATTACAGGCAAACTTTCCAGGTTATATAAGATATTTATACTTCACTTTCATACAGTCACACATCAGGCATATCAATGTTACATTCATCTGACTTCCTTTCTCACAGTCAAGACATGATAGGTAAACTTAGACCTATGTAACTTCAGGAGTTACTTGGTTTAGTCAGTCTTCTTTCACAAGAACTGTGTTCTACAAGGATAGTCGTTCCTTCATACAATGATGAATAACAATAAAATACAATACATTTATATTACACAAATAGATAAAGTGAATGACCGACTGGCCAAGCGATCAGGTTGCTTTCTTCTGTAGCACAACTACATAGTTTTGGAACTGAAACCTGGCTGTGGAACACTCCAGTTTACCAGCTGTAAATGGGCACTCAGTTGTGCTCTCGAGCTAGGGAAGAAAAAGGCAGCGAGGAAGGGAACTGTTCACCTAACCTCGTAAAAGCGGGATCTTTCATGATGAAGCTTCTAACACTTCATTTCCCTATGACAATCTCTGCCATGGGACTGCCTTTATCTTCGTAAGGGATAAAGCAATTAATATGATAGATGTTATCTTCTATTTGCTGTGGGGCTAGTTGAGATAAGTTTGTATGCAAGCAACAATCATTCAAATAGCACATGTTTAGATCATATTAAGAATAACAATACCTTTATACCAATGAATAATTCACATAGCACATGTTTAGATCATATTAAGAATAACAATACATTTATACCAATGAATATTCTACGTGCATATTTTGCAGTCTATACGAACCTGCACAGAGTGAAATTATACAACACCGCTTGGTTAATACCAAAGTGCTTGTAATGTAAAATTCCTCGTCATGTAGATGCACTCGGCCCAGAAGTCATGCGTGTAAGTGAAGTTTTCGTCTAAGCTTCTAGATTTTATGAATCTCTTCTCACGTGTTCTAAATCATTCCGACGTAATAACACGTAAATTATCTCCCTGAACCTGAGATCGTGTGACGCAGTTGCGAACCGTCTTGCGTGAGAAAGCTTCCCCGCCCCGTAATTACTGGTTACTCCTAGAAGGCATACACGTGCTGGCTGATGCAATGAAATTTGACACTGGGGCGTTTTCCGTCAGGTCCCTCAAATAAGGTGCAATAAAGCAATGGATCTCTAGACTTTAAGACGCCTTTTACTCTTAATTAAGGTATCTCCTCTGGCCATGTGTTATAACCTGGTGTTGATGCGTTTGCGATATTTGCTCAGTAACCATTAGTAAGCGCCGTGATGTCTGAGAGAGAAACGCTGACTACAGCGCCGAAAATACCGTAGTGTAACGTGAAAATTAATGAGAATAAAGGAGAGAGAGAAAGAAGGGAAGAGAAGGGAGACAAAGATGGAGAGAAGAATAGACCGTGTTACGACATAGCCTCCCCCTTCAGTTTGACCTGCGGTCTAACATACTGAGGTCTGGTCTTCTCGATCATTCCTAAATTCGTTCTTCTCATCTTCACTTTCCTCGCACTACTCTCTTTCTTCTTCCACCAATGTAGCTGACATTCTCCTGGCAATGGGCCTGCATTAAAACGTATGGATTGACGACATGTCGGTTGATAGGAAATGGGTTGTCCTGACAAGGTCGGTACCATCCTATACATCCTTATTTTGGTCGCCTTATACGACCTGCCTAAGTGAGCAGTAGTTCTATTCTTTCCGTTTCTTATGAGCAATTCCCGGAAACTACGCGGGGTGAAATGTTTACTGGTGGAGTAGTTCTTTCCTAGACTACGTCTGTTAGCTTTCCTGCTCCGCCAGTGATCATGACGTAAGATAGGGTGCATCCTGATCCCGATCTTCAGACGTCGAGTTAAATGTAACAAATTGCACATTTTCAACCAGTGGGCTTTAGACGAGGACGATGCGACATGTGGCGTGTTCTTGAGTCCTCTCTTGCCGATACTTTTGTCTATCAGTCTGATTTCGCCATAAACTTCTCCCTGGGTTGTAGGGTGTGAGTGGGCGTAAAACTGGTGTCCAATCCAAAGCTTGAACGTAATATTCTCTGTCTGGGTCTTTTCTATATCCGTGTGCAGGGGTTTGGGGGATGACTCAGGTTTCTTAACTCGTTCAGTCATGATAACCATAGTTTGTGTTGGGCCCCGTATGGGCGCATACCCACATCCACTCGTTTGGGTGTAAATATACTCATCTAAGACAATCTCCTTCTTAGGATGATGGGAGGTTGAATTAGGTAATCCAGACATATATCCTTCTCCAAGGATTTTAGAGGAGGACTGCTCCTTTAACACCACCTCTCCCTTGAGGGATGAGTTAATTAATAGTTTTCCACAAGGTACTTTGGGGTTCCCTCCCATTTCGCTCTGTATCCGCTCTTCTGTAAGGAGGTGTTCATATTCTGGCGCAGGTGTCACCTCTGACTGCTCCCCGGCCTTTCCTATTACAGTAATCTCAGGCTGCGTCGGGCCTTTTAAGGTTCCTTCATGATCTCCTTTAACTTGGAGGCAAATTATTTCCTCTGGTACCGCCTCTTTCTTGAGACGAATTGATAGTGAATTTTGTAGCATAGAGGACACCTTAGAGTTGTGCTGAATTCGACCTGTCCCACACTCATCCATGAACCGATGTGTGCGAAGTTCTGACTTTGAAGTCTTGATGTGCTTTTCCGTATCTTGTCCGGCTTTGACTTTTTGCAGTGCTGAATGATAAGAGGTCGTACTTCTGCCTTCCCTGCTTGTGGGGTGATTGTATGCCTTTAAAACTGTCTCTCCTGTGAGGATCGGAGAAACTAAATTCGGCAGTTTATTACCATCATGTATCAAGGGAGACGGTTCCCTGTGACACATTTTCACCTCCTTTTGCACAAGGATGGTGGATGGGGTTTGTTTTAATGGTTTAAAACCATGGATTCCAGGATTTGTATTCCTCTGACCTGTTTCCAACTTCCCTCCAAAAATGTTGGAAATCGACATAGGCGTTTGAATTCCCCGCCCTCCTCAGTCATGTTCACTATGGCATGTGCTGAGTTTCCTAAGAGCAAGTAACTCCCTCCTTGGGGTATGGGGAAAAAGCGTTCGTCTACTATTGCTGCGTTAATAAATCCTGTCTCATAATGAGATTCTAAGTGCAAGCCTGCAATGGGCAATTCCATCGGTTCCCCATGGAGCATAGGTGCATTTACCATTACATATTCCTCAGTAATTTCATCGACGTTTACGAGTGAGGATGAAGCAACTGCACTAAACCCGAGATCAGGTACAAGCAGACATATGACTCGTCTTCCATTGACGGTCGCATAACCTTCATTCAAAGGTTTCCTAAGGTCACCTCGGGGCTTCACCGGGTTTCCTTTACACGGCGGGCCTTGCGCTGGGCTGACAGTTTGTATGGTTGGGGTTCGATGCCTGCAGTTTTGATTACTGTGGTGAATCGATCGGAAAGACTTATTAATATTGCTCTCCATCCCATTCATCTCCGAAGCCATTTCATGCTTTATGTTGGTCCTGTTTTTATTCAGAGGGTGAATGTTGTGAGTCGTAGAGAAGGTGGAAGTGGGTCTTTCCAGATCATCCGCCTTTGCACGCTTCTCCTTCTCAGAGTGATCCTGATGCTTTTGTTCTGAAAGCCGCCCCTCTTCTCTTTCTGGTAATAGGGTTTGACTAACAGACCTGACTCTCTCTGGTACAGTTTGAGGTGCTACCTGCGGGAGTAACTTAACTGACGGTGGTGAGGGGCTGGAGGAAGTTGAGGTCTTGGAGCTCATTCTAGGCAGCATCGTTTCGAGACGCAGTAATTCCGCATCCGAAGCTTCCATCCTTAATTTGTGTTGCTGTCTCTCTTCCTCCCTCATCCTGCATTTTTCCATCTCCCGTGAAACGAAAGTATCTAGCTCTTCTCCGGAGAGTTCGCACTCAATGGCTAACTCTGTCCAGAATGCTCTCCACTCATCCAATTCCATTGTTTCGTCCATTTTAGCAGTGGTGATTCACTCTGAACAGGTTGGTATGACTTGCAAATAATATGCTAATGACCAACTCAAATGTATCTCTAATTGCAACTGTAACAAAGTATACTTCTAACAAATACCAACAATAAGATATATTAATACAACGATTAATTATCTCATTAATACAAAGTATAATACTAAGTATATAATACAACATATAATTAAGCATAAGGATTTCCTCAGATTCTACTCAGATCTTTTATATTCGTTCTTATGATTACAATGTCGTTAGTGCGTTGACCCAGTTACTATTTTTTAGCTTCGCTTACAGGTAAAAAAAAATTCGCTGAACTCAAAGTTCGCTGTGTTTACAAAAAAAGATCTAGTTTCCCAGTTTTATCAATAAAAAAAGAATGAATCGTGATATTGCAATATCTCGTTATCTAAGAGGTATGTACGTGTATATATACTAAAATCCCTAGTGTTGTAAAAAAAAAAGTCAGATCCTAGAGATATATGTTCTCAGTGGAGAACTATAGGAATGCAAGAGGTAGAAAAGGTTCTCTAGAGTTATGATCTAGATACCGGACATAGCCTCCAATTGTCGCGCCGTTATCCCGAACTGGACATTAATTGTCACAGCACAGTTGGATAAGAAAGTTGTAAATTGAGAAATGTAAGAAAGATATATAGGATCTCAGAAGTGGCTCGTTAATTGTTAGATTCCTATACAAGTAAGGGGTGAAAGGAAGGCGAATATTCTCACAAAGAGATAATGTCTCAGAAGGGCACATGAGAATGGATTCTGTTTCCTTGCGACAAATCTCCCCTGTTATTCTTACTGAATATTATAATTGTTATTAAGCCCCCATCCTCTCATACTGAGGAAATGACACATATATGGATTTAAGAGACAGTACATGTAAGAAACTCACTCGACCACTTGGTAGATGATATAACTTATGTACAGATATTTAATCCCTAAACCACATATATGACACAAAGAAAATGAAAAGATAAACGAAAATAATAATATGGACATAAACACTGAATGACTAAAAGTCCTAGTATGTCCTACTAATCATCATTAGCACTGGTGTGACTATCATGAGAGTTGCCTAACATTGTTGAATGTAATGTTCACTTTGTAATACACTGGAAGGCACTTTAAATATAGTTCCGTTAGTATTTAGGTGAAAGTTCTGGTTGGAATTTGAATAAGATCTCTGAGATTTCTGGAGGAAAATAATCCTTATGCTTTTGGACTTATCTGTAATCCGATGTTGTCAGCCCTGGCGCAGGTTGTTAGGTGCTGTCATCCTGCAGCGATATGACATTACACGTGCGAGCGTTGATCTATGCTCCTTTATGCTTAGGAGTTGACGAGATCTCTGGCTTTTGGTTCTGCTGCTCGGTCAAAAGACTGGCTGTCTGTTACCGTCAGGCGCCGGACACTGAATTCTGCAACTGCGAATGTTGTCCGCTCAGAAACCTAAAAGTCTGAAGACACAATTGTGGCTTCATGAGTTTTCCTGTCATATGGGAACAGCTATCATTCCCATTCAAACCGCATACACCAGGCATATCAGAATTATCCTCTTTCATACAATAAGAGGACTATTATGTCATACAATCTAAAGATTACAGGCAAACTTTCCAGGTTATATAAGATATTTATACTTCACTTTCATACAGTCACACATCAGGCATATCAATGTTACATTCATCTGACTTCCTTTCTCACAGTCAAGACATGATAGGTAAACTTAGACCTATGTAACTTCAGGAGTTACTTGGTTTAGTCAGTCTTCTTTCACAAGAACTGTGTTCTACAAGGATAGTCGTTCCTTCATACAATGATGAATAACAATAAAATACAATACATTTATATTACACAAATAGATAAAGTGAATGACCGACTGGCCAAGCGATCAGGTTGCTTTCTTCTGTAGCACAACTACATAGTTTTGGAACTGAAACCTGGCTGTGGAACACTCCAGTTTACCAGCTGTAAATGGGCACTCAGTTGTGCTCTCGAGCTAGGGAAGAAAAAGGCAGCGAGGAAGGGAACTGTTCACCTAACCTCGTAAAAGCGGGATCTTTCATGATGAAGCTTCTAACACTTCATTTCCCTATGACAATCTCTGCCATGGGACTGCCTTTATCTTCGTAAGGGATAAAGCAATTAATATGATAGATGTTATCTTCTATTTGCTGTGGGGCTAGTTGAGATAAGTTTGTATGCAAGCAACAATCATTCAAATAGCACATGTTTAGATCATATTAAGAATAACAATACCTTTATACCAATGAATAATTCACATAGCACATGTTTAGATCATATTAAGAATAACAATACATTTATACCAATGAATATTCTACGTGCATATTTTGCAGTCTATACGAACCTGCACAGAGTGAAATTATACAACACCGCTTGGTTAATACCAAAGTGCTTGTAATGTAAAATTCCTCGTCATGTAGATGCACTCGGCCCAGAAGTCATGCGTGTAAGTGAAGTTTTCGTCTAAGCTTCTAGATTTTATGAATCTCTTCTCACGTGTTCTAAATCATTCCGACGTAATAACACGTAAATTATCTCCCTGAACCTGAGATCGTGTGACGCAGTTGCGAACCGTCTTGCGTGAGAAAGCTTCCCCGCCCCGTAATTACTGGTTACTCCTAGAAGGCATACACGTGCTGGCTGATGCAATGAAATTTGACACTGGGGCGTTTTCCGTCAGGTCCCTCAAATAAGGTGCAATAAAGCAATGGATCTCTAGACTTTAAGACGCCTTTTACTCTTAATTAAGGTATCTCCTCTGGCCATGTGTTATAACCTGGTGTTGATGCGTTTGCGATATTTGCTCAGTAACCATTAGTAAGCGCCGTGATGTCTGAGAGAGAAACGCTGACTACAGCGCCGAAAATACCGTAGTGTAACGTGAAAATTAATGAGAATAAAGGAGAGAGAGAAAGAAGGGAAGAGAAGGGAGACAAAGATGGAGAGAAGAATAGACCGTGTTACGACAGGGCGTACGAAAAAAAATATATATATATATAATCCCGAAAATGCGTCTAGCCACATGCCATATTTTTAAAAAGACTAAAACTGGTGCCACTCTGATCTAGGCTCTAAAGTCCTTCGTCTAGAATAATAATGCAACAGTTCCCTACACACCAACACTAAACAAGACTACTAGTCATAGAGAAGGAACATAGATGTAGATGAGATGAAACTCCACCGTAATCTCTCTGAAAAACGTAAATAAATAGAAGGAGAAGAAACATGGGGAAGGATTTTTCTGTAATCCCTCCTAGAAATAGTGAACAAAATGCAAGGAGAAAAAGACATGGGCCATTTGAAAGACAGAATCTCAGTACTTTCGTCACATGGAATCTGACTGAACAGCTTAATGATCTAGATTTTGCTGGTGACTTGGCTCTTCTGTCCAATAACCGTAATCAGATGCAAGACAAAATGAAAATATTTGATGAAAGGTCACAGCAAGTTGGTCTGAAAACACACAGGGAAAAGACAAAGACAATGAGAATAAATGCAAGAAATGATAACAAGGTTGAAATTGAAGAAACACCACTAGATCATGTAGAATCGTAGACAGATCTGGGCAGCAATATAGGCAAAGTTGGAGGGACAGACAGTGATATAAAAAAAAGAATACAAAAAAGCAAGAGGAGCTTTCATTGCATTGGGAAACATATGGAGAACAAGAGAAATCAAGTCCAACACAAAAATAAGAATCTCCAACTTAATTGTCAAGTCAGTCCTATTGTTTGGCTCTGAAACATGGAGAACAACAAAATCAACAACCAAAAAAGCTACAAACTTTCATAAACGGGTGCTTGCACAGAACAGAAGGATTAAAATGGTATGAAAAGGTCACCAATGTGGAATTGATGAAAAGGACCAGACAAGTGCCATTAGAACAGGAGATAAGAAGAAGATGTTGGCGACTGATAAGACACACATTAAGAAAACGTGTTGATAGCATTATAAGGCAGTCCTTGTTCTGGAACCACCAGGGTAAGAGAGGCAGAGGTAGACCAAAGAACGCATAGAGAAGATAACTGGAGACAGACAAGAAGGGGGTGAAGAAGACATGGAAAGACCTTGAGCTGGTGGCAAGCGACAGGACGACGGCCTGTGTTTGTTGAAGGCTTATGCTCCTTTTGGAACTGAAAGGTATCGAATGAACTACAGACAGATGTGATAATTTCTAAACATCACACTGCATGTAAATGTATGGATGTAACCAAGATCAAAAGGAAAACATTTATTTCTAATTGTATCTTCATGAAATGTGCAAAGCTCAACAGATTATATAAATATTAAGTATGATGAATTTTTTGTACAATAATTTTGGAGTTGTTGTTGTTGTTTAACTAGGGCTGCTGAGCTTCTTGCTCTTTAGCAGCCAATATCAAGTTGAAGACTCCTTGGTATTATCTACACTGTAGATCTAGGCTTTTCCTGTGGCTCTTTTGCCTTTCCAAAACATGAGTTGAAGTCATGAGCTCCAGTTTCTCCAGCTTGGCTTGCATTTAAAGGATTGTCACATCTGGTCCCAAGCTAGGAGTAAGAAGTGTGTGGCATACTGTGCATTCCCCGCCATCCAAGGGGGCTCTCCAACTATACAGAGCTAAAATACTGTATTCTGGTTCTGGGCTCTCCCAAGGAAGTGTCACGTCCTGCACAGTTGCTTCTCAGCTTCCTCTGCCTATCACTGGGTCCATAGAGAGATCCTTTTGCATGCAGTCAACCAAGTCAAAGCCAAAGAATTATGCCTGGGACTGAAGTGACCCCTCAAAACTTAGTGTGCAGTGCTGGGTTCTCAACAAATTTCACCACAGGGGTAATCTCTGGAAGTGTGTGGATGATTTCAAGAGTCAGTGAGAATGTAATTAGCCTCACAGACATAGGTTCACTTCCACATGCATATACTGTAGCATTGTGCATAGCTGGTGGTCATATAAAGATGACTCCAGATATGCCTCCATGCATGCCACATGGGAGTGAATTGTTTGAGACTTCACTATACTAGGTCCAGCTTCGAGAGATGGGGGTGACCAGTTCCCTTCCTTGTTGCCTTTACCTTCCCTAGCAGCAGAGCCAGGTACCCATTTACAGCTGGGTAGACTGAAGCATGATGCCACTGTATTTCAGCCCTGGCAACTTAGCCATGAGAGGCCAGCGCTCTAACCACTCTGCCAATCGGATGCTCGAATAGTATGTAGACTCTGTATTCGCTAATTTAACATACAACAAACAAGAAATCTTTTATATTTGGACATGAGCCCTAATATAACAAATGGACCTTGTGTAGGGTTTGAACAGGACACACTTCGCCAAAACTCCTTTTTTATTTTTACATACTGCATTGATTTTATAAATGCTATGAGGTCTTCAGAAACAATGTTTGTCTCTTTCCACAGGCAAACTGATGCTGGTGAAAAAACTGGATAGAGAGTCCCAACCTCAGTTAAAATTTAATGTGTTTGCAACAGATAGTGGAAACCCAGCATTGTCAGCCAGCATTTCTGTGGTTGTTGATGTGCTGGACATCAATGATAATGATCCTGAGTTTGTTAACAGAATCACCACTTTCTTTGTTCTGGAAAATTCAGACAACACAACTTTGGTAGCAAATATGACTGCTAGTGATGATGATGCTGGTGATAATGGAAATGTTACATTTGAGTTCAAGGATGACCCTCCTTTTAGAATAGATCCCATTACTGTAAGTATCTAATAATTATTTAACTTGAAGTAATCTCATTCTAGTTGAAGTTTTTGTGGTTTAACTAAAATAACTTTCATAAATGGGTGCTTGCGTAGAATAGAAGGATTAAAAAGGAATAACAAGGTTACCAACATGGAACTGATGACAAGAACCAGACAAGTGCCAGTGGAACAAGAGATGAGAAGAAGATGCTGCCGATGGATAGGACACACACTGAGGAAACCTGTTGATAGTATTACAAGGCAATCCTTGTTCTGGAACACCCAGGGCATGAGAGGCAGAGGTAGACCAAGAAGCACATGGAGAAGAGAGCTGGAAAAAGGTGAAAAGGATGAGGTGAACGTGGAAAAAAACTTGATTTGATGGCGTGTGACATGAGGATTTGGCATGTGTATGTTGAAGGCCTGTGCTCCTTATGGAGCAGAGGGTTATGAATGAAATAATGATGAGTGTAACTGTGCATACATGCCACACACTAAAATGTCCACTTTTTAAATTTAATGAACTCCACTGGCTTGACTTTGAACACAGTTATTGTTGTTTAACAAAAACTACATCATTGCACTCCAGGCAAACCCTTAGGTGCTCAGTCTCACTCAGCAAGAGTGTGAATGCTAACAGTTCCTGTAGCTTGCTGGTTGTATACATGACGGATGCATCCTCTCATACGTCCATCTCTGCTAGCCTTACGTTTGATGCCAAATTCCAACAGTCTTAACCTTGATGATTCATTTGTTGCAGTGTCATTCTCTCACAGGCGATCATTAATTGTTCTCAGTATCTCTGAAAACAGTTAACATAGTTAATTTTGAATACTTGAGCTCAAGGATTTCTCTCCTTTTAGAAAAGATAAAATTACTGTCTTCTTCTTCTTCTTTGATCCTTAGCCGCCGACCGTCAAAGCAGTCAGTGGCCATCACGCCTAGTGGCGTCTTGTAGGGCAACAACAAATTGATTCCACTTTGCTCGGTCGGTGGCCATCCTTCGTACAGTGCCCCAACTCTGGTTCATTCCCTGCATCTCAGCCTCCACAGTCCTCCGCCAGGTTGTTTTTGGTCGGCCTCTCTTTCGTTTTCCTTGAGGGGTCCAAAGCATAGCTGTTCTTGTGATGGCATCGGGGTCTCTTCTGAGGACATGACCAACCCAGCTCCAGCGTCTGCCAGCTATGATGGTGTGCATGTCCTCTTGCTTGCTACGAGTAAGCAGATCTTGGTTAGTGATGGTATTCGGCCAAAAGATTCGGTGAATTTTTCTTAGGCATGTTGTGTGAAAGGAGGACAATTTCGACATTTCCTTCTCTGTAACTCTCCAGCATTCCGCACCATAGAGAAGCACAGAAAGCACACAGCTCTGATATAATCTTAATTTTGTGCTTGTGCTGTATTAGGAGGACTTCCAGATGTTGTTTAGGCTAAAGAAGGCTGTTCTTGCCTTATTCATTCTGATGTTGATGTCTTTGCCTGCCCCGCCGTCTGGTGTTACTATGCTTCCTAGGTATGTGAAGGTATCTGTCTGTACCAATTGCTGATTCCTTACTGATATGGGCTCAGGGTTGCTCACATTGAGCGTCATGACCTCAGACTTCTTTAAATTGATGTTCAAGCCCACCTGCTGGCTAAACTTGTTAAGTCTATCCGTTTTTTCCTGGATGTGTTGATGTGAATGTGCTAGTAGTGCAATGTCATCTGATTACTGTAAGTCTCTATTAATGATTTAACTTGAAGTAATCTCATGGTTAGTCCACCTTTTTATTTACTGAACTCCGCTGGCACAACAGTAAACATAATTAATTTTGAATATTTTCTTGGCAACATCAAAGCTTATATTTACAAACTTCTTTCTTTCATATCATAAATCTATTGATTATGCCACAAAATGCTGCAAGTTTTTTTTTTTCTGATCCAGTGCATGCACTGTCACCTGGCGTACTTGTCATGTGTTTTTTTAAACAGTGCTTATCATTACCAGTCCATCTTCTCAGTCATCTTTTATTCCCAGTTGTTCCCATTTTGAGGTTGTATGTCCATGCTGATGGTTATTCCCATTTTGAAGTTGTATGTCCATGCTGATGGTTATTCTCATTTTGAAGTTGTATGTCCATGCTGATGGTTATTCCCATTTTGAGGTTGTATGTCCATGCTGATGGCTATTCCCAATTTGAGGCTCTATATCCATGCTGATGATTTTTTGGGATTCATCTTTACAGGATGTCCAAACTTTTTCTTTGTTTCTCAGTGCAGAAATCCCCCAGTCTTAGCTTCGTGTAGCACTTTTACAAGTTAAAACGCTGTTTTTTTGTGTGCCATAGGGCTGTTATAAGCTTAGAAAATGTGATCTTACGCTAAGCACAAAATTCCATGGGAGGCAGAAATATAACTTTCACATGCTCATCAAGTTCATTGAGGATGGTAGGATGGCATTATCATTGCTAATATAATTAACTGATTCCGTACGCAAGATCTAATAATAGATGCAAAGGCCGAACGCTGTAGACGTAAGATCTTTTAAAAGACGCTGATTTATTTCATTGTTTCTTTCTATTCTGATATTTTATACTGCCCGGAATTTATCTCGAACGGAAGTAAACACAAAACTGGGCAAATTTCAACAAGCTTCAACGTCTTTTATTTGCGTTTGAACGGATTTTTTCACATTTATCTTCATCTTTAATCGTGTTTTGTCGTATCGCCATAATGGCTGAAAAACACACAGGATATGTTACTAATATGTGAACAGTGAACAAACTGTGTGATCAACCATAACTTTCTTACTTTTTCTGTGTTTCTAAATGGATTACCTGCACAAAGAGAGCAGTGAAACTGTATTGTGATAACAATTTATGTTACAAGCCTTACGTAAGTTGAAAATTTTTGTTCAAAATTTCAAGTTATCTTTTTTCCGTGTACATGTTATCTGTTATAACATAAACATAACATAAAATTAGCTAGAAAGGCATATGGATTTATATTGTTCATCCAATGTACTTTAATTTGATATGTAATATGTTATACTTAACTCATGATTAGACACACATTGTCAGTAAACGTAAATTATGTATGTGTACATTTTTGGGGCTTAAAAATAATTCCGTCCAGAGCTGAAAATAATTACGTACGGAATCAGTTAAACATGACTATGAAAAGGAATTCAGTTCTATGGTGATCCGTAACATTTGCTAATTGTTACAAGATACTTCTTGAAGAGTAAATAAAGGTGACAAAGCAAAGCAAACATGATAACCTCTTGCTGACCACCTCTTTCTTTTGAAAATATTGAAGATGTCTGAGAGTGTACGAAGAAGAATAAGAAGAACTTGAATTTGTTCAAAGAAATCAGTTGTCAGCCTGTAGATGTTTGTATCTCCATATAATTTTTCCAGGATCGGTGCTGGTGCCGGCCATATGTGCTTTCTCTGTTCTTCATATGTTGGGCACCTTTGAAGTAGATGTTCATCAGTCATTTTATCTGTGCCACAGTCATACATGCCACACCTCAGAGATGAAAAACCTGTGCAAAAAATCCAAAAACCCTGTATGAGACCCGCAAAACCTGTACAAAGACTGCAAAAACGTATCAAAAGAGTTAATACTTACTTACTTAGTCGTTCCCCTTCTACCGTGAGGTGTAGAGGTTTGGAAGAGAGAGCGCCAGACCATTAAGAGTTAATTCGTGTACAAATATTTTCAATTACAGTGGGCTGCCTTTTAATTTAGACACTGGGACTTTGCCTTTTAAAACAGGTCTTTGCTTATTTTAAAACCCAAACAATAAATGTCTGAGTATTTTACACTGTAAAAATGATATGATCATGTCATTTTTTTGTCTAATTCTATGCTTAATTATCACTAACAGACTGGGAAATCCTGTGTTTGATAGGACCTTATAAAAGAATTCTGAGACAGAGTAATAAGGGGTATGGGTTAGAAATCCTAAACCTAACCCTGAACCCAAACCTTAATCTTAACCCTAACGATGTTCGCTGTAATGTTATGATGTATGTATATAAGCATTACCTCGTCATCTACACAAGCACACACATGTTTCAGAAAGCACTCAGTAAAAGCATGTTCAGTTCGTAGCCATGTTTATTTACAGAATATCGTACATGTCAAGATTCGCATTATATTACAATGTGTGGTTCGTACTTTAATGTATTCATATTACATCCCCCCTTTTTTGAAAAAAAAATGTGTGTAAACATTTCCAACGAAATGTTTCATGTGAGAAGGGATAAGTATGTGTAATGCTCAGTGTGAGTATATATATGTCACTGTCTGTATCGGCTGGGAGGTGTCACTGTACGGCCAGAACGAGTGGTGTAAAGTGCTGGTGGTTCTGCGGAAGTCCCTGGTTTAGCTCGAGTTGGTTGTGATTTCGGCCTTGGCGCTTGTTGGTTTTGTGGGGCACCAAAGTCTGGAGTTACTGCATTGTCTGTTGAAAGCATGGGAATTCTCTGTTCTGTTGTATTCTGTGGGATTTCTCTTATGTCCACTCTGTTTCGCCTCAGGAGGTTGCTGCTGCTGTCTGGTCTTAAAGTATAGCTCCTGGGTTCAGGGTTTCTGGAAATGATTGTTGCTTTTGACCATGTGTCATTGTTGTGGTTGTAGGTAGTCACATGCTGACCAGGATATAATGGTGGTAAGTCTTTAGCACATTTGTCATAGTTGGATTTCTGAACTTGCTGACGATGCTGAAATTGATCATATGTGCTGTCTCTATGTTGTGGACGGAAGTGGACCTTAGATGGTAGGAGGTCTTTAATTCTTCTATCAAACATAAGTTCTGCTGGACTGTCGATCTTACTGTCTACCGGTGTTGTTCTCCATCTCAAAAGTGCTAGGTGTACATCCTCTGTTCTTGTTTTCTTCATGATTGACTTGATAGTTTGTATCTGTCTCTCAATGAAACCATTAGATTTAGGGTATCTAGGTGATGATGTTGTGTGTTTGATCTTCCAGTCCTTAGTGAAGTTTCTGTATGCTTGACCTGAGAAATGTGGACCGTTGTCTGATCTAATTTCATCTGGGATGCCAAACATGCTGCAATACTTCTTTGTAATGTCTGCAATAACAGCTGATGGTGAGGGTTGTGGAAGTTTCTCAATGATGGGAAATTTGCTGTAGTAATCAGCAATAATAAGATAGTCATTATTGTCGATTGAGAAAATATCAGTTCCTATAATGCTCCAAGGGCTCAGTGGTATGTCTGATGGTATGAGAGGTTCTCTGCACTGCCTATTTGCATGTTCTTGGCAAATTGAACAGTTTTTACATAGTGTTTCTATGTCCTTGTTTATCTGTGGCCAGTAAACATCTTTCTTTGCTCTCAGTTGTGTCTTCACAATACCAAGGTGACTATTATGGAGCTGTTTAAGGATGATATCGCATTGTGTTTCTGGTACAACAATGCGATCTCCTTTAAGGATCAGACCATCTTCGATGCTTAACTCGTCCCTCATCGAGTAGTATGGACGGATGTGTGTTGGAACTTCCCTGATAGAGCTTGGCCATCCATGGTATATCAGTTCTTTGAGAGAGTTAAGGATAGGATCTCTCATTGTGTCTTCTCTGATGTGTTCAAGCCGATTATCGCTAAACTTGACAAAATCAACTTTGATGTTTGGGGTAAGATCTGCTGTCTTGTTGGGGTTTGGTAATCTGCTGAGAGCATCTGCAAGACCTATATCCTCTCCTGGGATATACTGAATATTAAAATCATAACCTTGTGTTTCCAATAACAGAGCTTGTAGTCGTGGTGGTGCTGAAGCTATTGGTTTTTTATGAATCATCTCAAGTGGCTTATGATCTGAGAGAATTGTAAATGGGCGGTTGAAAAGAAATGTGTGGAAGCGTTTGATTCCAAAACGTACAGCTAGCATTTCTCTTTCAATGTTTGCAAGTTTCTTTTCGCCAGAACTTAATGATTTGCTTGCGTAAGCTACAGGACGAAGTTCTTTGGCATAGTGTCCTTCAGGATTTTTGTCTGGTTGCAAAAGCTCCTAGGCCTTTCAGACTGGAATCAACCATGAGAAAAGTGGGTGCTTGCATGTCATAGTATTTCAAGCATGCATCAGATGATATGAGGGTCTTCAAGTGGTTGAATATGTGTTGGTAGTCTTCTGACCATTCATACGGAGTTTCATTCTGTAGTAGAGATCGCAAAGGTTCTGCAGCAGCTGACAAATTTGGTATGAATTGTGCTAGGAAATTGACAGCACCTAAGAATTGTTGCAGTTCCTTCTTTGTAGCTGGTGTTGGCATGTCATGAATATCTTCAACCTTTTTAGGGTCTGGTTTTACACCATTCTGGGTGTACAGCAATCCAAAAAATTGTATCTCCGTTGCCTTAATTGTACACTTTTTGCTGTTGAATGTTAGCCCATTGGCCTGTGCTACATGCATCAAGTTAATCAAGTTACGGTCGTGTTCTTGTTCTGACCTGCCGCAGACTACAATGTCATCCGCAATAACCACTGTACCAGAACATTGCTCAACAATGTTGTCAATCTTCTGTTGGAAGATGTCTTGTGATACATTCAAACCAAATGGGAGTCTCTTGAAACAATATCTGCCGAATGGTGTTCGAAAAGTTGTAAGGAGTTGACTTTCCTCTGCTATCTCAACACTCCAGTATCCGTGTACAGCATCTAGTTTAGAAAAATATTTGGCATTGTGGAATCTGTGAGTTATCTCTTCCACTGTATGCATTTTGTGTGGACAGCGCTTTAGACTGTTGTTTAAGTGTTTTGGGTCAAGGCAAACCCGAAGAGAACCATCCTGCTTCAGAACGGTTGTGATACTACTACACCAATCAGAATGCTCTTCAACCTTTCTAATAACATCATTCTGCACCATCTTTTCTAGTTCTGTGGCAAGTTTCTGTTTAACATGTATAGGATACTTTCTAGGTGGGTCTATCTTTGGCTCAGCGTTGTCTTTTAAAAAGAATCTTGCCTTTCCTGGAAGTTTGCCTATTCTGTCGAACTGTTCTGGGAATCGCTGTTTAAGGTCATCTACTCCAGTGACGTGTAGAGTAAGATGTTCTTTTTTGTCAGCTTTAATGTTGTTAATAGTTACCACACTCAGCTTTTCGCACATTGGTAAACCCAAAATTGCAGGTCCTTCAACATCTACCAAGTAAAATGTTGACGATGTCCATTCAGAGTCTCTGTATAAACATTCAAGTGTTACTGCTCCGAAACAGTCTATACTTGTTCCATTGTAAGCTCTTAGCTTTGTCCTGCCACTCCTACTTTTTACATCCCTTGTGGGAAATCCTTGCTTATCCACCTTGTCAGGCATGATCTATCTGAATATTCTTAAGGGTAGAGTGTTACCTTAGGGACTGTGTCTATCTTGAACCGA
Source organism: Oreohelix idahoensis (assembly GCA_024509875.1). Lineage (NCBI taxonomy): Eukaryota > Metazoa > Mollusca > Gastropoda > Stylommatophora > Oreohelicidae > Oreohelix > Oreohelix idahoensis. Next base: position 239,933 of record JAMPIV010010511.1, on the reverse strand, counting down.
ATATATCTTTCTTTGTGCCTTTTAATTCCTGGTATTCGGAATTGTACCTTGCAGAAAGCCTGCGTTCTCTTTGGTTCATTACTGAAAGTTAGTATCTTCACAGTATCAAAAGTGGAAGGATCACTTTCTTCACTGGAGTCAAGGTCCTCAGTCATCATAGAGTGTGTTTGTTTTGACGACTTTCTGCTGTGAAGTTTGTGTTGAGCACTGTCTTGTTTTCTCTTGAAACATAATTTTATCCAGTGGCCCCTCTTTCTGCAGTAATGACATGTAGAGTCTTTAGCTGGACAGTGGTTTTGTATGTGGTTTAGGCCACAACATTTACACATAGCACCTCTGCTTGTGTTGTGTTTTTCTTGTTGTTTCGAACCAGTTGCTTTGTTGTGTCTAGGTTTATAGCTTTTCACTGCATCCACCTGGGCTGCTAATGTACCTTGCTGAATTTGTTTAATGTTTAGTGCTTGTGCCTCGTGTTTCCTGCCTTCATCCAGAAGTTGTTGTAAAGTTAGCTTATCACTCTGGCTCAGTAGCCATTTCTGGAATTCTGGCATTGGTGTGCTAAGAAGAATCTGTTCAATAATTCGCTCTTTTTCTTCTTCGTTGCTAAATTTACATACTCTTGTTTTCTCCTTAATGCGAGTGAAGAAATCATCTAGGCTTTCACCACGTTTCTGTCGCAGGTGGTGAAGCTCTAATCTTGCCGCTCTAAAGTTTGTGTGCTTTATGATCAGACGCTTTTCAAATTCGTCCAATATGGCTACGGGGTCGGTTGCCGACTCAACCGGCATGGCGGTAGCAAAACTGTTGTAGATTTTCAAACCTTCATCGTCCAATGCTTCTAGGATATATGGAGTTAGGGTTTGTCCTTCCAGACCAGTGGTCTTGGAATATAGATCTATGCGTTGGCGCCATAACAAGAAAGCTTCACTCTTATCGTCTTGACCGGCGAATCTCATTTGCGGTGCGTTGCGATATTGTTTCGCCGCCATGGCTGACTTCGATGACGAAAATTAGCCGAATACTGTACTCACGTGTTATCGTGTAGCTGTTTTTGCGTCAGTCCGGTATCGACCGCTGCCACCATGTAATGTTATGATGTATGTATATAAGCATTACCTCGTCATCTACACAAGCACACACATGTTTCAGAAAGCACTCAGTAAAAGCATGTTGAGTTCGTAGCCATGTTTATTTACAGAATATCGTACATGTCAAGATTCGCATTATATTACAATGTGTGGTTCGTACTTTAATGTATTCATATTACATTCGCAATGTACATGGATGACATCGAAGAAGACATTCCACTATTCTCACAACTAATTTTACTACTTCATTATTATTATTATTGCAAAGAGAAAAATTGAAGTAAACTATATTATCCTGTTATATGAGATGGAATGGGGAGGTTTCGAATTATTTCAATAAATATTTGATGTAATTGTAAAAATAATAAAATCAAGTTATCATATTGAAAACAAAAAGCTCATAATTTGCAATGAAAATATAAACTGGCGCTAGCTTAATTTATTCTCTACCAAACTTCAAAAATGAAAATAGCCGTTTTAGCCTAATAGGTTTTAAATACCCTTATGACTTTAGTGTTAATCGTCAATACGACAAGCATTGATAGTAATTTATTATTTAATAAAAATAACTCACTAGATGATCGTAACACCCATACATCCACCAAAGAGAAATCAGAAAGTTTTTAAAGAAAGGAAATTAAAACTTAGAAGAGAAGTAACTCAAAAAAAACTTTTCCAGAGGCTCTGATCGGGTTAAGATACAAATTTGCCTTGCTTTCGTGATTTTTTTTATTCAGTTTCATAATTATTTTTATATTATTATTAAAAAGTACATTTCTTAGACAGATTCTGCAAGTTTTAGTGAAATCAAGTAGTATGTAGTGGTATCCACTGTTTTTGTTGATGTAATAAATTACTAGCAATAACCCGTCAAACTTGACAGGTTTTTAATTATAGTATGCTGATTCCGTTCCCAGATGAGCAGATAGAAGTACATTCTCAGAGTGTTTTTGGTTTCTTTCCATTATACAGTGTAATCAAACTGTTCATGAACACCGTCATTTAAACGCTTTTCTTTGTTGTTGTAACTATTTTGGGGAGAGTATATATAATGGAAACAATACAATTTTTCAACATGGTTGCATTCCTCAGCTGTGACCAATGTACACATGACAAGAATTGTGTTATTTTAGATTCAGTTTAAAAGTTCTTTGATGACAACATTTCATGTGAAAGTGCGTGGATTGTTTTCAAAGAGTGTTCCCTGATAATAAATGGTTTTAACAAAAACTTTCAATTTCAAGTTTTCATGATTTGTACATCGGGTGAGGGCTCATGGACACCAATTTTTATGCACTTTTTCTTTGTCGAGTGCTACAAATTTCTTTTTAAAAAAAAAACCAAAGTATTTGTTTTATATAACACCCACGGTGCGCAAGTTGCACACCGTGCGTTGCGCACTTTTTTTTCTGGCACGAGTTACTATTTTGAGTGAGCCCGACTGACGTAACTTACATCGATAATTATGTTAGTTCGGATGCTCAAGGCAACGAAGTCGTTAGAATAATCAGTAACATGCTGGCTGCAATCAGCATTGGTGAAAACTGCTGAATGAACAACACAACACAAGGACTCTCGCAAATCCCACATCAATCTAAAAATAGGCAGCTTGATTTCATTGGTTGATTTTTTTATTCACGTGGCCTAACATCTTGCTGAATCTCATGATGCAAATATCAGCTAAGGTGTGGCGCAAGACAATAGATTTATAGATATATATATATTTATTTTTTTTATCATTCGGCAAAAAAACCTGTACATAAATTATGTACGGAGTGTACACACCTGAAAATGCAAACATTTTGTACAGATTACGAGTAAACCGTAGTGTATGGCATGTATGCACAGTTACACTCATCAGTAATTCCTATCTTTAGCTTGTTGAATAGATGGTATCCCAATCTGTTGTGGCCCATGCAGAGTCTGAATATTTCCACTTGTTAGGCAGTTCATTTAACTTTGTCTGTTGAGATCACATGGCTCATTTAGATCAGTGCTTTGTCATCTTTTTTTCTCTTGCATTCCACTAAACAACTTCAGTGTCAAGACAGTGTGCAGACCATATCTTTACTCTCAGGAACATAATAGAGCAGTGTTCAGAATGGCAGAGGCAGCTTCAAATAAATTTTGTTAACTTTAAAAAGGTATTTGACAGCATTCACAGGGACAGCCTATGGAAAATACTGAGGGCTTAAGGAATCCATAAGTGCATTGTCTCCATCATTAAAAGCATATATGCTAATTTCACATGCAGTGTTGGGCAGAGCAACCTAACTTTTACAATGAAAAATAGGAATGCAGCAGGGATACCCATTATCATCCACTTTGTTCCCATGGGTGATGTGCCAGACAACAGTGGATGCCCCTAGAGGAATAAAATGGACAGCATACACTACACTGGAAGATCTAGAATATGCAGATGACATTGCACTACTCGTACACTTACATCAACACATTCAAGAAGAAACGGTCAGACTTAATAAACATTGCCAACAAGTGGGACTAAACATTAATCTCAAGAAGACAGAAGTAATGACACTAAATGTAAGAAATCCTACACCTATTAAAAAAATGGACCAAGTGTTAGAACATAAAAACACATTCACATACTTAGGAAGCATAGTAACACCAGATGGTGGAACAAGCAAAGATATCTGCAGCTGAATGAATAAAGCCAGAACAGCATTCACCAATCTAAACAGCATCTGGAAATCTTCCCAGTACTGTACAAACACTAAATTAAAAATATACGAGAGCTGCATGATTCTGTTCGCTGGAGAGTAACAGAAAAGGAAATGCCCAAACTGTCCTCTTTCCACACAACCTGCCTAAGGAAAATTCTTTGAATTTTCTGGCCAAACAACAATATAAATCAAGAACTGCTAACTCAGAGCCACCAAGTAGACATGCGCATCATCATAGCGGGTAGATGCTGGAAATGGGATGGCCACATTCTCAGAAGAGACCCTGACACCATCACCAAAACTGCCATGCTATATATAGGATGAATATTAGTGATGATAGTGTGCATCTTTGTCTTACTTTAGATGTCCTATAATGCCCATTGAGTTCCATTCATAGAAGCTTCGAATCTACAGGAGCTGGTGTGGATCTACTGTCCTGGTCATACAGAGCTATGCGGTAATGAGTGAGCTGATAGATTAGCATCAAGAGCACCCACAGTGGGGACACCATAAACTGAGGGAGACTGAGCACCTATGGGTTTGCCCGGAGTGCAGTGATGTTTATTCTGTTCAACAATAACAATGATTTCACATTCTTCTAGCACTTTCCATAGCATGTCTCTGCTTATTCAGTCAAAAGTTCTCTACTTCTGTAAAGCAACATAAAAATCTTTGCCTCGTACTCCTCTTAGCTCTTGCACATTACTTAGGCCCAACGTTCTTCCTTCTCTTATTATTGTTCTTCTGAGTGTTTCTTTTGGTCTTCCTTTTTTCCTCTTACCCTCAGGAACCCAAGTGAGCGCCTGTAGTGGTATTCTGTTGTTTTGCATTCGTAGGACATGACCGATATATGACCATCGTCTTTTCCTTATATAGTCGGAGACATATTTCTGCCTAGAGTCTTCTCTTATTTGTCGATTAGTCTTGAATTCTTTCCAACTGATGTTCATGAGTTTTCTAAGACATTTGTTCTCGAATGTATTCAGCTTGTTCTCCAATGATTTTGTTATTTTCCAACTCTCACAGCCGTATGTTAACACTGAGATAACATTTGAATTAAACAGACGAAGCTTGGTATGTATATTCAATGATCGTAATTTCCAAATGTTAGATAATTTATTGAAGGCGCTAGCTGCCAAAGCAATTCTAGTATGGATTTCTCTTGTTTTGTCACCATCTTGAGTCATTTTACTGCCTAAATAATTGAAACTTTCAACTTTCTTTAGTTTTTGCCCGTTCAAGATGATATCAAAGGTCTCGTTAGAAAAGTTCATAGCTTTAGTTTTAGAGGCATTTATTTGGAGACCTATTTTAACCGAGAGATGACACAAATTATTTATTGCTTCTTGGGATTGTCTTGGTGTTGAACTTAAGAATGCTACATCATCTGCGAAATCCAGGTCCCCCAGGAATTTTCCATTTGTCCATTTTATACCTAATTGTTCCTTGTGGGTATAGTTTCTCATAACCCAATCAATAGCTATTCCAAAAAGTAGTGGTGACATAATACAGCCTTGTTTCACCCCTGTTTCTACTGTAAACCATTCTGTATTCCCTTTATTTGTTCTAACACAATATCTTGCATTGTCATATAGCGCTTTGATTATATTCACATATTTTGTTGGAAAACCATAGATTGTAAGTATCTTCCACAATGATGGGCGGTGTAGACTATCAAAGGCTTTTTGAAAATCGACGAAGGTGATAATAAGTGGCGATTGCCTTTCCACTGATTCTTCTATAATTGTTCTTAGTGTGAATATTTGATCAATACATGATCGTTTTGGCCTGAAACCCGCTTGTTCTTCTCTGATCTTTTCGTCAGCATGCAATTTAAGTCTTTCTAACATCATGCAACATAATAATTTTCCAGGTACTGATAACAGAGATATACCACGCCAGTTATTACAGTCTGATAGATCACCTTTCTTCGGTAACTTTACAATAATACTGTCTTTCCATTGTTGTGGTGGTTGTTCTTCTCTCCATACTTCATTTATAATATCTAAAATTCTGAAGAGGTTGTTGTCATTAACTGTTTTTTAATCATTTCCCCTGAAATTTCGTCAACTCCAGCAGCTTTACAATTTTTTAATCTTTTAACGGCTTGTTTGATCTCGTCCAGCGTGAATTCATCGCAAGTTATTGGCAAGGTGGTTGTGGGTGTTTCATTATTAAAATCAGGTGTTACTGTTGGTGGTGGTCTGTTTAGCACCTCCATGAAGTGCTCAGCCCATCTCTTCATTTGTTCTTTTTTTTCTGTTGGTATTGAATTCCCTAATTTACCTTTAACAGGTGTTTCCATAGCAGTAGGCTGGTGACATAGTTGTTTTGTAATTTGATAAAGGCACCTACTATTACCAGTTCTTGCAGCATTTTCAGCTTCTACGGCCAGTTCATTGATGAAATGTCTTTTATCTCTTCGAGTTTTTGTCTTCACTTCTTTATTTAACAAGTTATAAGTTAGTTTGCAAGATTCAACTGCATTATGTGTACTTGCCGCTAGTAGTTTAAGTTTTGCTGTTTTCCTTTCTTGTATTTTATCCCAAGTATCTTCTCTCATCCATTTTTTCTTTTTATGTACTAGGTATCCGGTGGTCGCTACTGCTGCTTCTGTCATTGCTGTTCTCAGTTGTTCCCATTTAGTATCGATTGTCTTGGTGGTGATATCGTTGTCAATTTTGCCTAAAGCATCGAAATAGTTGTTCATTTTGACATTATATTCCTCCTTTATATCATTTGATTGCAGTCTGTGTACATCTGTTCTTCTATTATTATTCTGTTGGTATAACTTCTTCAGTTTAATTCTCAGTTTAGTTATGCAGAGGTTATGATCGCTTCCGATCTCTGCACCTCTGTATGCTCTGACGTCTTGAACTGATGAGCGAAATTTTGCGCTTATGCAGAAGTGATCTATCTGGTTCTTAGTTCTGCCATCAGGTGAATTCCATGTTATCTTGTGGATATTCTTATGTGGAAAGATGGTGTCTGCCACAACGAGGTTTGATATTTCACAAAGTTCTAGAAGTCTTTCGCCATTTTGATTCATACAACCTATGCCATGAGTACCGAGATATCTTTGTACTCCATCGTTGTTGTCACCTACTTTGGCGTTAAAATCGCCCATGACTGCTATTATGTCATGCTTGGGTATTGTGTTGATGGTACTTAGAAGTGCTTCATAGAAGTCATCTTTTGTGGTATCAAGAGCATCGTTAGTTGGTGCATAACATTGTACAATTGAGAGCTTGAAAAATCGTGTCTGAAATCTAGCTAATATTAGCCTCTCATTGATAGGTACCCAGCTGATAAGCGATGCTGCTGCTTTCTGTGTCATTAAGATGGCTACTCCCTCTATGTGACGATTATCATTACTACCAGAGTATATAATTTGCTTTTTTTCTTCTGAAATATATTTTATGCCCTTCCCCGTTCATCTACACTCGCTGACACCCAATATGTCCAACTTATAATTATCCATTTCTTTAATTACTTCTTCCAATTTTCCGTCTTGATACATAGTTCTTACATTCCAGTATCCAATTTTAAAAATCTCCTTAGCCCCCAAGATATTAGAGTGAGTCATGTTTACTGTCGAGCCTGGTTCTGTTTCGGTAACAATAGCTTGTTTTACTATAGTGAATTGTTAACTCACTGATCAACCCTCCTATCCAACCGACCGATTCGAGGGTTTCGAGGTCAGTTATAGGAAAATATCTACACCACTAGATACTCTGGTGTATCTTTTATTCTATAATTCTATAATTTAACATAACATGGTACTATCCATCGAAATATACACATTCCTGATGTTTTTCTTTCGGCGTCTAAGGTGAGAAAAGAATTTCACCTCCATCTTGGAAGGGTAGATAACTCAATCATGGTAAAGTGCTGGTTCTATTATTGGTCTTAACAGAGCTTTAGCAAGGATTGAAGTAGCAGGGGAAGAGGCCTTTCTTAAATGCGAAGAGTAAGGCATGATGACAGTAGATAATCTTGTCTATATTCACTGCAGGAGGTGCTCAACATGTACTGTTAGCCACAAGTGAAAGAAAATCTGTTGCTAAAGCTTTGAATGTTCTTATTCGTTGGTCCAAGAATTTTGCAAACACACTTCTGATATGACTAACGAGAGAAGTACCTCTAGAGTGAAAGTGTATTGCTTCTTTCTAATGTGCGTGATAAAGCTACATTTAATGAAGTCATTTTGATACCTTATATTTGTCTGTTATATGTGTCTGTTATATGTGTCTGTTATATTTGTCTGTTATATGTGTCTGTTATATGTGTCCTGTTGTAAAAATTATTATATCCAAAAGCTGTAGAAGGATCACTGATCTTGTGTCCAGATGGCAAGACGTTTTTTGCCAAAATGGAGTCATGTGTTTAGTTTTGTAGATGTTAGCTTGCTATTTTTTTTTTCCTATTTTTTAATGTTGTTTGTCTTTCAAGTGTTGTTTAAAGCAACATATCTAAGTAAGTGGTGTTACTTCCAACCTTTTGATTTTGCCACTTGAATGATATACTTACTTACTTAGTCGTTCCCCTTCTACCGTGAGGTGTAGAGGTTTGGAAGAGAGAGCGCCAGACTATTCTATCGGCTGTCTTCCTCCTGGCCTGGTTCCATTCTAGTCCTCGGTCCTTCAAAGATTGTCTAATGTTGTCCTCCCAGCGGACTCTGGGTCGTCCTCGGGGTCTGGATCCTTGGCTCTTTGTTTCCCATGCTTGTCGTGGTAGCCGATCTTCTCCCATTCTGCAGACATGGCCAAACCATCTTAGTTGGGACTGTTCTACTTGGGTCTGTAGGGGGTGGCATTTTAGGCCTTGACGTATCGTCTGGTTGCGTACCATGTCTCTTCTTGTTACTTTAACCACCTTCCTCAGATACCTCATTTCTGAGGTTTGGATCTGGCTTTTATGGGTTGTAGTCATTGCCCATGACTCGCATCCATATGTCAAGACTGGGACATAGGTGGAGCGGTATACAGCCATCTTCGTTTTCTTACCAACCTCTCTCTTGCTGAGGAATCCTCGATTTATGGCCTGAAAAAGTCTCCCAGCTGCTGCTTTTCGAGTGGCCAACTCTTCTTTGATGCCTCCCTTTCGGTCTATAATAGTTCCGAGGTATTTAAAGTGGTCGACCTGCTCCAGGACCTGTTCTCCCAGCTTAATCTGATGTCTTCTTTCTTCTCGTGATATCACCATGGATTTTGTTTTAGAGCTGCTTATGACCATCCCTCTCTCCTCCAGCTCTTCCTTCCAGACTTGCAGGTTGGATTGGAGATGTGCCTCTGATTTAGCAATCAGGGCAACATCATCAGCAAATGCCAGCTCTGAAATATAGACCTGTCTCATCTTCCAGTACCCCATTGAATACTTTCTTGTTCTCTCCTTACATGCCTTGATGACATCGTCCATAAGGAGTATGAAGAGGTAAGGTGATAGGATATCACCTTTCTTACACCAGTGGTGGTCCTGAACTCTTCTGACTTATGGTTTGCTGTCCTCACATAATTTCTGCAAGACTTGTAGAAGCTCTGTATAGCATGAATCAGAGGTGCTGGAATATTCTTCCTTGCCAAACAGTCCCAAAGTTTGCTCCAAGGGACCCTGTCAAATGCCTTTTCCAGATCTATGAAACAAAGATGGATCTCACTCTTATACTCAAGGGCCTTTTCACTCAGCTGTCTGAGTGTGAAGATTAGGTCTTGAGTACTTCGGTTTGCTCGGAATCCGCACTGGACCTCATCCAATTGTGGCTCAGCTAGGCGTCGGAGTCTCTGCTCTAGGATTCTAGAGTAGATTTTTTCCAGGGATGATAAGGGATATGCCTCTATGGTTTCCACACTGTCGATTGTCACCCTTTTTGAAAATTGGTGTTATGATGGCGATCTCCCAATCCTTTGGTATGGTCTTGTTGCACCATGCTGCCTGTAGGACCCTTAAGAGTAACAGGTCGCCTGATGCTCCCATGTACTTAACCATTTCTGGTGTTATACCATCATGCCCTGCTGCTTTGCCCATCTTGATTTTCTCCAGTGCTGCCTTCAGTTCTTCCATCTTTATGTCATCTTCATCACCATTGGTTTCCTCTTCTGTGCTAGTGGTTATCATTTCTGATGTTTGACCTTGCTCACCATCAAGGAGTTCTGAGAAATATTCTTTCCATCTTTCCATTACTTCCTTCGGGGCAGTAAGCAATTTGCCTTGCTTGTCCTTTATAAATTTGAGAGGGCATTGTTTTTCCTTCCTCATGTTCTTTAGGGTCTTATAGAACAATTTCTGGTTTTCTTGTGCATCTTTTTCTAGCTTTTCTCCAAATTCTTCCCAGGACTTCTGTTTTGCTGCTAGCACTTTGTTCTTTACTTCTGTTCTGAGTGTCACATATTCTCTATATTTTTCCATTTGTCCTGTTGTGTTTTTAGCTCCTAAGTATTGTTTCCATGCCATTTTCTTCTCTCTTATTTTCTCTTTGACTTCCTCTGTCCACCAAGGTGTCCTCTTTCTCTGGTTCCCAAGTCGGACTTCACCACATGCTTCTGCAGCAGCTGTTTTTTGATATCCTTGAATTTAATCCAGAGGGTTTCCAAGTCATCAGGTTGTTCTTCTGTGTTGCTCACTGCTGCAGCAATAAGCCCCTGATATCTGGTCTTAATTTCTGGCTCTCTCAGCTTGTAGGTCCTAATGCTCATTTCTCATGCTCGTTTACTTGGTTTCTTGCGTGATGTTGAGCAGTTCCTAGGCTGAGCAACTCTTTCAGTTGTTCGTTTGATTGTTAGCAGGTAGTGATCACTTCCAATCTCTGGCCCCCTCCAGACTCTTGCATCTCGGACATATTTGAATGAGCTTCTCCAAACAATGGCATAGTCGATCACTGACTTCTCATTCTTTGTTGGTTCACATCTAGTGTATGCATGTATGTGCTTATGGGGGAACTTTGTGTTTGTAATGATCAGATTCTGCTCACTGCAGAATCTAAGGAGTCGCTTTCCATTGTCATTGAGAGTATCTTCTCCATATCTTCCGATAACTCCACCCCATCTAGCATGGTCATTTCCAACTCTGGCATTAAAATCTCAGAGCATGATAACTTCATCTAGGCAGTCATCCACTGTCCTTTGAAGCAGCTTGAAGAATTCATCCTTGACCTCTGCTCTCTCATCCTCATTTGGCCCATACACTATGACCAGGTTGACTATGGTTTCTCCTTCTTTTAGTTTCACAACCATAATGCGCTCTGAGACAAAGTTCCACCCCTTGATACTATCTTTTTGATTTTGGGCCACAATGCAACCCACACCCCCTTTAGCTCTTTCGGATATGGGTACACCACTGTCGAGCAGCGTGTTGCCATTGTGATCACTTGTATTTACCCCATGTATTTCCTGGAAGTCGCAGAGGAGACCTAGACAAACTCAACTGTAGCTGTAGCCAAGAATGTTGTAAGAGGTCACTCAGATGAAATTTTACGTGGAGCTAGCTACAGTGGTGGCTCCTAGCTCCATAAGGAATGTTCTTGGAAATGATGATGATTGCTATCATCATGATGCAAAACAAAGTGCTGCATAAATTATCACTGCATGTGAAGTGCATTGGTTCAGGCTTGCTTCAGATGCAATAGTCACCTCATTCTTCTTAATAGCAAACAAAATATTTAACTCACTCGGATTCACTGTATTTATCCATGTGTTCAACAAGGTGGTGGCTATGAAGGAAGGATTTCTGAGATAGCATCTAAAGGTAGTGTAGTGCCCATCACACCAAGTGCAATTTCAGCAAGTGATGCAGATGTTGGAAATAATAGTATCATTACATTCTCATTACAAGTAAGTGCTGGAAATTACATTTCTGATGTTACAGCAATAGTTAAGTTGTCCCAGCTAAAAGTTTTATTATAATCGACTACAAATAAGCTAATGTATTCTGATAACAAAGTAAAGCACAGTGGATTAACTCTTAAAGGACAAGAGGTCAGTATTCAGGGCCGATTTTCCCAGGCCCTTCGTGATGGAAGACCAGTTTTCTGGGCCCTTACATTTTAACTATAATAATAATAATAAATTCTTTAAGCACCAAACACGGCGCATTTTAACTATGCTTTTATTTTATGTTGACCAAATTTTCTACCTTATTAATTCTCATTCAATTTCTTTTACAACTATATATAACATTCTTCTTTGATCCTTAGCCGCCGACCGTCAAAGCAGTCAGTGGCCATCATGCCTGGTGGCGTATTGTAGGGCAACAACAAATTGATTCCACTTTGCTCGGTCAGTGGCCATCCTTCGTACAGTACTCCAACTCTGGTTCTTTCTTTGCATCTCAGCCTCCACAGTCCTCCGCCAAGTTGTTTTTGGTTGGCCTCTCATTCATTTTCCTTCAGGGGTCCATAGCATAGCTGTTCTTGTGATGGCATCAGGGTCTCTTCTGAGGACATGGCCAATCCAACTCCAGCGTCTGCCAGCTATGATGGTGTGCATGTCCTCTTGCTTGCTCCGAGTAAGCAGATCTTGGTTGCTGATGATATTCGGCCAAAAGATTCAGAGAATTTTTTTCTTAGGCATGTTGTGTGAAAAGAGGACAATTTCGACATTTCCTTCTCTGTTATTCTCCAGCATTCCGCACCATAGAGAAGCACAGAAAGCACACAGCTCTGATATAATCTTAATTTCGTGCTTGTGCTGTACTGAGAAGATTTCCAGATGTTGTTAAGACTATAAAAGGCTGTTCTTCCTTTGTTCATTCTGTTGTTGATGTCTTTGCTTGCTCCAAACATCAATCTAAAGAAGACAGAGGTCATGACATGAAGTGTCTCTGGTGGTTCCTTATTCAGTGTTTCCCCGAAGGGCTCTACCCATCTTGTTTCCTGCCGCTGTGCTGTGGTGATGAGATTTCCTTGCTTGTCTCTTACTAACATAATATTATTTACATCTCGTTTTCCGCTGATAGTTTGTTATTTTATATACTGTGCTTTGTTCATTTCTCAGTGCTTCCTTTTCTGCCTGTCTTGCAAGATTGTCCAGAAGTGTCCTTTTGTTGTCTCGAGTTTTGACGTTTTACTTTCATATCTTTTACTAGTGTAATATTGTTTGCACACCAAAGTCTTTTAAAAGTTTGGTATACATATAACATTACCATACTTTTAAAAGACTTTGAAAAAATCAACCATTAAACTTTAAAACCATATGCAAACAGAGCAACAGAAAATTCCTTGTGCCAAACATGGAAAAACACCCTTTTAAGAGTTAATTAAATAAGTATTTTAGTAAGGGATGACAAAAAAAAAATATAAGAAGAATGATTAGACTGGTATTTTGATAACAGATGACAGAGAGGAATTATCAGACTAGTGTTTTGATAACAGATGACAGAAAGGAATTATCAGACTGGTATTTTGATAACAGATGACAGAGAGGAATTATCAGACTAGTATTTTGATAACAGATGACAGAGAGGAATTATCAGACTAGTATTTTGATAACAGATGGCAGAGAGGAATTATCAGACTAGTATTTTGATAACAGATGACAGAGAGGAATTATCAGACTAGTATTTTGATAAGAGATGACAGAGAGGAATTATCAGACTAGTATTTTGATAACAAATGACAGAGAGGAATTATCAGACTAGTATTTTGATAACAGATGACAGAGAGGAATTATCAGACTAGTATTTTGATAACAGATGACAGAGAGGAATTATCAGACTAGTATTTTGATAACAAATGACAGAGAGGAATTATCAGACTAGTATTTTGATAACAGATGACAGAGAGGAATTATCAGACTAGTATTTTGATAACAGATGACAGAGAGGAATTATCAGACTAGTATTTCTGGGGATTTCTGAAGAGACAAAGAAAGAGTAGTTCTACTTCTCCGTCATGCGTGTCATACTAGGCAATTTAATATGAGGTTGTGTATGGGGGTCAGCAACCTTATCATGTAAAACAAATTGTCATAAAAACCACCATTACAAGAGTATGTGAATGCTTGGTGCAGGCTTCCCTGCTAGGGAGACAGCTGCAGTTTTGGCTGTATGCTCCATTAGGGGTACAATGGAAAATGATGATTTTGATAACAGGATATAAAGAGGACTAATCATGGCAGCATTATGGTTATAAATTATAAAGAAGAATAAGTAGACAAATACATGTATGGGATCTATTATCTGGAATGATCACGACTTGTGCTTTCTGAGCATAAAATTTTTTCTGTGACCTGGAAGATCTTGAGTAAAATTTAAAGCACACCTAACAGAGCATGGAGCTGCGGCTGGTCTCTTAGCATCCATATGCTCTTGTAGCAGTGGTTTCTGTTTCAAATTGTTGTACATTGTGAGGTTGCCAGTTCCAATCACAACCTCATATTATTCACCTTGTGCAACATGCCTGAAGGTGCAGTTGTCTTATTCTTTGTCTCTGACCTCCAGGAACTGTACGAGCCCCATGCACAACCTCCCCTGTTATGACATGCTTGAGGGAACAGTGATTGCATTCTTTTTTCGTTTCTTATGAGACCCCAGGATGCCTTACAGGGTCTTGATACATACACCTAGCTGAAAGTGGTTTTCTAAGAAAATAAACATGTATATCATATGACATTTGAGATGTTTATGACTTGCGTTTGAAGAAACGTCCCCTACAAGATGTAGAATACATATATCTTGGCAGCAAAATAGATGAAGTTGGAGGGGCATACAGTGATATCAAAATAAACATACAAAAAGCAAGAGAGCTTTCATACTGTTAGGAATTATTTGGAAATCAAAGAAATCAAGTAAAATACAAAAATAAGAATCTTCAACTCAAATGTCAAGTCAGTCCTATTGTATGGAACTACCCAAACAACCAAGAATTTACAGATCTTCATAAATGGGTGCTTTCATAGAATAGAAAATGTATATCATATGGCATTTGAGATATGTCTAAAATACGCACTGGAACTCAATCACTTGACATTTGAGATATCTCTAAACTAAGCACTGTACCTCAATCACTTGACATTTGAGATATCTCTAAACTAAGAACTGTAAATTAATCACATGACAGCCGAGATATCTCTAAACTAAGCACCATAACTCAGTCTCATGACATTTGAGATATATCTAAACTAAGCATTGTAACTCAGTCACTTGACATTTGAGATATGTCAAAACTAAGCACTGTAACTTGATCACATGACGTTTGAGATATATTTAAGCTAAACACTGTAACTTGATCACATGACATCGGAGATATGTCTAAACTAAGCACTGAGTAACACGTGAAAATCAATAGCCCTATTATTAATGTTACCAGAAAGCTAGAACGTTTTTAATAATGTACTTTGAAATATAAAAGTTGATAATCAAATTCTCTGACAAGCCAACCCAAGATTGTATGTGTAATGTACACATGCACAATTCATTCTTTTTTTTATTCTTTTGTTCTTTCTTTGGCTCTTTATGAAGCAAGGAATCACCACTGAAGCTGGTGCCCATGCATTAAGCTTGCACCAAAGCATTCATGTGATTTTGCAGCAGTGGTTTGTGTAGTAATTAGTTTACATGTTGAGGTAGCCAGTCCCATACACAACCTCCTATTATTTCCTTGTACAAGAAGACAGTAGCTCTGTTCTTTCTTTGTTTCTTTGTTCAAAGCCCCAGTTGTTACACCCCACCCCACCCCCTCCCACTTCCCACACCCCCGACCCTACCCATGCGGGTTTAACAATTTTACCCAACCATGTTTTTAAGCCCCCCCCCCCCCCCCCCCCCCCCCAAACATGGCTCCCCCGGGAACTAAATGAGGTATGGCCATGTTTTAGTTGCCTTATACTCTGCTGATGCTGGACCTAGTACAGTAGACATTCAAAAATCCGGCAACCTCCGGACCTGAGGAGTGCCAGATTTTTGAAAATGCCGGATTTTTTATGGTTATATATTCTGTATATATTTAACAGAAAATGACTACCTGTACACTTTATCTGCGATCGACAAGGAAACGATGTTTACGTTTTACACCACTTCTTTTATTTGCTGAATCCATAATGGGGCTAAACAGCAGCAAATAAATGATAAAATGAGAAGGAATGAGCAGGAATGCCTGTTAACACGTGCAAGCAAGACCCAACAGCTGCATGAAAACATAAACTGCTCCAGAAAACAGTGGCGCGCCAACGCTGTAAATTTAAAAATGCGCTCCGAAATCCATGCCGGAAATCTGAAGGAACCGGATTATCGATGGCCGGATTTTTGAATGTCAACTGTATAGTGAAGTCTCTAACAGTTCATTCCCCTACAGCAATATCTGCGATGGGACTATCCTTATCTTTACCTTCATACTCTACTTGCGATATAAGTATTATGGTTGTCACACAAGATTTGCTCTCTGCCATGCCATGTGAAGTTCATTGCAGAATGAGTCAAGTTTTTCTTCACTATCTGCCACCTCTGTGTATCTCTTCTTTAATTAAAAAAGCTGTCTAGTGATCTGCCATTCAATTTAATTAATAGTACTCAATCTGAAATTTCCAAAATCCCTTTACTGTTCTTGTCTCTGCATCAAAAGTTATACCAATTTCTCTTTTACATTTAAATTTGCCACATATTTAGCTGTACGCATTTCTTTTGCTCTGGTGTATCACATTGCACTTGCTCTGGTGTATCACATTTCACTTGCTCTGGTGTATCAAATTTCACTTGCTCTGGTGTATCACATTTCACTTGCTCTGGTGTATCACATTTCACTTGCTCTGGTGTATCACATTTCACTTGCTCTGGTGTATCACATTTCACTTGCTCTGGTGTATCACATTTCACGTGCTCTGGTGTATCACATTTCACTTGCTCTGGTGTATCACATTTCACTTGCTCTGGTGTATCACATTTCACTTGCTCTGGTGTATCACATTTCACTTGCTCTGGTGTATCACATTTCACTTGCTCTGGTGTATCACATTTCACTTGCTCTGGTGTATCACATTGCACACAATCCTGATCAATTTACTTTCATTCTTTTCCTTTCCTTCTTGATGTTTTCTGATTTCCTATCCTGTTCAGGATTCCTGCCACTCCAAGGTCATAAGGTCAAGGTGTCTTTAATTTTAATTTTGCTTTAGCATTACTTTAGCTGTGTAAAAAACCAACTATGTTTTGAATTTTGGAATTTTAAGATAGCAATAATCAAGTTCCAGTAGAATAGGAGATGAGAAGAGGATGCTAGTGATTGATAGAACACACATGGTACCTGTCGATAGTGATACATGCCAGTCCATGTTCTGGAATCTCCAGTGTAAGAGACATAGAAGGAGACCAAAGAACACATGGAGAAGAAAACTTGAGACAGACATGAAAGAAATGAGGAAGACATGGAAAGAACTTAAGCTGACGGCACAGGACAGGAAGCCTTGGCATGAGTTTGTTGAAGGCCTGTGCTCCTTGGGGAGCTGAAGCTTGATGATGATAATCAATAATCAATACTTACATTTGTTGCACTATTGAAGGACTCAAGTTCAGATTTCAGCATTGATCCCATTTCTGGAGAAGTAATGGTTGAAACAGATCTAAGGGGCAAACCTGGAATCTACAGGTATTTTTCTAATGTTGAATTATGATCCAAAAGTATAAAACTAAGACAGTTTTCTCCATTTCCTTTGTACATAGCATAAGTAGGACTGAAAGATGTGTCTCCATAACAAGAATTTTTACCATTGAACATGCATAACCCGCAATTTTGACTTGAAAGTGAATGTGCCCTATAATGTGTGTCTTTGAATGATGCCATCTGTGTGAAGTGGGATTGTGTATCATGTAAATGTAGAAAGTTGATGACCTGAGATCACTTATGAGCATAGTCCAGTGACCACATGCTTCCATTAATTTTGCCTCTGCGTCATTTTCTTCATCTCTTACCAAATGTATCCTTCATTCTTTAACTCTCTTATTTTGTCTCTCCTCAGTGTAGTCTTCCTTCTTCAGGCTTTACATCATTAGACTGTACATTACAAGACTATAATCACTAGACTTTACTTCACTAGACTGTACATCACTAGACTGTACATTATAAGACTATAATCACTAGACTGTACATAACTAGACTATACATCACTAGATTGTACATCACAAGACTGTACATCACTAGACTGTACATCACTAGACTGTACATCACAAGACTGCACATCACAGGGCTGCACATTACAGGAATTTGCATTACAGGAATGTACATCACAAGACTGTACATCACAAGACTGCACATCATAGGGCTGTACATTACAGGAATGTACATAACTAGACTACATCACAAGACTGTACATCACAAGACTGTGCATCACAAGACTGTGCATCCTTTAACTGTACAAGACTGTGCATTACAGGACTGTACATCACATGACTGTACATCACTAGACTGCACATCAATAGACTGTACTTCACTAGACTGCACATCAATAGACTGTACATCACTAGACTGCATTTCAAAGGTGTATATCACAAGACTGAAATTACAAGACTACATTACTAGACTGTGCATTACAAAACTACATCACTAGACTGCATTACAAAACTACATCACTAGACTGTACATTACAAAACTACATTACTAGACTACATTGCTAAACAGTATATCACTTGACTGTCCATCACTAAACTGTACATCATTAGATGTCTATTTATATCTTCTCTTCCAGTCATTACTAACCATAGGAGCGTACCTCCCGAAATAACTTTCAGTGGCTCGAGGTTGGGCAATTGTAGATCAAGCTGTTGCCTATGCAGCGAGTACCTCTAGTACCTCTGGTGAAGGAGCTGTCATGCCCTTTTTAGGGCAGCTCAGCCACCTTTGGTCCAAACCTGGCATCCAGCTCTCACCTGTGGCTCCTCGTAGCTGTCAGCATGCGACAGCGGCCACCCCCCGGATAACGGCTTTGACAGGCCGGCTAAACTAGGTGAGGGTAGCCGAATGGTTATAAACCTTCGGTGAGTTAGGGTCTGCCTACCCATGCATGCGAAGACTGGATTCGATAGACTGCGCGGAAGAAACCACCTGTTGGTTCAACGGGCATGACGGCGATTACCAGCAACGCGCTGTGGAGAGTAAGGAGCACGGCGAGGCATGTAGAAAGCCCTGGTCATCCACTGCACCTGACCATCTCCAGTCGTCTTGACTTGTCTTGCCACTGGATTGAGATGGACCCAGGCGAGAGAGTGAGGTCGACGAATTGCGCAACTCTTCCTCACTTTAATCCAAATCACCGCGCAAGTCACTCTTTCATCATTCATCCATTCATCCATCCACTCACAACAAGTCCTGTGGCGATGGGCGAGCGGCGAAGCGGCAGGCGTGGGTACGCTGGCAGTCGTAGTCGCAGACCTACACACAGTCGGCTCAGGCCATATGGTCGTCTTCCACTGATCGGAGCAGCAGTGGGATTCGGCAGCCCCCTGAGTGTCTGAGCAGCCCTCTTTAGGAAAGCACTGCTCACCTCCATGGCATGACGAAGGGGCTAGAAAAGGTGCCCTAAACATTGCCTGCTTCACCATTACCTAACCAGCTTACCGCGGTTGGTGGGTACCCTACTTCGGCGGTCGACATATAAGAAAAAGAAAGGACAGATTTTTCCCCCTCATCCTAGGCGCAGGGAATGTGCGCACTCTCCTTGACAATGACTTTAACGCAAACAGACCTGAGAGACGAACTGCCCTGATTGGGAGAGAACTGGCCAGGTACAACATTGACATAGCAGCACTGAGTGAAACTCGACTTGCAGGCGAGGGCCAACTTTGCGAAAAGGGTGCAGGTTATACATTCTTTTGGAGCGGAAGAGGAACTGAAGAAAGACGAGAAGCAGGGGTTGGATTTGCAATCAAAACAGCAATTGTCAGCAAGTTAGTGGGGCCCCCAAAGGGAATAAATGACCGACTCATGACGGTCAAGATCCCTCTGTTTTATGGAAGAAAACATGCCACCATCATTAGCGCGTATGCACCAACTATGACAAACCAGGATGACGTCAAGGATAAGTTTTACGAAGAACTACATGCAGTCATTGCATCAGTTCCTAAAGCAGATAAGCTCATCATTCTTGGTGACTTTAATGCAAGAGTAGGCTCAGATAACATCTCCTGGAATGGCACTATTGGAAGGTACGGCGTGGGTCGCTGTAACAGTAATGGACTTCTTCTCCTCCAGACTTGCGCAGAACATGACCTCCTTGTCACCAACACCATTTTTCGACTTCCTACCCGCAACAGGACCTCCTGGATGCACCCTCGCTCAAAGCATTGGCACCTAATTGACTATGTAATTGTTAGGAAGAAGGACAGGCAAGATGTCCGGGTGACCAAGTCCATGTGTGGTGCCGAATGCTGGACTGATCATCGCCTCATTGTATCTAAACTTAAAATTCGTATCCAACCAGCCAGGCGCCCTCAGGGGAAGAAAACTCAAAAGAGGCTGGATGTCACCAAACTAAAGAAGACAAAAATCAAACAGTCATTTACTGACACCTTAGAAGACCGTCTCAAATCTATCTCGATAGACGGCCAAAGTGTGGAAACAAATTGGGCAGCCCTAAGTGAGCAGATCTACAACACTGCTACAGAGGTCCTGGGTCCTTCCATCAAGAAACAAAATGACTGGTTTGATGAGAACTCAGATGATATAAAGCAGATGTTGGCTGAGAAACACCATCTCCATAAAGCATATTTAAATGATCCAAAATCTACATCCAAGAAAGACGCTTTCAACAACATGCGTAGAATCGTCCAACATAAACTACGCCAGATGCGGGATTCATGGCTGAGTAATAAAGCAGATGAGCTCCAAGGCTTTGCTGACAGCCATGACTTGAAAAATTTTTACCTTGCACTCAAAGCGGTCTATGGTCCAACATCATCAGGATCATTTCCCCTCCTTAATGCAGATGGCAAAACACTAATTACAGACAAGGAAAAAATGCTCCAATGCTGGGCTGAACATTTTAATAATCTTTTGAACCAGCCTTCATCTATTAACGATGAAGCCATCATCCGCCTGCCCCAAATTCCTATAAATGAAGCACTAGATGATGTACCAACTCTGGAGGAAACTAAAAAAAGCGATTCGTCAACTGTCTAGTGGAAAGGCCCCTGGCTCCGATTCAATTCCTGTTGAGGTTTATAAAGATGGCAGTGCAGTTCTGATAGAGAAACTTCATATGATCTTCCAGCAAATGTGGCAGAGTGAAACCATCCCACACGATCTCAAAGATGCGTCAATTATACATCTATATAAACGTAAAGGTAATCGCCAAGACTGTAACAATCATCGAGGCATCTCTCTTTTATCAATTGCTGGGAAGATATTCGCCAGAATCCTTTTGAATCGCCTTACGGCTCATCTTGACAAAGGTCTTTTACCTGAAAGTCAGTGTGGATTCCGGAAAGAACGTGGAACCACAGATATGGTGTTCGCTGCAAGACAGCTACAAGAAAAATGCCAAGAACAGCACTGTGACCTGTACACAGCTTTCATCGACTTGACAAAGGCATTCGACACGGTCAGTAGAGAGGGTCTATGGAAGATCATGGCAAAATACGGCTGCCCAAAGAAATTTATCACAATAGTGCAGCAAATGCATGATGGAATGCAGGCTAGAGTTCAAGAAAACGGTGAGCTATCAGAACCTTTCCCTGTCTCAAATGGAGTTAAACAAGGGTGCGTACTTGCACCGACTCTGTTCAGTATCATGTTCTCTGCTATGCTGACTGATGCTTTTAGAGACGGGGACACAGGAATCGACATTAGTTATCGTATTGATGGAAAATTGTTTAACCTTAGAAGGCTTCAAGCAAAAACCAAGGTTAAATCACACACCATCAGAGATCTTCTGTTTGCTGATGATTGTGCCCTCAATGCTGGCTCAGAGGCTGAACTGCAGCATAGTGTGGATAGATTCTCCGAAGCCTGCGCCAACTTTGGGCTTACCATCAACACGAAGAAAACAGAAATCATGTACCAACCAGCTCCTGGCACAGTTTATACTGAGCCAGTCATCAAGGTTAATGGTGAGAAACTGAATGTTGTGAACAGATTCACATACCTTGGTAGCACATTATCCCAGAACATTGTCATTGATGATGAGGTGAACACCAGGATCTCCAAAGCCAGCAGCACATTTGGCAGACTATACACCAACGTCTGGCATCGAAGTGGCATTAGTCTACAGACAAAGCTGAAGGTGTACAGAGCTGCGGTGCTTCCAGTGCTGCTATATGCATGTGAAACATGGACTGTATACAGGCGCCACGTAAAGAAGCTAAACCACTTCCATACAGTCTGTCTCAGGAAGATAATGAACATCAAATGGCAAGACAAGATCCCGGATACCGCCGTTCTTGACAGAGCTGGTATCCCTAGTATTGATACTATTCTGATGCAGTCACAGATTCGCTGGGCAGGTCATGTAGTCCGCATGCCAGACCATCGACTGCCAAAGATACTCTTTTATGGTGAGATGCAGAAGGGTAAACGCTCCCATGGTGGCCAAAAGAAGCGCTTCAAAGACACATTAAAGACGTCATTGAAAACCTTTGACATAAACCCAGACACATAGGAAACTGCTGCGCAAAACCGAACTGCTTGGCGCACATCTCTTCATAAAGGTGCAGCGGCATGCGAATCATCCAGAAGAGCAGCAGCGGAACAGCGGAGACAAGCTAGAAAGGACCGTGAAATAAAACCTTCACATGAAGCAAACATTCCCTGCCCACACTGTCCGAGATCTTTCCGGGCCCGCATCAGGCTCATTAGTCACCTTCGTACCCATAGACTAACCTAACATATTCCTAAATAATTGGATGAACAGAGTGGTCTTCATCACCCGTGATCGACGAACAACAAAAACATGCAGCGAGACCCGGCCTGGACATCAGAGGATCGATCTGGCCATTACAGTCTGACACCAGTAGCAACCGCCTGTCACTAGTAGGATACGGAACTTGCCCTCCCATTCCATCTTCCCTTCCAGTCATTGCTGACTATTTTAGGGATGCAGACATCTTGAGACTCGAAGGTCTGAGGGGAATGCCGGACATTGTGTGTCCCTTCAAGTCATTGCTGACTATATAAGGGACGCAGAAACCTCGAGACCTGAAGGTCTGAGGAAAATGCCGGACTGTGCGAGCAATATATGGAAACGGTCACATCTCTCTGTCTTGGTTGCAGAATTGCCAGTTATCCAAGTAGGATCATGTCATCTAAAGAACCTCGACTGATTTAATGAGCCATTCACGGTTTCACCGTGAGACAGTGTGAACTTAGACATGCATGGCTTAATCTTTGAGACATGCATATGACTACTGGCAGGATCAACTAGATAACTGTCCGGACAGACGTGCGTCTTCTTTACCATCTCATCGCTCGCGCGGGGAGGGATTAGATGTACATCACTAGAATACATTACATGACTTTACTTAACTAGACTGTACATTTCAGGACTGTATCTCACTAGACTGTACATCACTGAATTGTACATCATTAGATTTACACCAGTAGACTACATTACAAGACTACATCAATAGACTGTATACATGATACTTTACCTCACCAGACTATACATCATAAGTCTTTATATCACAAGACTGTACATCATTAGATGTACATCACTAAACTATACATCATTATTTGTACATCATTAGATGTACATCACTAGACAGTGATTACAGACCATATATTATAAGACTACAACACTAGACTATATATTACAAGACTGTACATCTCTAACACTTAATTCCTCTATGGCACTCCATTTACCTTTGCATCATTAGATGTATATCACTAGACTTGTATTACTTGCATGGTTGATTGACAAACTATTCTTGATTGACCTGCAGCTCTTGCAATCTTTGAGCTATCTGCTACCAGTATATTTACCAGTTTATTTTAAGCTACTTGCAATGTTTTGTTTCTTATTACAGTTATATAGTGAATGCCACTGACCATGGAAGCTCAGCTTTGTGGACACAGGTCAATCTGACAATAACCATATTGGATGAGAACATTAATTCACCTGTGTTTGTCAACATCGGTCAAATACCTCCAATACCAGAGGCAAGTTTTGAAGCAGCATAAATTAATAGATCCAGTGCCTGATTGGTCAAGCGGTTAGAGTGCTTGTCTCTGATGGCAAAAGTTCCAGGTTTGAAAACACTGCAGCCTACCCAGCTGTAACTGGGTACCTGACTCTGTTCTTGAGTTAGAGAAGGCAAAGAAGGGAACTGGTCGCACACTTCATAAAACTAGACCTCGTATAGCGAAGTCTCTAACACATCACATCTTAAGTAGTCCATGTATTAGATATTCTTTAAAAACTTAACTGTGTCAAATCCTTCTCCAGCGTTTTCTTCTCATCTCTTGTTCCACTGACACTTGTCGAGGTCTTGTCATCAGTGATCTTGTCATACCACTTCAATCCTTCTATTCTACCCAGGCATCCATTTACACAAGTATTTAGCTTGTTGGATGTTGTTCTGCATGTTTCAGAGCCATACGTAAGAGCTTACTTGACATTTGGGTTGAAGATGTGTTGGACTTAATTTATTTTGATTTCCATATAATTCCCAGTGCAATGAAAGCCTCCCTTGTCTTCTGCATTCTTAAATTGATATTACTGTCTGACCCTCCAACTCTTTCTATAATGCAGCCAAGAGAAATGTATGATTTTACATCTTGTAAGGGTGTTTTTTTTTTTTCAAGTTCAATATTGTTATCACTTCCTGCATTTATTCTACTTGTCTCTTCCCAGTAATATATATATAATTATAAGGAGCATTGTATGTTAAAGTTAGTAACAAATGTTGAGGTGTTATCACTTGCTGGCTTTCAAAGGATGTTTACACAGCTTGGACAGAACAGACTGTGCTGGCTTGGCCATGTCTGCCACATGGAAGATGGTCGCATTCCAGAAGATATCTTCTATGGACAAGTGGCAGATGGCAGCAGAGGTTCAAAGATGTGTGCAAGAGAGACATGAAGGCACTGGACATAAATCCAGGAACCTGGGAGGAAGAAGCTGCTGATCACACCAAGGGGCAATGCTCTCTCTGATGCCACCTTGGATTGGGTGAAAAAAAAAGAGAGGCAGGCAGATGAGAGGAGAAAACATTGAAAGGAACATCAGGGGAAAAAAGCAGCTCAGGGCTGTCAACTCAGGGGCGCATTTCTATAGTCATAAATAACTAAAGGGGCTATTATATGTTATTACAAGTATAATGTAAGTTTAAAAAAATGAAACAATACATTCATTATTTGTAGTTAGTTTATTATATTTAGTTAGTGGGGTTACTTATCCCCAACTTATAGAGAGTTGTGATAAAGGAAAGACAGAAGTAAATAAATAAAGGGGCTGTGGTAAAACTGGAAAGGGAAATTTATAATTTTAAATAAAAGAAAATGAATTAAGAAAATGTAATGAGATAATAACAGAACATAATAATAAAATATATCATGTAATAATAATAAGTAAATGTAATTTTAAAAAATGTAAAAAGAAAAGTCATATGTTATTTAGAAAAACAAAACAGTATGGAGGCACATACTGACTTCATACCATTTATTTATTTATTTTCTTTTTTAATAATATATTAAAGACACGAGTATCAACATGTTTGAAAAAAAATTGTGTTATTTCTAACTCTTACATGACACTAAAACACCAAACTGCAGCCTTTATCAGTTCAAACTTCAAGGTAGAAGTTTACTTCATTCTTTTGAAAGAGCCTCTTTCTGAAGAGGTCAAAGTTAATAAATGTTATAAATTTTAGGTAATAAAATCAACCCAAACGCTTAACAGCGTTCAGGAAATTAATGTTAAAGGTAACAATGGAATACAGTAAATAAGTGAATTTTTGTATTAATTCATTTAAGGTCGTCATTTGTCATGATTTTGTTTTGCACTCCTTACAGAACATGGAAGCTCCACTGTAGTTGGTCCTCTCTTGCAGGAAGTCTGTACCCAGCATGCATATGCTTTTGTAGGGGTGGTTTCTGGAGCAATTTGTTTTATCTAATGGGGTTGCCAGCCTCATGTACAACCTCATATTAGTTACCTTATACAACATGCCTGAGGACGCACTCATTCTACTACTGGCGACATTTGAGGTCATAGTAGAAATAGTAGACCCCTTCAGTCATTACTGACTATGGGAATGTACCCCTGAGGTGATAGACCTCAGTTGCATTTTGTCCTGTTGTTCATTTCGGCGTGTTCTTATTTCTTCTGCTTGTTGTGAAAGCTTCTTTTCACCCAATCTGAGGTGGCGCCATCAGTAGCATCACCTTTAGATGCTATTGGCATTCATCCTCCCAGGTTGCTGGATTTTTATGTCCAATGCTTTCATGTCTCTCTTACACACATCTTTGAACCTCAGCTGCTTTCGCCCAACTTTTTTTCACAATCTGCTAGTTGCCCATAGAAAATATTTTTGGGGATGCGAGGTCATATTTACATAAAATTATTACAATTTACTAATTTTATGTGATAAAACTACACAGCCTCGCAACAGTATAAGAAGATTTATGTTGGAGATAAAAATTTAACTACTGTAAATAACCATATATTTATACTAAGGATGTGTTTATCTCATGCAGCATAAATTTGCCTATTACATCCCGATTCGTCACATTAAGGTTCATTACATTGAGGGACTACCACTTCACTCAATCAAGAAACTTGCATACAAAGTTGTAAAGGAGGTAATGGATCCCATTACACGCCCATTGAGGCATATTGAGAATATGGTGTTAGGTACATATTTTCTTGACTATATGGCAAATTAGGGGTGATGTGGTCAGCATCTCGCCGGCCACCTTTATCCTTACCAGAGTTGCTCTGGTACCCAATTCATAAGGCTAGGTCAACCCCGGAGCCATTTTCAGTCTAAAAAATCCCACTTCATCTGGGGATCGAACCAAGGACCATTGAGCTTGGAAGCCAGTGCACTTACCACTGTACTTCTGTAGCTGTATACAAAGTTGTACATTGAAAATAATTGTGTACATCAGAATTAGCTCCATTATTGCTTCGAAGGTTTCAGAAGTATCTTGTCCATGGAAAACAATTTAAATAATAACGGTAATATGAATGGCAGAGAAACTAATGCAGGAATGGTGTATCCTTTTTCTTCATTTCCTTCCACTTTTGCAATCTGACATCACTGGAAAATTCGAAGATCTCCTTGAATCTTTGGGCAACTTATATGAATTTATTGTGTGAGTTTAATTAGATATTTGCTATTTTTTTCCCCTTGAAGTGCCCTGCCTTCAACCATAGATCTGTGACCTTTGGTTATATCATGATCTGGGATGTTTTAATTTTGTTAATTTCTCTATGCTTATAACATGTATTTTATAATAGTTTACTGTTTCTTTTTTGTGTATTACCTTTTCAAGGGCATTTTTGTCATTTTACAGTTTTTGTATCTTTTATGTTATAGTTTTTTCTTCCAAAATGTGTGTTATTCATTCTCTTCTGTTTTTAAAATCAGGATACATATTATTTTGTGTTGCATCTGTAACAAAATTTTAAGTAAATTCATCGTCAAAACTTTTGCCTTAATGTTGTAAATTGACAGCAGAATTGGTAAAGTTTGCAATATGTTAACATTGAATCTGCCATCACTCATATTTATATTTCCACAGTGTGCAGGTCATAATAAAATAGTGTACGCATTTAGTGCAACAGATGCTGACAAGGATACACTTACAAATGGTAAAGTCCAGTTCTTCCTGGATACTAGTAGTAGCACTGGCACAAATGATTCACAGTATTTTGAACTTAATCCAGATACAGGGGTGCTTACTACCACATCAAAAAACAACATTCCTAACCTTTTTGACAGTGAAAGGCTCTCTGAAGTTGTGGTAAGTTAATTTTAAACTTTGTTTAATGTGGCAAAGCTAACAAAAGACATTATTAAAACGCTTCCTGAATGTAATTTCCTTAAATTTTCTTACTTTTAACAGTGATGATTAGTCAGGTTGCATGGCATATTTGTAAAACATTAGCAACATTGATGTTTTTGCAATTTGACATTTGCTCATGACCTTAACCTACTGAGCTGATGGTAGAAGGTGTAAGCATGGTGTTTCTTACTTTGTCGTCTTGCCTTTTTGTCTTGACGCTTTTCTCCATAATGGTTTCAAAATGTCATCAATGTCTTGCGAAATTCTCAAAATATTTTAGTTGTTTCATTTTAATTTGTTTGCATTATTTATACTTCTACTCATAGAAAAGTTTGTTTAAAATTCTTTTCCCTTAAAATTGTCCCATTTTATGTGCAGTCACACATCAGTGATGTCAAATTCCAAAAATCTGAGTCATGTTGATTCATTTATTGCAGCGTTGTTCTCCTTCAAGGGATTATTAATTGTCCTTATTATCTATCCTATATCCACATCCAGCTTCTCTACTATGGGTGCTCTTGAGGCTAGTCTGTCAGCTCTCTCATTGCTGCATATTCCTGCATGACCAGGGCAATAGATCAACACCAGTTCCTGTGGGTGGGGGGGCTGAGATCCATTTATGTTCTCCATTCATGTCGTAACCATCCATTTTGGGACCTTCCGAAGCATTGAGTCTTCAACACATTAACTGTTATGTTAATGGAGTTTCAAACAGCCACCTCTGAACGGCTCCATCTCTCTCTCTCTCTGTCTGTCAGTCTCTTTCAATCTCTCTCTGTCTGTCTCCCTATGCCTGTCTTTGTCTCTCTCTGTCTGTCAGTCTCTCTTTGTCTCTCTATCTGTCAGTCTCTCTCAGTCTCTCTCTGTCTCTCTTTGTCTGTCTCTGTCTTTCTCCATATCTCTTGTCTGTCTCTCTTTGTCTCTCTCTGTCTGTCTCTCTCCATCTCTCTGTCTGTCTCTCTTTGTCTCTCTATGTCCGTCACTCTCAGTCTTTCTGTCTGTCTATGTCTGTCTTTCTTTGTCTCATCTCTCGCCATCTCTGTCTGTCTCTCCATCTCTCTGTCTCTCACTGTCTCTCTCATATGTCTCTCTTTCTGTGTGTCTGTTTGTCTCTCTCTCTCTCCTTCTCTCTCACATAGACAAAGTCTATTTGGTATGATAACAATGATTACTTTGTATTTCATCTCACTTTATTTCTTCTCTATATACTTCACTGCGTCAAGGAGATGTAGGTCAGTACCTGACCAGATGTCACATTCTGTAGCAGTAGATTTAATAGTTCTGAGGATTGTTAAATAGCTTGTAGGCAAAATGTATGCTCTTATCTTGATAAGCTCATACATCCAATTATGACTCACTCAACACTCACTTGCAGTATTTTGATATCAGCAACTGGTGTCCATTAGTAAACTAGCTAGACTAGAAACATGCAATATGCAACTCTAGCAGATTTTCCCTGTTGGTTTGTTCAGTACTGGAAACCAGCACTCATGAGTAACTTTGATTGACTTAGAAAACTCTCAGTTTTTCTATGATCACTGAAGGCTCACATGTAAATGCTGTCTTCGAAAGCTCTTCCTAAAACTATTATCCGCAAGAAATGTTTGGCTTACTATGTCCTGTCTTGCCATATTCTCTCTATCGGCCAATTGTTAGGGTGTATTTGCATATCTGATGGGATAAACCACACTGCTATATGAAACATCTTGTTTTATACTTACAGTTGCTAAATATGTACTATAAGGAGAACTTAGAATATCACTCAGTTTATTCAGCAACTATCACATCCACTTGCTCCAAACACTAGAAAAAATTGATGTGTTCTAACTTTTATGTAATTGACACTGACACGAGCTAGTTCCCACTGAACTAGGGCATGAAGTATTTATAAGCCTATACATGCACAAACATAGTCAGCTGTATGCCTTCCGTGTCAGACTCATTGTCTAGCAGTTAACATCACAGTAACACAGGGACTCCAACTCACGAGTAATAATGAAAAATCATAACTGCTGAGTCAATCTCCAAACATTTAATACTTCACTAACCATTTTACAATAACACATAGATAGTGTGATGCATATGATACAAATAATACTCTAGAGAATCTGCTGTAGCACAACTGGTACCATCAATAACACTGATGTTTCAACAACATAATCTCGCCATCTCACTTTCTGCTTCACTCGGCAACATCCCTCGTTCAACTGCCTTTCTCCTACCAGTCTCAACACACTCCTCATGTTTTGACATTTACTCACACTCTCTCATATCTCCGCTTGATCATTCACGAACAGTTCACAACAACTCGTGTAACCATCTTGTGAGATTCACAAAAATAACTCACTCTTTAACGGTTCATGATAGACACAATTATCTCCCTTACATTATTATCTCCCTTTACTCAACTTTGCTGGTGTATAAACAGTTGTTGCAGCTACTGCTGGCTGATTCACAATCTTGAGTTTTACCAGAAATTGCCATTGCCCCTGTCACAAGTTACATGTTCTGTTTTTGTTCCTTTTTCTAGTTATACATGTTATGTCATTGCTTCAGTAATCATTTAATTGTTGCATTATTTTTCTGTCATTCTTCTTCTTCAGGTGCCTGGTCTGGAACAGAAATTGGCGATCATAACCCTCCAATCTTCTCTGTCTTTTGGTAGTCTAATGAGATTGTTGTTGCCCATACTGTTGTTTGTTGCCCAGTTGTTTAAGCTTTCCGTATACATCTTTCTCTGCCTTCCTCTTCTTCTCCTACCTGGTATTTTCCCACATAAGACTAATTCCTCCACTCCACCTCTTCTGTTAATATGTCCCATAAATTTCATTTGTCTTTTCCTGATGGTTTTGATGAGCGATCTATTAAGACCCACAGCTGTCAATACCTCGGCATTTGTTTTCTTCTCTGTCCACGATATTCTCAGTATCCTTCTCAAAAACCACATTTCCACTGCCTCCAGTTTTTTCACCATTTGGTTACTCATTGTCCAACATTTGCATCCATATAAAAGAACGGACCACACGTAGCCCCTTAGTACCACATGTAGCCCCTTTCTGTCATTAGTTACATATTATAGCATTGTTCCTGTTAGTAGTTACAAAGTAATAATTAGTAGTTACAAAGTAATAATTAGTAGTTACAAAGTAATAATGTTCTTGTCACAAGTTGTCAGGATGTGGATGTTACACCAATTATCACTTTCGATAGCCATGAAGTGGCAGTGGTGCCCCACTTCACATACCTGGGCTTTATCATCAATAACAAACTCTCTTTGGACACAGAAATTGACAGCCGCATTGGCAAAGCTGCAGCCACCTTTGCCTGCCTCACAACACGTGTTTAAGGGAACAAACTCACAACGAAGACCAAAGCTGCAGAATATAATGCCTGCATCACCAGCACATTTCTATATGGCAGTGAGACATGGACAACCTATGCTATGCAAGAAAGAAGGCTCAATACTTTCCATCTACTGCGTCTACACCACATCCTCAGTATTTCGTGGAAGGACAAAGTGACAAATGTCGAGGTGTTGTCACGTGCTGGCCTTCAAAGGATGTATACACTGTTTAGAAGGTGCAGACTACATTAGCTTAGCCATGTCTGCCGCATGGACAATGGTCACATTCTGCAAGATATCTTCTACAGACAACTGGCAGATGGCTAAATAACAGTTGGGTGACCACTGCTGAGGTTCAAAGTGTGTGCAAGAGAGACATGAGGGCACTGGACCTCATTCAGCAGCCTTGGAGGATGAAGCTGCCGATTGCACCAAGTGTGATACTCTCTATGGCGCCACCTCAGATTGGGCAAAAAGAAACTCTCACGGCAAGCAAAAGAGAGGAGAAAATGTCAAAAGGAACATCAGGATGCAGCTATGGGCTGTCACCTCAGGGGTGCTTTTCCATAGTCAGCTATGACTGAAGGAGCTATTATAATTATTATGTCACAAGTTATCAGCATGAATCTTCATTGTGCTTTGCTTTTACATCATGTGAGAGTGCATTTTTTATTTTTTTTTAAATTTATGTTCGTACAAGACAATAACCTCATTTCAAGCTTCATAGTTTGTCAGCAGTGTCTTCAGATGTAGGCATTAGACCTCCAAATATATGATATAGTCTACTCATTGTCATGTTTGCTTTCCCAATTTTCTGGTAGATTTACTTTGGCTGCATTCTCCTGGAACTGATCTTCCCAGATAGCTGAAGTGTTTAATAATTTAAATATACATTTTTCTGCTTCGATATTTTAAGTGTTTTTAACTGCTTATTTTTGTAACTTTTGAAGTCTTGGTATTAAGTCCTAGTCCAGTTTTTCTTTTCTTTTCTTTTTCACCTTGCACTTGGTTTTTGCTTTGACTTTGGATGTTAACCTCATGATAGCACAAATGTTATTTCATGCTTCATTGCAGACCTGTATATTTTTTTCAAGTTTTTTCATCTGTAACCTTTTTTAATAATAAAATCCATCACAGTTAGGAACATAAGAGGGAAAATAACACAGTCCAGGTGGATATATTTGAAGAAACACTCAAACACTGATATATATAGCATACATTTTTTGTAACTTCTACACTTTTTATTGCGGTTTTTTTTTTCCTGTGACTTTCAGATCCAGGTCATAGCAAAAGACAATGGCATACCTCCTCGGCCTACATATAGTGGACTCCTACACATTCAAATTACAGACATCAATGACAATCCTCCAGAGTTTGTTTCAGTCCCCAAAACAAACTTCTCAGTGCTGGAGGGACAAAGTGGTATCAAAGTTGGGCATGTAAAGGCATCTGATCAAGATAAAAATGCTGTACTTACATATAAACTTTCAGGTAATATTGTGTCAGAACACTGTATTATCATCATCAGTATCATCATTTTCCTTTGCACTCATTACACAGCATGGAGCCACCATTGCAGCTAGTCCCTTGCAGGAAACATGAATGAAACATTCAGATGTTTTTGCAGCAGTGGTTTCTGTGGCAGTTAGCTTTACATTATGAGATTGTCAGCTTTACATTATGAGATTGTCAGCTTTACATTATGAGATTGTCAGCCCTATGCACAACTTTATATTAGTTACCTTGTATTACGTGACTGGGGATGCTGTGGTCATGTTCTTTCTTTTGCCTTATTAGATACCCCTAGGAACTGCACAGGGCTTGTGTTGCCTTAGTCTACAATTATTCTGTCAAAGTACTATTTTCTGTCAAAAATCCTGTCCATATTTGTCACAACAGTCTTTGGTCAGTTTTTCTTCTTCAAGTACCATACCTAGTGGCATGGGAGATCATGTCCCTCCACAGCTTCCTTCTCCATAACAATTTATCATTTCTGTTGTTGACCTCCTTCCATGTGACGATGTCAAACTGTCCAGTATTTGCTCTCTTTGTCTTCCTCTGTCTCTTTTTCCTTTAATCTTACCTGTTGTTACAAAATACTCCAGCTTTACTCTTCTCATAACATGCCCAGAAAAAGTGGATTGCTTCTTTCTAACTTGTAAAATAAGTTTCCTTTGCACCTTGGCCTCTTTCAGGAGATTCTCGTTACTCTTTTTTTGGCTGTGCATGGTATTTTTAACATTCTTCTGTAAAACCACATCTCTGTGGCCTCTAGGGCTTTCCCTACTTGTTTACTAACTGTCCATAACTCACTCCCATACATCAGGATTGGTTCTATATAACACTGAAGAACTCTCTTTCTTACCTCCATTGACAAAGAACCGTTGCATAAAATACTCTTCATTTTATAGAATGCAGTTTTTGCCTGAGCTATTCTGCTCTTCACTTCTGAGATACATTGCTATCAATGTGCCCAGGTATTTGAACTGGTCTATTATAACACTGTTTTATCAAAATGTGTGGTATGTTTTGTGTCAAAACACAATTTTCTCTGTCAGAACCTATGTTTTTACCAAAACATTTTTGTAGTTTTGTTAACCCTTTGGGCCTGAAATTATGGATAAATGCAAAAGTAAACAAAGTGGGATAATTAGCGTTGACAAATTCCTATCATTTGTTTATCATGTTTTAAAGACCTGCAGCCATTGTCTTCTTCTCATCTTTTGTTCTACTGGCACTTTTTTGGTTCTTGTCATCAGTTCCACATTAGTGATCTTGTCATTCCTATACAATCCTTTTATTTTATGCAGGCATGCATTTATGTAAAGTCTGTAGCTTTTTGCTTGTTGTTTTTGTTGTCCTGTGTTTCAGAGCCATAAAATACGACTGACTTGACATTTGAACAGAAGATTCAGATTTTTATACACACATCATGTAACAATTTTAATTGTTTTACATTGTTATAGCTGTTGCCCATTCAAGAAATACAACTTATTTATATTTGCTTTCTGTCGCAAGATGTTGATGACCCTTGGAAGGATTACTTTTACATCATTGATGATCCAAATGAAGGAGGTGTGATCTATGTTAACAAATCACTTGATCGTGAAGTGGTTGGGCAAATAAAGATGAAGGTCATAGCAATTGACCAATCAGGCATGCAGCAAAATTTCATGTGTGACAATCAGCAAAGTAACATTGAAAGTAGTTCAGCACCTTTGGAAATTATTGTCACTGTTGAGGATGACAATGATAACCCTCCAGTCTTCCAAGAGAAAAGTCTATCTCAGGGGTTCTTGTCTAGCACAAAATTTGGTGAAAAGATCATAACTTTACCGGTAAGACTTATTGAATCTCATGTGTAATGTCCATTAAATCAAAATATGTACATAATACTTGCAATATATGATTTATTTTAAATGTGTGTTTTATATATGTGTGTGTATGTACACACACAAATGCATAAATTCTTCTTTTTCTTCCTCGTTCGCCCTGAAAAGGACGGTGTTTACGCCTAAGCTGTGATATTTGCACCTTTCGGTCGACACATCCGACTTCAGCACGGCATTTTTTAGGGACCGGGTTTGCCTTCCCATTTCGATCCGCACTCGCTCAGCCAGACTGCACTGCTGCAGACTGTTTCCAGGACCACCACGTGGAGGTGGAGTGCGGTCTTGACCAGCTCTGGTTCGCTGGTCCTGATGCAGGCAGTACAGCTATAGGTCGCCGACTGCATTCACTATTGCTGCATCTTGGGGTCCCAAATGCATAAATGAACATGTACAGACTTTCAAAATATTGAATACTGAGACAATAAAAAATAATCTTAATGTCATCATGATTATATTAAGGAATGTCTTGTTGAATCTGTTGACATTTTCTAGTTGTTGCTTGTTATTGTTACGGCTGATGATTTCTTTTCTTTTTTTTCTTGAAGATCCTCTTTCTGAACTGTGACTGAATTTTTATTTTTCATGAACATTTAGTTACCTTTTGCAAAGCATTGAAAAAAAATAGAAGGTGTTGGCATTATGGAAGTAGTACGTGAATTTTGAGAGAAAAAAAAATAATTACAAGAAACTAACATTGATTCTTCAGCATAGTATGAGAAAGATCTTAAATGCCTTTGAAGAATATAATTTTGATGATAAGAGAATTGGTGAAGAAGCAGCACAGCATTTTAATGAAATGAGTGTTGAATACTGAAATCATCAGTGAAAAAACGTGGAAAACATGAAATTTACCAGTGGGAGTTCTCTAAAATGCAGGTCTTAAATGGATCTGATTTTTTCAAAAAAAAATAGAGAGAGAGACAGACACAAAGAGAGAGACAGATAGATGTCAATCAATCAGTCAGTACTCATTAGCTCCCCAGGGAGCATAGGCCTTCAATAAACTCATGCCAAGTCCTCCTGTCACATGCCAAGTCCTCCTGTCACATGCCAAGTCCTCCTGTCACGTGCCTTGCTCTCAAGTTCTTTCCATGTTTTCCTCATCATTTTCACTTCTGTATCTAGTTCTCTTCTGGCATGTATTTTTGGTCTACTTCTGCCTCTCTTTCCCTGGGGGTTCCAGAACAAGGACTGCCTTGTAATGCTATCAACAGGTTTCTTCAGTGTGTGTCCTATCCATTGCCATCGTTTTCTTCTCATCTCTTGTTCCACTGATACTTGTCTGGTTCTTGTCATCAGTTCCACATTTGTGACTTTGTCATACCATTTCAATCCTTCTGTTTTACGCAAGCACCCATTTATGAAAGTCTGTTGGTTGTTGTTCTCCATGTCTCAGAGCCATACAATAGGACTGACTTGACATTTGAGTTGAAGATTCTTATTTTCATTTTGGACTTGATTTCTTTTGATCTCCATATGTTTCCCAATGCAATGAAAGCTCCTCTTGCTTTTTGTATTCTTATTTTGACATCAGTGTATGTTCCTCCAACTTTGTCTATATTGCTGCCAAGATATGTTAACGATTCTACATCTTTTAGTGGCATTTCTTCAAGTTCAACCTTGTTATCATTTCTTGCATTTATTCTCATTACTTTTGTCTTTTCCCGATGCATTTGCAGACCTACTTGTTGTGACGTCTCATCGAGTATTTTCATTTGGTCTTGCATCTGATTATGGTCATGGGACAGAAGAGCCAAGTTATTTGCAAAATCTAGATCATCAAGCTGTTTACTCAGATTCCACTGGATTCCATTTCTGTTGTGTGATGTCAATGTTTTCATAACCCAATCTATTGCAAGTAAGAAAAGAAATGGAGACAAGAGGCATCCCTGTCACACTCCCATTCTAATCCCTAATGGTTCTGTAAGTTGTCCTTCATGAAGAACTCTGCATGTCATGTCGACATAAGTCTTCTTTATTAAGTTAATGATCTTCATGAGAACTCCATAATGCCTCATCAATTTCCAAAGTGATTCTCTCTATACTGTCAAATGCCTTTTTCACAGTCCACAGATGTATAGTGGTGAATTCCATTCCAGACTTTGTTTAACTATTATTCTCAATGTGGATATCTAGTCTGTACAAGATCTGTTTTGTTGAAAACCTGCTTGTTTTTCTCTCAGTTGCTTGTAACTACACAGAAAAGGTTTGACATCAGCAAATTGAAGGACCCGCTTACCAGAAAAGCTTTTGCGGCTGACATAAAGAAATGATATCAATTTGCCAAAAGTCAGGAAAAGACATTGACTGATGATATAGACCAGCAATTCAACACCATTTCAACAATATATAAGGAAAGCAGCAAATCATGCTTGGGATTCCAGGAAAGGAAGAAGCAAGACTGGATAACACCAGAAACATTAAACACCATAACACTGAGAAAGGAAATGAAAAGAAAGAAAACAGAAGCAAAGTCCCACAGGTTAAAGCAACTATATAGCGAACAGTACAGTCAGCTGGACAAGGAAGTTAAACGCCAAACTCGAGCCAACAAAAGGAATTTCCTAGACGATCTTGCAAGACAGGCAGAAGAGGCAGCACTGAGAAATGAACAAAGCACAGTATACAAAAATAACTAAATTCATCAGCGGAAAACGAGGAGCAAACAATATTACATTAGTAAGTGATAATCAAGGAAACCTCATCACGACAGCAGAGGGACAGGAAACAAGATGGGCAGAGCACTTCAGAGAAACTCTGAACAAGGAACCACCAGAGACACAACTGAATGTTCCTGAGGCAGAAAACGATCTATATGTAAATGCAGACATTCCACGAAAAGAAGAAATCATCACAGCAATCAAAGGGTTAAAGAACGGAAAAGCTCCTGGCCATGATAACTTAAATGCAGAGCTATTTAAGACAGACCCTGAGCTAGCAGCAGAACTATTAGAACCACTATTTGCACAAGTCTGGAAAATGGGGACAACACCATCAGAGTGGAACAAAGGAATAATTTTCAAATTGCCCAAGAAGAGAGATCTTGCAGACTGCAATAATTGGAGAGGAATCACTCTTCTCTCAGTTCCCAGCAAAATACTAGGCAGGATAATTATACAGAGAATTTCAAAAGCAGTAGACCACAAACTGAGGAAAGAACAAGCAGGATTTAGAAAGAACAGAAGATGTGTAGATCATATATTCACTCTCAGGAACATTATAGAGCAGTGCTCAGAATGGCAAAGACAGCTGTACATTAATTTCGTTGATTTTGAAAAGGCTTTTGACAGCATACATAGGGACAGTTTATGGAAAATACTGAGGGCTTATGGAATTCCAAGCTGCATAGTGTCAATCATAAAAAGCCTCTATGCCAACTTTACGTGTAGTGTTGGGCAGAGCAACCTAACATTTGAGGTGAAGACAGGAGTACGACAGGGATGCCCCTTATCAACCACTCTATTTTTAACAGTCATAGATTGGGTGATGCGCCAGACAACAGAAGGCAGTCCAAGGGGAATAAGATGGACTACATTTTCTACATTGGAAGATCTGGAATATGCAGATGACATTGCACTACTAGCACATTCACACCAACACATCCAGGAAAAAACGGATAGACTTAATAAGTTTAGCCAGCAGGTAGGCTTGAACATCAATTTAAAGAAGACAGAGGTCATGACGCTCAGTGTGAGCAACCCTGAGCCCATATCAGTGAGGAATCAGCAACTGGTACAGACAGACACCTTCACATACCTAGGATGCATAGTAACACCAGACGGAGGGGCAGGCAAAGACATCAATATCAGAATGAATAAGGCAAGAACAGCCTTTTTTTAGCCTAAACAACATCTGGAAGTCCTCTCAATACAGCACAAGCACAAAATTAAGATTATATCAGAGCTGTGTGCTTTCTGTGCTTCTCTATGGTGCAGAATGCTGGAGAGTTACAGAGAAGGAAATGTCGAAATTGTCCTCTTTTCACACAACATGCCTAAGAAAAATTCACCGAATACTATCACCAACCAAGATCTGCTTACTCGGAGTAAGCAAGAGGACATGCACACCATCATAGCTGGCAGACGCTGGAGCTGGGTTGGCCATGTCCTCAGAAGAGACCCCGATGCCATCACAAGAACAGCTATGCTTTGGACCAGTAAGGGAAAACAAAAGAGAGGCCGACCAAAAACAACCTGGCAGAGGACTGTGGAGGCTGAGATGCAAAGAATGAACCAGAGTTGGGGCACTGTACGAAGGATGGCCGCCGACCGAGCAAAGTGGAATCAATTTGTTGTTGCCCTACAAGACGCCACTAGTCGTGATAGCCACTGACTGCTTTGACGGTCGGCGGCTAAGGATCAAAGAAGAAGAAGCTTGTCTATGGACTCTTTATCTCTCAAGGATGATTCTGTTTAATACTTTTCCTGGCACTGATAGTAACATTATTCCTCTATAATTTGTGCACTCTTGTAAATTTCCCTTCTTAGGCAACTTGACCAGATATCCTTCCTTCCATTCTGCTGGTATTTCCCCTTTCTCCCAGATTTTGCTAAGTAGTTTGTAAAATATCTTTGTAGAGGTATCAATATCTGCTCTCTGCTGTTTTGATGGCCTCAGCTGGAATGAAATCTGGACCATATGCTTCTCCATCTTTCAGAAGCTTTATGGCTTTCTGTAATTTTTCTCTCCTTGGTTTTTCACAGCTGATTTATAGCTCCACTTCTGCTGGCTGGATGTCTGGTGGATTTGTTGGAGCTGGTCTATTGAGAAGTTCCTCAAAATGTTCTGTCCATCTTTTCATTTGTTCTTGTATCTAAGCAATTTTCCATTCTTATCTTTGATGCTTGTTTATATTTCCCTGTTAGCTTCTTTGTGTTGTTGTACAGGTCCCTCATATATCCTTTGGCTGCAGTTTCCTCTGCTTCCCTTGCCAACTCTTCAGTATATTTCCTTTTGTCTCTTTTGATGTTTCTTCATACTTCTTTGTTTGCTTCTATGTACATTTCTGCTGCTGCCTGTGCAGTTTTCCTTTGTTCATGTAGAGTGCAAACATTCCAGGTGCCAATCCTGAAGATTTTCCTAGACTAAAAAAGGTTAGTTGGCAACCCACACTCCTTTTAGCTTTCTCTGAGTTGCTTCATGCGCCTCCTTTTCAGAGGACCTTCGTCTGTCTTGAGCAGCTCAGTTGATTTATATTCCATATTTGACTTTTCCATAGTGTTTGTTGAAGTTTTTGTGGTTAAAAGTTATTTACGGGATGGGGTAACCATCCCCATGCCCAACCCTCCTTAGTCGCTTTTTACGCATTGCCTGGTAGGGTACAGTGTTACTATTCTTTGCCCCCCTTTCAGGCCCCGGTAACACATGGTGAACACATAGATGTAACCACTGATAAAATATACAAGGTGTGATCAAAAAGTATCCAGAATTGTAGCATATGTCCGCAACCGAGCGACACAGCCAGAAACTGCTAGGCACAGGTTACCTTAGAACCTAACGTTCAAGTGGCGTGAGTCACATCTGCACTGCTCATCTGGTTTGTTTACAATAGGGCTTTGTTCTTATGTGTGTGAACCGTGTTCGTCGCATTTGTCATGGCGGAAAAAATTGATCAACAAATTGGCATCAGATTTTGTAACCATTGCGGATACTTTTTTAATCACACCTCGTATTTTTTGAATATTTCAGAAGTAAAAGTACTCAACAGAAATAACCACTGGCATTTATCATACATCCTTCAATACATTTTTTTTCTCCCTGGAAATAATGTCTGCAACATTGCGATAACTATGAAGCCTATCATCTACTGAGAAGTATAAGTCAATAGTTGTTGTGTTATGTTCAGTAAATTTTTTTTATTGCAAGATAACATTTTTTGATTTTATATTCTAATACATGTGTAATTTCTTGAATGTGTCAAGCTGTAATGAACTATTTGTGATAGACTGAATTGTGATTCAGTATTAAATATTTGATATCACACTAAAAAAATCAAATAACTAAATCAGCAATGTGCTTTCCTAAATCACCAACTGTTTTTGTATTTTACAATGTAAAATTTATGTTGTTGACATTGTTTTATTTAGTTGACAGTTATAACATTTTAGTATATAAATTTATAATTCAGAAAACCTGGCCACTTTATTTTTGCCATGTGGCCACACCACTTTATTTATTCATTCATCATCATTTTCCTTTGCGCTCCATATGGAACATGGAACCACTATTGCAGCAAGTCGCCTTGCAGGAAGCCAGCACCAAGCATGTCACATGCTCTTGCAGCATTCTTTTCCGTGGCAATGTTTTACATGACGAGATTGCCAGCCCCATACACAACCTCATATTAGTCACCTCGTACGACATGCTTGAGCATGCAGTAGTCCTATTCTTTCTTTGTCTCATCAAAGACACCCCCCCCCTCCTCGCAGAACTACACGGAGCAATATATATTATAATACTCACTTTATATTATTTACAAAATCAAGTGATTTGGTTTTATGTTGTAATACCTGTTTAATTTTTTGAATATTTCAAGTTGTAATGATCTGTTTATGATAGATTGAATGATGCATTCAGTATTATTTATTTGATAACACAGTGAACATTTTACAACTAAATCATCAGTGTGCTTTACTAAATCGGCAATCGTTACTGTACTTTACAGTGTAAAATTTATGTCATTTTTTTTATTTAGCTATAAAATTAGAGTGTATAAATTTACCATACAGAAAATCCAGTTGCTTTATTGTTGATAAGTGGCCATACTACTTTATATGTTGTTATATGTTATATAGCTCTGGTCTCTCGCAGCAAAGATGCCGGGTTTGATCACGGTACAGACACACTCAAGTCTACCAAGCTGTAGATGGGTACCTGACTCTGCTCTGAGTTAGGGTAGGAAAAGGCAGCAAAGAAGGGAATTGGTCACCCCACCTCTTGATGCTGGACCTAGTATGGTGAAGTCTCTAACACTTCACTCCCCTACGGCAGTATCTGCTATGGGACTACCCTTTTTGTTTTATATGTCATATTCTGTGTTGGTCAAAATTGTATTAACTTTATTTTTCTTTTTTAGTCTAATTTAACACCGATTGCTATCAACTATTTCAAATCCATACATCTCTAACTGCCTGCTTAATAACCTCGTATTTTCCTGTGTTCACTAGAGTCATGTCAAGGACAACGACACAGCCCCAAACAGTGTGCATAAATTTTATAAAGTAGGTGAGATACAAGCAGACAAGGATATATCTAAAACTTGGACAGCAAATGACAAGTCAGATCCCATCACTGTTGACATCAATGGCACAGTTAGTACTAACTACAAGTTTAGTGAGGATTCTTATGGCTATTTCATGCTTCAAATTCTGGTGAATGATAGTGCTGGCAGTGACCACGTAGATCTAAAGGTAATTAATCATAGCATTTAACTGGCTAATTTTCAGTGTTTTTCTTTGATCAGTCCCATACATGTCCCATACAGATGTCCCATACAGATATCCCATACAGACGTCCCATACAGACGTCCCATACAGATGACCCATACAGACATCCCATACAGATGTCCCATACAGACGTCCCGTACAGATGTCCCATTAGCTTTAGAAAACATCAGTTAAAAACATCATCATCATTTTCCTTTGCGCTTTTTACAGAGCATGGAACCACCACAACAGCTGACCCAATAGGAAGCCTCCACAGAGCAGTTACATGCTCTTGCAACAGTGATATCTGTGGCAATTTCTTTTGCATGAGGTTTCCAGCCCCATACAGAACTTTATTAGTCACCTTGTATGACATGCTTGTGTAGGGGCAGTCATCCTGTTCTGACTTTGTCTCTTCAGAGACCCACAGAAACTGCAGTTACAAACATGCTATGTGAATTTTATCTCACTGTGATATTTTTTGCATATATTCCGCCTGTACTACTAGTCAGTT
This sequence comes from Oreohelix idahoensis, assembly GCA_024509875.1. Taxonomy (NCBI): domain Eukaryota; kingdom Metazoa; phylum Mollusca; class Gastropoda; order Stylommatophora; family Oreohelicidae; genus Oreohelix; species Oreohelix idahoensis. The sequence goes on along the minus strand of JAMPIV010010511.1, from coordinate 197,568 downwards.
TCAAATCTTATTCGAACCGTGTAAAAATAAAAGCATACAAGTGGACATTCTTTGAGTTAAGGAAGGAAAAGGCAGCGAGGAAGGGAACTGGTCACCTTACCTCTCAATGCTGGACCTAGTATGGTGAAGTCTCTAACACTTCACTTCCCTACAGCAGTATCTGCAATGGGACTACCTTTTACCCGTGGACATGACTACAGAGATGGGGTAATGTTTTGATTATAAAGAAACGTATATGTCTTGAATACTTTTGAATACAATATGCCCAACATATGAGGAATGGAGAAAGCACATATGGCCATCACCTATACCATTCCTGGAAAAGCTCTATGGAGATGTCAACAGCCTCAAACTCACCACTGTATTCTTTGAACATATTCAAGTTGACGTCTGAGAGTGAACGAAGAAGAAGAATACAGTACGTACAAGTACTGTATTTTCCTTTGGCTGCAGCTTCCTCTGCCTCTCAGGCCAACTCATCAATATAATTCTTCTTGTTTCTTCTGACCTCTTTGTGTGCTTCTGTACACACTTCAAGAAGTAAAAGTTTACTTTAATAGTTTATGTTATCATCACATCACCATGCTTGTTAAAAAATGTCCTGCCATATAGCTTATTCTGTTGAAGATGACTGTATTATTTTGTCTTCTCAGATCTATGTTGTGGGAGAATCTCAAGTGATCCATATGACATTATGGTACACAGAAGATGAGCTCAGACAGTTCCAGAGGGACCTCACTCAGTAAGGGCTGTTTATTTGTTTCCCTTTAGCACACACAACAGCATCACCTAATAATATTCATTGCATATGCAACCGCTGCAGGAAATATACATTTGAGATCCCATTCTAAACTTAGATCATGGTTTAATTACATGTTATCAATGATACTATGCACTGTTAGTTCCTGTGGATCTCTGATGAGACAATGAAATAATAGGACTAGTGCTTCTTCAGGCGTACAAGGTTGACTAATATGAAGTCATGCATGAGGCTAGCAACCTCATTGTGTAAAACACATTGCTACATACACCACCACTGTAAGAGCATGTGAATGGTTGGAGCAGGCTTCCTGCAAGGGGGCAGCATGAAGTGGTGGCCCCATGCTCTATAAGGAGCAACAAGGAAACAAATAATAATGATGATGATGAATCTTGTCAAGGACATGAATATTATGTCTTGATATTAATATTTGTTAAATTAATCCAATTTTGTTAAACAAACCCAGAATTAATGAGATGACTTATCTGCCTAATTCAGTCAGGGCTTGGAATTTCAGTCATTATAAAGAGTTGTTTTGCATGCACTATTTCTTTTGTTTCTCTAAAAATTGGACCGTTAGTCTCCTTTCTATTCTCCACAATATAATTTGGTTTTTTTTAAATATTTATTTAAATGTCTGAATAGTATTTAGTGTTATAAAACTAGGCAGTGAAAATTTTATTGCTTAGTATGTGTCTGAGTGTTCTTCCAGACTTTCATAAGAGTATGAAAAGGAAGAAGAAGAAGGAAGGAGGGGAAGGAGAAAAGGAGGAAGAAGAAAGAAGAAGTGAGAAGAAGAGAGAAAAAGGGAGAAAGAAGAAAAGAGAAAGAAGGAAGAAGAAAACACTCCTATAAGTGAAGTTCTAAAGGCAGTGTGGCTACGTCAGTCTGAGGTGGCTTTTCATTGAACTGATTTATGACCATCAAGAATCATCAGTCAAAGGACAAACAAGAAGTGATCGAATATGCAGCACTATTTTCAGTCCTGAGCTTTGTTCTTCTCACAAACTGGAATTCTGCATCAACAGTTCTTCATGGGCCTTTGGATCTGCTAACATTTCTGTCTCTTGAAGCCCAGGCTATTTCTTTTCTTCATCATCTATTATTTTTTGTATGCTCTTTAGAATCTGAAGTGTCGAAAGACTGGTTACATAGTTACCGTACTGTTAAAGACCCCACACTTCTCAGCAGCTAAAGAATTATCACAATACAGAATGTCTACAGTAAATTACTAGAAAAGATCAAAGCGAGAAAAATAAAGAACCATCTCAAAAATGCACAAATCCTTCCTGATACTCTGGGAAGCTATAGGCCCATGAAAGTAAAATGGGGTAACACTGGAACATTTGCTTATGATGTATACTAGGGGTCCCAGGGAAAACGAGAAATGGTTGCTGTAGCTGTGGACCTAGAGATTGCTTATAACAGTCTGAACTTTAAAAACCTTAATGGACTGTGTAATGGCTTGCGGTGTTAACCCTTGGCTCATCAGAACCTATGCCCATTTCCCCGAGACTACCCCAGGGTTCTCCACTTTCGTAGGTGCTGTTTGACATCTACACAGCAAAATAAGCCACTATTCAGACAACTGGGCTGGGATGAACATTGATTTTGCAGATGACATATTCATTTACTGAGATGTCGTTACGGATGTATTCCAAAATGGAATGAAAACGTGGAACAGAAATACGGCAGGAATTGCCAAGAATGTGTGATAGACTTATCACTGAGGTTAGTATTAACCTCGATTAATTAGTATGAATATACGTCGAGAAGAGTGAGTATCGACTACTTCAACCACCACAGCTGAAGGCGGAAAAGTGTATAATGAATATTTGTGAATCATCATCTCATCTCAACCCGTAACCCGTCATGGGTCGTAGGGGTGCCATGGTGGAAGCATCAGCAGACAGGGTCCTCCACTGCTCTCTATCCTCAGCAATGCGTACAAGTGTGGAAAAATCGTGCCCTGCCCATTCTTTGATGTTATCAGCCCAGGATTTTCTTTGCCTTCCTCTTCTCTGTTTACCTTCGACGGAAAAGTGTATAATGAATATTTGTGAATCATCATCTCATCTCAGCCCGTAACCCGTCAAGGGTCGTAGGGGTGCCATGGTGGAAGCATCAGCAGACAGGGTCCTCCACTGCTCTCTATCCTCAGCAATGCGTACAAATGTGGAAAAATCGTGCCCTGCTCATTCTTTGATGTTATCAGCCCAGGATTTTCTTTGCCTTCCTCTTCTCTGTTTACCTTCGTCTGTTCCCTGGAGGATCGTTTTCGAAAGGGAGTCATGACGAGTTACATGCCCAAACCAGGCAAGCTTTCAACGTTTCACTACTGACAAAAGTGGTTCTTGGTGGCTTGCATAGGTGTTTTTCTGTTGTCTAGTGTTCTACTTCTTTATTTCCTACGAGTGCCTGATAACATGCCTTTATGTTTGTCTCATATTAATTTACTATTTACAGGCCTCGGGTTTCCCTTACTTATGTGTTTATTTTCTCTCTAACATAGACATTTGTTTTGTGCTCTTTATAACAAATGCGCAAAATTCTTCTATAACATTTATACTCAAAAGCCTGAATCCTTCGCTCCGTATTTGCAGTGAGTGTCCAGCCCTCACACCCATACAAGAGAATAAATAATACAAGTGATTTGTATAATTTGATCTTCACAGGAAAACTGATGTTACTTTTCCAGATCACATTCAGCCTTGTCATGGCAGCTGAGGCCATCTGAAGTGTTGTATTGATTTCTTTACTTGATCTTCCATCACTACATATAGTGGACCCCAGACCCCAGATATTTAAAGGTGTTAACTTCTAACGTTTGCCCATTTAACGTAATGTTGGTCGGAACATGATTCTTATGGCTATTCACCAATATCTTGCTTTTTTTCTATGATAGGAAACTTTTTACAGAGCAATACAACAGGAAGCAATCTGATCATCAGAAGCAGCCCCCCCGTCTGACAAGTGTTTCGGCCCTACATACTCCTTTACACTCTAAGGGGGGCGGGCCCACTTGGGTCATGACTCCCAAGCATCTCAGCCTCCTGTTGTCTTGTATCGAAAATGAACCCATTTCACTTATGGTAGCAACTTTAATCCACAACTCCGCCAGCCATGGAGGCAATTGTGAAAGTAACAAAGAGAAGACAAATTATTTCGTTCGCTCCGTAGCACATCACAACTATGGACACACACTGCGTCACCTGCGCTAAACCGACAAGACTTGATACTGCGCGCTCGCCACTGAAATTCTTCCTGACACCCCTTATAGTATACATCGCCTGTCGCCTCTCAGCCACAGCCCTTTCACTAAGTACGCCTAAAAACTCAGCGCATTGTGGACTTAGAAAAATTCCTGGTGTTTTCTGTACTGCAGTGTTTATTGTCACGATTTCCATTGCCCATTGCGGTTGTTCCACAGCCAGCCTGATGCCTTTTCGGCAGTTTCACTAAGCCTCTTCAGTGCCTTTGTTCTCGACTGTCCCTTCAGCCCCAACAGTTTCAATAGATCATACACTGATGCAGCCACAAGCCCTCTTGTGCCCACTTCAACAGCCATGACCCTTGCAGTGAACCCATCGTGTCTCAGATCCGCGGCCAGATCACTATACTTGGCCGCTTTGAACAAATGTTGCTCGTCTAATCTGGCTTCAAATGGCACGGTCAGTTCAATCAGTATGACCTGAAGTGTTGCTGAAGAATGAAGCACTATATCCGGCCGTCTCCGCGATTTTCTGATACTCTCTGGATATGCCCCTCGTTTAAGGTAGGTCTACCGCCATCTCCCAGTCGTTTGCACAGTCAAGAAGAGATGGTAAACTGCTACCAGGTTTACTCGGTTTGGGGTGTGCTGACTTTCCTGCCCTCAGAAAGTATGTATTTGCGGTTCTTGGCCCGGGTTTGCTATTCGCCTTCGTCCTTGCCAGATCTATTGTCGCAACATGCTCATTTAGCACTTTGTTATGGCGCCAAGTGTATCGCCCTATATTTTCTATATTAATTTCCATCCCATGCGTTCTTGTTACTTTCTCTAGTCTAGAGGTAAGGTCTTGAAGTTCTGATTCTGTTCCAGCTATAAGATCAATTGCAGTGCTGTTTTTGCAAGCAATGACATTGGAGAATTTTTCAAAACAACTGTAGGAGTTCATCAGGGATGTATCCTATCCCCAGTGCTCTTTAATATATATCTAGAACATATGCAGGAGGCTCTCTACGATTATAAAACAACCATATCGATTGGAGGCCGACCTCTTTGCAATCTACGTTTTGCTGATGATATCGATCTTATTTGTGAATACACATATGTTATATTCATTCAGAGAATAGAAGGACACATAGACAGTGTAGAAGTTAAAACGGACAAACCAAAGTAATTAAGTGTTCATTTAGAACTTTAACGTAACGATCTCATGATAGTGGAAATGAAATAAACATATAGTCTGTGATACTGGAGGTAAACAATGATGATATTGTTGGATCGAATATAGACACTAAAACGGACATGTTTCATGTAGAAATGTATCCTTCATTTAAATGGAATCGTCTTGTGTTAAATAAAAGAGTCGAAATGTTAAATGGACTTCGACGTTGCTGTCAAGAGTTCATATGTTGTATTGAAATAATTACAAGGTATTTACAAGTTCCACAAATTTGGGCATAAGACAGTATAAGTGAATGCTACAGATTTACACATAGACGATTACGAATAAAAATGAGGCCAGATTTTCTGTTGGTGTAATGTGATTCAAAATTAACCACCAAGACCGCGAGACCAGAGAGAACCGAGAAGCTGTTGGTATATTATTACAAGTATAACACGATTATGAAACTAAACGATACTACTACATACCCAACAGAACAGCAGAGGCATCATCACTTAACAATGGCCCAAGCAAAAGTCTATATGCGGATAACCACACAGAAGTCACCCCATGCATAGAAACATAACTTACATCAAGGGAGCAAGAATAAAGAGAGGGATGTCAAGAATGGCACAGGCAGAGGCTAAAATTAGACAAGTGACCCCAGTTGAAAATATATCCAAGGGAGAAGAGTGGAGTAAGTCAGGTGATAACTGGGTAAGCTATCAGCAAGTCATCATTAGTCTTGGCAGGGAGTGCAGAGCTTGGGGCTATGGGAAAGCAGAGCTGGAAATTAATCAGTTGATAACTGATCATGGTGGGGATGATGATGCCATTGTGTACACTGATGGGTCTCGAATCCGTGGTGATAAATCAGGATGGGGCTTCTTTGCTAGAGTAAATGGCAGAGTCATAGCTGAACATAGCGAGGCTTACATGATCAAAATCTTCAACATGAGAATGGAGGTAGAAGCAGCTACTGCAGCCTTCAGGTGGTTGTCTGAAACTTCAATAACAAAGGCAGTTATTATGTCAGACTCTCAATCCATTTTTTGAAAGGTCCAAAGTGGATGGCTACGGCATGAATGGAAAACATTCATAGAAGTTTATAATCTGCAAGAACTGATATGGATCGACTGTCTGGTCATGCAGGAGTACATGGTAATGAGAGATCTGACAAACTAGCCTCAAGAGCACCCATAGTGGGGACACTGGATGTGGATAAGGGAGAGATACTGATGACAATTAATGATCACTTGTGAGAGGACAACACTGCAATAGATGAATTAACAAAGTTAAGACTTTTGGAATTAGGCATCAAACGCAAGGCAAGCAGTGTCGTGATTTGGTCTGTCTTACACCACGGTCATATTTACCGCATGCCATACTATGGGAAAACGGACCGATACAATAGCCAATGAAAACGCTCCTTTTTTCTGGTGTGTATAATGAAACATTTTATGCTTAACATAGAGGCCCATTTTGTGTAAATGATAGTAAGAATTTATTTAATTTCTTAAGGACTAAAGATGTTTAAACGGAAAGGTATAGATATTTCAACAACGGGAATGTTACTTGAGAGGTAGGTTCAAAGACTTCCTCGAATAGTAGTTCATTTATAGAGAAAGATTGTTTAAAATGACATCTATACATCAGGGTAGCCCCCAATTTAGTTAAAGTCTGCATAGATTTAAATGCATTTTGCTACCTAAACAATTATTAGATAGAAAGGTAGAGATAAATTCACAGTATAATTCTAGCTTTAAATGATCAAAATCGGCCCAGAATTAAGAAAGATAATAAATATTAAAAATTTTGCACATTGAACAAGAAGGCAGAAATACACTTTCAATTTTAGATTCCTAGCACCGTTTTTACCGCATGCCATCCGAGAGGGAGGGTGCGGTATTATAAAAGTCCTTGAACTTGGCTGATTTGAGGCCACAACTTTTTCAAACACAAGCTGAACAGAAGAGAGCGGCAAAAGTGTGCTGTCAAATACTTTGCCACTGTATCTGCATAGCAGACCTACATACCTATTAACAGCCTGTTACAGCTTATGTGTATTGCCTGAGGGTAAGAAAGAATATATACAAGGGGATTGACATAAGTCTTGGGCCTGACCATGAAGGACATGTCACAGAGAGCTGAAATTTTGTACAGTGTTTATTCCTTTTCAATATAGTCACCGTCTGAATTGACACACTTGTGCCATCTCTGCTTGACCTTGAAAAGACCTTGGGAGTAGAACACCTATTTTTCAAACTAAACCAGTCATCACATGTCAGTATAACCTCTTCATCGCTGTCAAAATGATTTCCTTTTAGCTGTTTTTTAAGATTTGGGAATAGAAAAAAGTCTGATGGAGCCAAATCTGGAGAATATGTTGGGTGTGGATGAATTTCAATATTCAAATCGTTGGCTGCTAGCTGCACAAGCCGTGCTTTGTGAGAGGGCGCATTGTCTTGAAGCAAAGGAAGATTTTGAGTGCGCGTTATCCCTCGTTTCCTGTCACAAACTTTCTTAGTTTTGTGAGAAGATCTGCATAGTACTGTCCATTAACTGTGTTGCCACGAGGCAGATAATCTTTCAAAAAGAAAACCTTTGCCGTCCCAAAAAACAGCATCACTTTTCCTGCAGATTTCTGCTCCCTCGGCTTGACAGGTGTTGGGGAGCCCGGGGTTTTCCATTGCATGCTGGCAATTTTGGATTCGGGGTCATAATGGTGTACCCAAGTCTCATCTACTGTCACCATGGTCTCCAAAAAACGTAGGTGTTTTTCCCTGAAACATCATAAATTTTATCACAGCTCTGGCCTCCTTCGTTTCCATTGTTTTGTCAAATCTTTGGAGCAGCAGATCCTGTCAATAGGGTACATTGCGCCGTGCACCGTAGTGGGAAAACTCATTGAAGAAACAAACGCGTACTTTACACATTCAGTGCAAATATGATGAACTTTAAATGTGTCTTTTTTGGGAGCCGCGCTAGCGTAGTGGTTACAACACCGCTGTGGCGACCGGGTGATACAGGATCAAACCCGGGCGACGGCATTTGAGGATTTTTCGTCGACCGGGATTTGGACTGGATTAACTCGAGACCTGGCGAGTACATTTGAAGGAGTGTCGTCGACCAGGGACTGGCGGCTCCTGAGCCGACCCAGCTGCAATGGGTACCTCCGAAATCGGCGAGTATTTGCCTGAATGGCGAGGGACACCTGTCTCTGTACAAGAAATAAAGGGATACTCACGTAAAATCAATGTCAGGTTAGAAATAATAATAACCTGAGATTTCGCCTCGAGTATTAGCGGGCGAACGCAACCAAAAAAAAAAAAAAAAAAATGTGTCTTTTTAGCGATGTCGTCCAACACTTGCATTTTGGGTATATGTCGATTATCTCCGAAATACTAATTAACTTACAACTTGAAACTCACTGTCACTGTAATAATCTGCACTCCCGGCAACTAACAAAAATTAATCACAAAAAAACACTGGACTTGGACACAGCCAATTTTTACAACTTGAGAGCTGCAAGACAACAGCACGCATGTTTGTATTGACGTATCTGGCCATGACCCCGATCCACACAAACTAGTCTTCAAACGTGAAATCTAACGGTACAGCACGCATTGTGACGGAATTACCCGAGAAACTTCGGGCGATTGCTACCAACCAATAAAAACTGCACTATAAAACGCGTCTTGGAAACTGAAACAAGATATACTCGTAGATTCTATGCGGGAAAATCCGTTATTCTGATGCGTGCGGTCCGAAAGCAGAACATTAGAAGATAAATATTTTATAGAATAATAAATTAAATTTTTATTTTCTTTCGGGCATAGGTGTGCGCAGCACGCATGACCCTCTTTTGGAACATCACCTACAGAGCTCTACAGTTTTCGCGGAACCTCTCCGGCTGTGCAAAATGATCTCATTCATGCTATTTCTGAAGTCCTCATTGATGAAATAAAGAAGGAAGTCCACGTTTCAAACTTTGCTGCTATACTTCTGGATGAGAGTTGTGATATCACGTGCAAATCACAGCTGTCAACCGTCTTAAGATATGTATTAGATGGTGTTGTTTATGAAAGGTTTGTCGGGCTTACCGACGTTAGTCAGGATAGAAACTCAGAAGGTTTGTTTAAACATGTAGTTAGCACGGTACAAGAATACAAAATTAAAGATAAGTCAGTTGGGCAAACTTATGATGGAGCGTCTGTGATGGCAGGTCATTTGGATGGCTTACAAAAAAAGGTTATTGATGTTTACCCAAAAGCACTCTTTACTCATTGCTGTGCCCATGCATTGAACCTCGTCTTGCAACAAAGTTTGATGAATATCAAAGACTGCAATATTTTTTTTATAACTCTCAATGGTCTTTCTGCATTTTTCTCAAAATCGTCTAAGAGAACAATAGCTCTTCAAGAATTTCTTTCTAAGAAGTTGCCAACTGTAGCACCTACCAGGTGGAACTTCACTTCCAGATTAGTACATACAGTGAACGATCATTGGTTAGAGCTTATTGACTTTTTTGAAAATGGCATTGATTGTTCTTTAGAATGGGATGCTGACACAGTGGTTAAATCGCAAGGTTTTTTGTCTTTCTTGAGGAGCCTAAATACAATTTTCCTACTTCAAGTATTTTCAAGATTATTTGCATATACAGATGTTTTATACAATTTACTTCAAACAAGAAATTTCGATATTTTGTACTGCTGCAAGAAAATAGAAGAGATCAAAAATGAACTTCAGTGAGCAAGGGATACTGCCTTTAATGAGATTTGGTATGCTGCATTGGGAAGGAGAGGAGAAGAATTTGAATCACCTACAAATAAACGACGCCGTGGTTGTATAGGAAAAGATGCATGTTGCCAACTGTATTTTGAAATCATCGATAACATTAGTGTTCACACAGAAACACGGTTTGCAGCTTTAAAGAAACTTGAGTATTTCCACCTTCTTTATGAGCAAAAGTATACCAGTTTGAAGAAACATTTTCCAGAGGACCTCATCAAAAAATTAAAAGACGTTTATGGAGAAATGTTCGACTATGTAAGATTGAAGAATGAACTTGTTGTACTTTATTGTTCGGATGAGTTCTGCAACAAGTCAGTTCATGAGTTACTGCAGTTCTTAGTTGAAAATGATCTCAGTTCAGGCTTTAAAGAAGTGTTCAAACTGGCAGAATTGATAATGACAATTCCAGCAACTACTGCTTCTGTAGAAAGATCGTTTTCAGCTTTAAAGCGAATCCACAGTTACCACAGATCTACACAAGGTCAAGATCGATTCTCCAGTTTTCCATTGAAAAGGAACTTTTGAGCAAGGTTAGAATGAAGAATACATTTTACGATGCTGTAACAGAGAAATTTCTGCAAAAGGAAAGAAGAATAGATCTGATCTTCAAGTGAAACCTGTAAGTGAAAATATGTATTATTTAGTTAATGTTTTTCTTCCAGCCGAATAACTATCGTTGCGTAATTGAATATAGTTGGATTTTAAATTAAGAGGTGAAGGGGTTAAATAGTAGGCGTACATATTCATTTTAAGTAGCAGCACGCCTAGCTCGCATTACCAGGATACGCCACTGGTTTTATGTGTATCCATCCAACAAATCCTGTGAGCCGTTTCTAAAGCGATGGTCAATGATGATATCATCTAGAAACTAGATAGCAATACATAAACAGTATACTGTGACAGACTGTTCTAATTGCATTGGAAGTTTCATCCAAGATTTTTTTCTATTATTTATTTTAATTTGTAACTATAAATAATCATACATTTTACCATCTTCCAACACCCATTTCTCAATACAAGAATATATAGATGTACATAATAAATTATGAAATTGTACTCATTTGAATTTGTAAATTTTTAACTGTTAAATTTCGAGTTACTTTTTCTAATTTAATTATATTATCACATAGGGTTATTATAGCGAAAGTGGCAACGTATACTTCTGAAGTCTAAATCTATTGTCCAGCTCAGAGTATTCACAGCCGTAACACAATTGTGATACCAGTGTACTTCTCGGGCACTGGAACTTCATACTTTCTGGATAGAGAGTCTACTTCTTCTCTACCACTATCATCACACTAGGAAAACCTTTTGCTACATTGGGGGCTCTTTCGCGGAATATTATTTTGTATCCTGAGCCACTATCTGTGTATTCTTCTATCTTGAGCCACAAATAGTTTGTAAAAATAAATTTTTTTGAAAAAATTCTAAAACTTAGAAATTTTTTTCGTAATAATAGTACCCTTGAGTACGAAGTAAATAGGAAATGCTCACAAGGTTTTAAGGATTTGTCTTGTTCAAAATAATTAATTGATTTTAATTAGGGTAGTTGGTTAGTGAAGATAAAATTATATACCCTCTGGTAAGTAAGCATCATGGCTGATTTGGTGAAGTTTCGATCTGCAATCATGCAAGAGGGAAAGGACGTAGGATTTACAGGTGATGCTCTTATCCAGTATGTCACAAAGGAAGTGGACAAACATATGGACAGAGAGGAAAGAAAACTGCAAGCAGAGAGAGAAGCCAAAAGCTTAGAAGCAGAGAGAGAAGCCAAAAGAATGGAAGCAGAGAGAGAAGCTAACAGAATGGAAGCAGAGGATAAGAAATTAGAAGCAGATAGAGAAGCCAAAAGATTAGAAGCAGAAAGAGAAGCCAAAAGATTTGAAGTTGAGGCCGAAGCTGAAGAAAGAAGGTTACAAAGAGCTCATGAGTTAAGTTTAAAGGAACTTGAACTCCAGGGAGCAGCTAGCAATCATGGTGCTAGCTCATCTCACTCTGAGAGTAGCTCCAACCAGAGCACGGCAAATGGAGCCATGAGTTTCCACCTGGATCCATTTATTGAGAAGGAGGACGCCATCGAGTCGTACCTGGATAGATATGAGAGACTAGCCTCTACCTATGGATTGGAAAAGGAAAAATGGAGCCTTAAACTATCTCAGGGGTTGAGGGGAGTTTCATACGATGTTTATTTAAAACTCTCAAAAGAAGACCAGGAAGATTATGAAATCTTAAAACAAGCTTTACTGGTCAGGTACGAAAAGAATTCTGAAACTTATAGAAAGAGATTCCGAACTGCTAAGCTACTTTTATGAGAAAACTACCACCAGTTTTCTGCCAGATTGGAAACTTATCTGACAAAATGGATTAGCTTAGGAAAATGTCAAGATATAAAAGAAATGGTCATGATGGAACAACTGAGAGAATCCATGCCTCAAGAAATGAGAAAGTTTCTTATGGAGCAAGGAGCAGAGAGATTGGAAGATATTTTAACCATGGCTGAAAGAGATCAAGCAGCTCAGTCAGAAGTATCAGGAAATAAGAAGAAGCAGGGGAACTTCAAACCTTCACAAAACTATACCAACTATGAACACAGGGACAATTCCAACAAGAACAAACACAGAACTGATTATAAAGACAAAACCCCTCTAGGATCAGATAAGAAACCTTCAAGAAAGGAAGGAATGTAGTGTAAATCTTGCCAAATGAGTAACCACAATACTGCGAAATGCAGACGGAAAAACCCTCCTCATCACACAGCATGCCTTACAACAGGGAACAAGGGAAGGAAGGACCTGGCAGATAGTCAGAAGGACCTCCATCATCCCCCTGTCTGTGAGGAAGTGACCTTGAATGGCACCCAAGTACTGTGCTTATATGATACAGGCTTGGACTTTGACTCAGTAGTGTGCTCTTCTCTGGTGAGTCCTGAACAGATAACCACAGAAACAGTGGAAATCAGAGGACCCGTCAAGGGAGCAGGAACCATGACACTGCCCATAGCCCGAATCAACATAAGATCTCGCTATGTGGAAGGAGAGATCAAAGCAGCAGTGATGGACAACCCTATCTACCCATTAATACTGGGATGTAGATATGTCTTTCTAGGAGAACCTATAAGACCCATAGTGATGGCAACAGTCCAGACCAGGGCAAGCTCTAAGAAAGAGGAGGACACTATCATCAGTACTCATCCAGAAGAGACGAGAAAGGCTCAAACTGCAGACAGTACATTGAAGCCTTGCTTTGGCAAATTACCTAAAAGCCATAACCCTCCAGAGAAAGGAGACTTATATATGAAAAATGGCCTACTATATAGAAAAGCCGGAACAGGACCTAAAGGACATGGACAGCTTGTAGTGCCAACATCATACAGGGAGCAGGTTATGAAGCTAGGACATGCTATACCCTTCACTGGACATATGGGAATAGGGGCCACTGGACAACGGATAGTTTGTCACTACTTTTGGCCAGGGATCACAGAGGACATAAAGAGGTATGTGAGATCCTGTCCAGAATGCCAAAGGGTAGCTCCTAAACACAGGACTGCACCAGCAACACTGGGAGAAATGCCCATTGTGGGAACGCCCTTCGAACGTGTTGCCGTGGATATTGTTGGACCCCTCAGTAGGACCAAGAAGAGAAATGCATATATCTTAACCTTTGTCGATACTTGCTCTATCTGGGGAGAGGCAGTAGCAATGTCATCGATAGATTCGAAACATGTGGCAGAGGCACTGTTAACAATATTCACCCGATTAAGTTTCCCACATCAAATATTGACTGACAATGGTTTCTCAGTTTAGGGGAAAGCTAACACAAGAAGTATTCAGGATATTTCAAGCTAGACATTATCATTGTAGCCCGTACCACGCCCAAGGGAATGGTCAGGTAGAGCGGTTCAATGGCACGCTCATTTCAATCCTTAGAAAGTTGGCTAGTGAGAAACCTGAAACTTGGGACACATACTTACCCTCAGCACTATTTGCCTATAGGGAAGTCCCACATAACTCCACAGGATTGGCTCCAGCTACATTGTTGTTTAGACGACCAATCAAAGGTCCACTGGAAGCATTGTTGCGGACATGGACTGATGAAAAAGCAGAAGAAACCTTGACTTCTTCCTACCAATACGTCAACGAGTTGACAGATCGATTGAAAACAAGTTGGAAACTGGCCAATGATAACTTGAGACAGGCCAGGAGGAAGCAGACTGCTTACTACAATAAAACAGCAAAAGATAGGGAACTTGAGGTGGGAGAAAAAGTTCTGTTACTGTTGCCCAGCAGCAATAATAAAGTGCAAATTGGATGGCAGGGTCTCTACGTCATATTGGAAAAACTTTCCAGGACCAATTATAAGATTGACAAGAAAGGAAAGGAGAAGGTGTATCATGTCAACCTTCTTAAAAAGTGCTATGACAGGGAAGCATCAGAAGTTGCACATATCACGACCCTGGCCATTGCAACAGAAATGCAGGATGAACCAATTTCCTCCATGGAATACCCCCTAACAACTACAGACAGTTATGCTCAGGTTAATGTGAGTGAACATTTAACTCTTGAGCAGAGGAAAAAGGTTCCGGAGGTGTTAGAAGTCCATGCTGAGTGTCGTGAAACATTCTAAATCCACATATCTAAATTAAAAAGTAAATGTAAAGCCTAACGAATTAATTCAATAAAAGGAAAGAAGAATGGTGAAAGACCAGTGCTTTCTAAATGGCATACGCCAGCGTGTATACCTCCATAATGGCTGAACAATAAAAACCCCTTTTTATGCTCCGTCTGCATAATTGTAACGCTTTCACGTTTGCTAGTAAAGCCTACTGCATAAACTACACTCGGTTCAAAAATAAAACGTGTACTGTAATTCTTAGAAAACCTTGAGATGCACACACTGCGTAATGACCTAGATTAATACTAGCATTAATGTCATTATATACACTGTGTAACCTAAAAGACAGACGGACTTAGAGAAAGAGAGAGAGGGCTGAACGGAGGAACGCATGCAATACTCCCACAGTCTCGCGATTAATAGTAACGCCAATCCCACGCGTAAGGTATGAAGCACTAACTTTTTCAAATAAACAGGAAAAAATACGAGGTTAGGTTTTAAAAAACATGGTTAATGCTTATTAGGAGACATGACACAATACTGTTTTACGTCTGAAATCCTGACATTAGCCTGACAGTACAGAAGACACCCCATCGTATCGAAGTGAACGAGTGGTAGAAGAAAATACATATTTTGAACGAAGCCACTTAGCTCCATTAAATTTATATATTTGGGTTCCTTAGGACTTGCTGACAAAGAATATGTTAAGTGTTACGCAAATAGTTTAGGAATTAACAAATTATAGCCAAAATAAAATAGTGAGGTTGTCTGACAGCACCCGATCATAATTGCTCAGTGGCATGTTTTAAAACCACTCTTTTACGGGAAATAGGCCAACAAGTTAAATCCGATTTGATTGGCTAGAATTATATGTAAGGCGAAACATGATTAGTCGAATGCAAATACTATTTTTGGTTGTCAAGGGAAATGGTAGGAAGGGTACTTTTTTTCAAATGCCTTTGTAAACATGGTCTTATTGGCTAGACCATTTGATATAGTCCATTAGGAGCATCAGTTCAGGGCCACATTTTGAAAATAAACTTATTGAGAAGCAAATGCGTTGAGATCCAGCTCACATTTTTTTCTAATGAAAGCCTGGGACAGAGGCAGATCGGAATTGTGCCATAACTCATCGCCAGTCAACGTATTTTGTTTAATATTTCCATGAATTGTGGTAAGCTAGAAATATTTGATATCTTTTAGATGAAAAATTGAATGTGAATTGATAAATTTATGTCTGTATGTGTGTGGTTCAGTAGCAAACATGAGGAAAAGCCTAGATATTGCTCCCCCAGGAACAGAACTTGTCGGAGAGGAGTATAACTGCATAGGCATATATGGGATTGCCAAATAGTAATATGACACCTATCTTATTGTATAGAAGAAATTACAGCTGAAATTGCAGAGGCGTTGTAACCATTAGGGAGAGGAATTCTGGTGAATGTTGTTACATGAGAAGCTAACCGTTGGCCTACAGCGCTGAACTCAGTGTTTGTTATGTATTGTGCTTCAGTGTGGAAATAGATTATAAATTAGTTCTGAAGTAGGAGGTACAACCTTCTTGTTTCAGGGACCGTGGTACAAACGTATTGAAGCAGCACATGGTCTGAGTTTTGCTGAATCCAGAGGCTGGTAGCATACTCCTTGGTCAATATATCGACCATTTTTGTTTCTCAAGAACACGGTGAATCAAGCGAGCAGTGGAGACTGTTTCCTGCCGCCCACACAGAAGTTAAAAGTTCGTGGCCAGAGCAGCTCAATCTTGTGTATACCCCCCTCTAAAAGTGACTTTACCTTAAATCAAGAGGGACATTAATTTGTTTCAAATAAAAAGAAACTGTGAACCTTTCCAATATTAGTTCCACCAGAAACAGACACTTGAAGTCATGATGACAAACAACAACTTAGCTTGAAAAGCCAGTATTACCTCATAGTACTACAGCACCACTTACACACAAATTGCAATAATAATATATGTCAATACAAAGATTCTATCTATAAATTGTGTACATACAACTTGTGATTACATTTGATTGTGATTCCTGGTTCACTTTGTAGTTGAATCAGGATATCTAATATTTGAAGGAATTAATACACATATTTTTAAACGTTAACACTCGACTCATTTAAGATAGTCTTATAGAGTGTTCTATGTATGTGAGTGTCACAGTGTTGTAAAGTAGTGTGGATTAAATTAAATTGTTTATCTGTCTGTTGGTTGTTGTGAACATACACTTCATCATTATCATAACCCTAGACATTCAACGTAGTCATCACAATATTCCAGAATAGATCTGACTGAGGTCTAAATGTGGTAGCAAGTAAGGTCATCTGTAATACACCACAATTATTAGATACAGATACCTTCACAGCTGATCTCAGTCAGTACACTAAGTCCCCTATAAATATTTATATCATCTCACTTTACCACACTGAGGTACTCACAGATAAGCCGGGGTGTACTAATCTGTTAGAGTATGACATGACGATTACTGACCCTACACCAGTTTGTATGCGGACATACCCTATACCTTATGCTAAAGGACAGGCACTCAAGGATGAGATTGACTATCTCTTAAAAGAGAAAATTATTTCAGTCTGAATCTCCCTACAGCTCAAGTGTGGTGCTATTAAGGAAGCCTAGTGGTGAACACAGGTTATGCATGATTATAGGAAACTAAATGCTATCACTGAATCTCAGGTAGACCCATTACCTGACACCAATCAGTTGTTTGCTACATTGAGTAAGGCTCAGTATTTTTCAAAAGTAGATCTAAGCAAGGGATACTACCAAATACCAGTGAAACCAGAAGTTAGGAAACTGTTAGCCTTTAGTACACCGGATGGACATTACGAGTTCAATGTACTCCCATTTGGTTTAAAGAATGCTCCAAGTATCTTCACCAGAATGATGAGGAAATTGTTGGAACCATTACACAATCCTCATATCACCAACTTCATGGATGATATTCTGATTGCTACCACTACATTCGAGGAACACATTGTAGCGCTCTCCATGTTGTTAAATAGACTGAGAGAAACGGGATTGACAGCACGTCCAACTAAGTGTCATATTGGATGTGAGAAATTGGAATTTTTAGGTCACACTATCTCTACAGGACAAATGTCTCCTGACCCAAAGAATGTAGAGAAAATGAGAAAAGCACCAAGACCACAAACTAAGAAGGATGTAAGATCCTTTGTGTCACTGTGCGGGTTCTATCAGAAATATATATCCCATTTAAACTCATTATGCGCGCCATTAACCAACTTAACCAAAAAAGGTCAGCCGGATAAAATACAATGGACTGCAGAGTGTGAACAGGCTTATACAGAGTTGAAAAATAAGCTGACAAATAAACCTATCCTTGCCCTTCCCGATCTCTCACAAGAATTCGTACTAAGAACGGATGCTAGCAATGTAGGCACCGGAGCAACATTACTACAGCAGGCAGACACACCGTCACATATGCTATTACCAGTAGCGTTTGCCTGTAGAAAGTTAAATGCCGCTGAAAGAAATTATTCTACCGTTGAACGTGAATGCCTCGCTTTGGTCTGGTCGATCAACAAATTCGCCCCTTTTCTTTACGGGAAACACTTCATTGTGGAAAGCGATCACCAGCCTTTGATGTTTTTAGCAGTGTCTAAAAAATTATATTCACGACTTTTAAGGTGGAGTTTACTGTTATCTCCATATTCGTTCAATGTGAGATACATTCCAGGACAGGACAATCTTGGACCCGATTTTTTAAGTCGTCATCCTATCAAAGCAGATATAGAGAGACAGAAAAGTAAGGAGAAACTGCAGCATGAGTTACCAAAAATATAACTGCATGCACTGTTTTAAAGAAGAGGGCTCTGTAGCGAGATTTGGTACCTCTTGCTTTGTTTGTGAAAAAGTGTGTAGCGCGACACACACACACACAGCGCAAGGATAACACGCGACGGAGCTTGCTTTGAAGTTTGAAGTAGGCGGAAAAAATGTGACTTACGTTCAGCCGGGCGGTATTGAAAAAGGTAGGATAGCGAATATAGGAATGAATGGCCGACTTTAAAAGTTTGCATTTACAGGAAATTAAATTTAAAACTACAAGAAAACGCCTGGTTGGAATACAATTAAATAAAAAAATAATTCACCAAAGGAGATAGACTATAAATGATATTCAAAAGGATATTATTCAAATATAAATAGTTTTAAAAATAATTAACATTTTTCATCGTCATCACATCTGCTAAAAGTTAGCTAATAATCTTTAAAAATGTATTATACATACATGCCTAAACGAATTGCGATAAAACTTGAATAGAATGAAAGCCTCATATGGGGAAAATGAAAGGATACATAGGAAGGAAGGAAGGATATAAGTGTGTAGTGAAAAGAAGAGAAAACAATTAAAGAAAAAGCACAGATCGCCTCAAACCGAGAGATTAAACGAAAATCTTTTGGGACTTTAGGAGGTGCTTTCTCGTACGTGAGATATACCCATATATAAGGACAGAGCGGCGCGATTTGAAAATCACACACCAAATCCAGAAGCCATAGTGAGAAACTGGAAGACAGCATCTGCAAGAAAAGTTCTTTTTTCACGCTGCATGCAGGGCAGATTAAATTCAGCCAATACAGTCTCACCGTGAGCTTATTAATCCTAAGAGGGTATGTAAGTTTATTAAAGAGACAGGTATGACTAATATCATTTTATTTCAGATTTTATTTTATTGTATCAGATATAATAAAAAGGGAATGACGCTAACCAGAGATCACCTCCACCGGCATTGTCAGGAAGCATAACCATTAATTGGTTAGCCAAATATATCATGGCTAGTTCTTGCCTGGAAGCTTACGACATACCAGCAAGTACATAAGTGACTTGGCATCCATAAGTGGAAGGCAAAGGTTATATATCGTACCCATGTATCATAACATGTGATTTATTCATGTATTTTGTTAATTCTGCACAGTATACATTATCTTATCATGCTATCTTTGTAACATACTACCATGACTCATTCATTTATATACAAACACTGAAGACATGGTCGCATCATGAACAGCAGTTGGTGTTGAGATTGTTGGAACACCATGGCCACCTATTACCTTTTGTTCCAGGTTTTTATGATCAATTTTTATGATCATTCCTGATCGAGAAACTAAAGACTTGAGGATCGTTGATCCTGCTAACTGAAGCCTAGAGGGCAATCAATCTTCAACACCTTAGTCCCCTGTAGTTATAGGGCGGGCTGAAGGACAGTCTGTTTATTCAAGTGTGTCTCAGGAACCTCAAGCAGACGTGGCTAATATCAAATGAGTTTTATGTGTATCCATCCAACAAATCCTGTGAGCCGTTTCTAAAGCGATGGTCAATGATGATATCATCTAGAAACTAGATAGCAATACATAAACAGTATACTGTGACAGACTGTTCTAATTGCATTGGAAGTTTCATCCAAGATTTTTTTCTATTATTTATTTTAATTTGTAACTATAAATAATCATAGATTTTACCATCTTCCAACACCCATTTTTCATTACAAGAATATATAGATGTACATAATAAATTATGAAATTGTACTCATTTGACTTGGTAAATTTTTAACTGTTAAATTTCGAGTTACTTTTTCTAATTTAATTATATTATCACATAGGGTTATTATAGCGAAAGTGGCAACGTATACTTCTGAAGTCTAAATCTATTGTCCAGCTCAGAGTATTCACAGCCGTAACTCAATTGTGATACCAGTGTACTTCTCAGGCACTGGAACTTCATACTTTCTGGAGAGAGATTCTACTGTTTCTCTACCACTATCATCACACTAGGAAAACCTTTCGCTACAATGATGTCGACCAGAGATTCAACACCATCTCAACAATATACAAGGAAAGCAGCAAGTCATGCTTGGGATTCCAGGAAAGAAAGAGCCAAGACTGGATAACACCAGATACGCTAAACACCATAGCGAAGAGAAAGGAAATGAAAAGAAAGAAAACAGAAGCTAAGTCTCCCAGGTTAAAGGCAATATATAGTGAACAGTACAGTCAGCTGGACAAGGAAGTAAAACGTCAAACCCGTGCTAACAAAAGGACATTTCTGGATGACCTTGCAAGACAGGCAGAAGAGGCAGCACTGAGAAATGAACAAAGCACAGTATACAAAATAACTCAAATCATCAGTGGAAAACGAGGTGCAAATAATATTACATTAGTAAGAGATAAGCACGGAAATCTCATCACGACAGTAGAGGGACAGGAAACAAGATGGGCAGAGCATTTCAGAGAAACTCTGAATAAGGAACCACCAGAGACACAATTGAATGTTCATGAGGCTGAAAATGATCTAGATGTTAATACAGACATCCCACAAAAAGAAGAAATAATCACAGCAATCAAAGAGTTAAAGAATGGAAAAGCTCCTAGTCATGATAACTTCTTCTTCTTCTTCTTTTTTAACCAGCGGCACTTAGGCTTTCAGCCCTTCGGCCCAATGACATGTCATTGCGAGGCTGGGGAACCTGAGGACTTTCCTTCCAACCCGGTCAGGAGCTTCGCTCCTTCCCATCCACAGAGGGTTTATCACAGGAGCCGTTCAGGCTGTTCAGTCAAATTTCCGGCCGTAAACATTTCTTCAAACGCCGACGCCCGGGTTTGAACCATGAACACCTGGTCGCCAGTACAACGCCGAAGCCATTACACCAGCGCGGCTCCCAGTCATGATAACTTAAATGCAGAGCTATTTAAGACAAACCCAGAGCTAGCAGTAGAACTATTAGAACTACTATTTGCACAAGTCTGGAAAACAGGGACAACACCAACAGAGTGGAGAAAAGGAATAATTGTCAAATTGCCCAAGAAGGGAGATCTTGCAGACTGCAATAATTGCAGAGGAATAACTCTTCTCTCAGTTCCCAGCAAAATACTAGGCAGGATAATTATACAGAGAATCTCAAAAGCAGTAGACCACAAACTGAGGAAAGAACAAGCAGGATTTAGAAAGAACAGAAGATGTGTAGATCATATATTTACCCTCAGGAACATTATAGAGCAGTGCTCAGAATGGCAAAGACAGCTGTACATTAATTTTGTTGATTTTGAAAATACTGAGGGCTTATGGAATTCCAAGATGCAAAGTGTAAATCATAAAAAGCCTTTATGCCAACTTTACATGTAGCATTGGGCAGAGCAACCTAACCTTTGAAGTGAAGACAGGAGTACGACAGGGATGCCCCTTATCAACCACTCTATTTTTAACAGTCATAGACTGGGTGATGCGCCAGACAACAGAGGGCAATCCAAGAGGAATAAGATGGACTACATTGCAAGATCTGGAATATGCAGATGACATTGCACTGCTAGCACATTCACATCAACACATCCAGGGAAAAACGGATAGACTTAATAAGTATAGCCAGCAGGTGGGCTTGAACATCAACCTAAAGAAGACAGAGGTCATGACGCTCAATGTAAGCAACCTTGAGCCCATATCAGTAAGGAATCAGCAACTGGAACAGACAGATGCCTTCACATACCTAGGATGCATCGTAACACCAGACGGCGGAGCAAGCAAAGACATCAACAACAGAATGAACAAAGCAAGAACAGCCTTTTTTTAGTCTAAACAACATGCGTGGAGAGCTGGAGAGTTACAGAGAAGGAAATGTCGAAATTGTCCTCTTTTCACACAACATGCCCAAGAAAAATTCTCCGAATCTTTTGGCCGAATACCATCACCAACCAAGATCTGCTTACTCGGAGCAAGCAAGAGGACATGCACACCATCATAGCTGGCAGACGCTGGAGCTGGGTTGGCCATGTCCTCAGAAGAGACCCCGATGCCATCACAAGAACAGCTATGCTATGGACCCCTGAAGGAAAACGAAAGAGAGGCCGACCAAATACAACTTGGCGGAGGACTGTGGAGGCTGAGATGCAAAGAATGAACCAGAGTTGGGGCACTGTACGAAGGATGGCCGCCGACCGAGCAAAGTGGAATCAATTTGTTGTTGCACTACAAGACGCCACCAGGCGTAATGGCCACTGACTGCTTTGACGGTCGGCGGCTAGGGATCAAAGAAAGAAGATTCTCAAAGTGGCTAACTGGTCTGTAAATGATCTGTTTCTTCAAAAACCTGCTTGTTCATCTCTCAGTTTCTTGTCTATGGAATATTTTAGTCTCTCAGGGATAATCCTGTTTAATGCTTTTCCTGGCACTGATAGTAACATTATTTTTCAGTATTTCTTCACATGTCTCAATGAGTGCCATATACAATGTATCCTTTTAACTAACAGTCAAAGGGATATAGAACGAAAACACAATTTGAATTATATCCCTTTAATAAATATAATTGATTATCCCACTTTGAACAACAGGATTATTTTCCTTTTTTTCAAAATAGTTTAATTAAGTAAATTTACTAAACTACATTGAAATAAACCAAATCTACAATAAATCTTACTGTAAAAACGTAAACTTTATAACGGTCAGTAAATATTAAATAACATAAATAGTGTCAAGTTTTTCTTTACACATTTATCTAAATTAGTTTAATTATTATAACATTTAAAAGCTATTCTGGTATCTTACATCAGTGCAGGACGTTTTGCAATTTTCTTTGAACGACTAATAGATTAATCAATGTTCATAGTGTTCCACACCTTTGTGGAACACGAAACTTTTTTTGACGGCGTAACTGCCTTACATAAATTTTTATATAAATAAGAATGTACCTGTCACTGAATGAATGAAAGGAGGATTGTTTTTCATCCAGTACAAAAGCAAGGCGACAACGATTGAGGAAATAAAATGGAATCGGAAAGTGAAAGTCAGCGTTACTTTAGAAAGCAAAACGGGAAAGAAGGGTTTTAATTGTATCTTTACTGAAACATCTTAGTGGAAGTTTTGTCTATTCAGTTTTTCCCTCCTTATTTCTCTCTCTCTCTCTCTCTCTCTCTCTCTCTCTCTCTCTCTCTCCCCCCCCCCCCCCCTCCGTTATCACTATAAAAACGAGTGTGCATTATAATTTCAAGAACAAGGTAGTATGGTTCCTTTGTCCCCGTCTCCCTTTAATCACTACTATCATTACCAAAAAATGTGCAATGTATAACCCTATTAAATGTGCAAGAAAGAGTTTTTTTGTAAATGAGTGGGTGTTAGGAATTGAAAGTCCGTCCGCCCCCCCCCCCCCCCTTTTTTTTCTATACAATTGTTCATTGTGTAATTGTCTTTTCACTGAAATTTCTATATGAAAATATGTAAAATGAACATGTTTTGTAAACTCAAATGGAATGCGAATAAAGATTGAAAAAAAAAAATTCTGGTTTCTCGGCCTTTTGGCTAAGATCAAAGTGTCTTAGCCAGGGCCGGTATCACACACAGTTCACACATTCTACTAAATAAAGTCAACAGACCTCACTTTGAGCACCAGAAAGGGTATTTAAAAAAAAAAAAAAATTCTGGTGGGGCAATACTGCCAGCTTTAGCCTCGATGGCAAAAGGCTTACTACTTTTAGAAGTTGTGTTAAGGCATGTCTGAACTCTGTGGAAACCTAACGAAATAAAATATCGATTCGAAACTTTGGAAAAAGCTAGTTCGAGACTCACTTGTTGTGGATAAAATCACAATACAATTCGTGGCAGGGGTCAGCGCTGGTTCGCTGGTGGCCCTGGTAGGTAGTAGGTGTCTGGACGGTTATAAACTTGTCACAACGTAGGAGTCAAAGGCTTTTTGTTCTCACAATAGGGGATGCGCCAGGTTGCTCCAACACCTCAAGTGAGAACGCCTTATGTAGTTTTGACTCTGGTCACTGAGATAACTGTCTCAGGCTCTAACTGGTTACTATGATGCAACAGTCTATATACTAGTCCGGTGCTATGGCTTGCCAGATGAAATTATTTCTAATTGGAGTAGAGACCGGAAACCTTCTTATGATTGGTATTGGGGCCTAGCTGACTGTTAACATAATCTTTAACCTAACTAACTACGAAACCTCTAGTCTAAAATTATTGTTACTAAGTAAGTATGACCAACCATTGTTCTAGGTTCTCTCTATTCTAAATGTCTTCCGGCCTAACTTGTATGGAGGCCACACAAGGTTTGATGACATCATGGGTTCATGTATGCCATGACTGATGATGTCACCGGTTTTTGACTAGTGTTTATTTTTACTTCTTCTTCTTCTTCTTGCGATCGCATCTTTGATGATTACACCGTCAGACGAGTTCTCATGATGAATTCGACTGTTGTTTGAAGTTCCTCTTTAACTCCATATAGCTTTGAGTTTAGTGTTGAGTCATTGGGCCAGTATATCTTTCTTAACTGGTCATACAGAGGACAGTCCTGTAGAACATGCTCAGCAGTTTGTTCGTTTAATCCACATGTGCACAGTGGTGAAGCAGACAATCGTAGCTTGTGCATGTGTTTATTCAGTTTGTTATGCCCTGTCCTGAGTCGAAAAATAGTTATCTGTCCCTGCCGGTCGAGAGTGTGATAGTCGTCTTTGGGTTGGTTCTGTTCTCTTCTGATAGTCTGGATAGCTCTCTTTTTCTCAAAGTATGTGACTTCATTATCTTCTTGTTCACATTCTCCTCCCTTTTTTGCAAGTTTATCTGCCTTTTCATTTCCGGGTACACCACAATGAGATGGTACCCACTGAAGTATGGTTCTCTTTTTGGCAGCTACCTTGTTTAGTTCATTTCTCAGATGCGGGAGTTTACCACCCTTGAGAGCTTGCAGGACAGACAGTGCATCTGTGAGGATGACTACCTGGTGGCAGTCAGAGTTGGTGTTATAAATCATATTTGCAGCTTGCTCTAGAGCTTGAACCTCAGCTGTATAGTTGGAACAGAATTTACCAGTGGGAATGTGCCTAGTCTCATAGTGGTTGTCAGGATATGAGATAAAGATACCGGCACCTCCATTCCTAACAGCATTAGTTGCTGATCCATCTGTATAGGCATGTATCCATGATTGATCGGGATAGCTTTCTTGGATCATACTCAATGTAGCAGTTCGTTTTTGCAGATCATTATACTCACATCCACTTGTGAGACCACTGACTGATGTATTAATTTGGAGGGCACTGCTGGCCTGCTCCCATGGTACAGGGTATAGGGTGGGCTTCAGTGGTGTTGTCTTCATGGATAGGTCTTCTTGATGCTGTCTTATAAGTCTTTTCCCCCGATGCACAAAGCTGCTACGCTTTAGACGTCCCAATGCCAGATCATCTTGTCTTGCCTTCATTGGGTGCATTGGCATACTGTTGTACTTTTCCATCTGGATCATGGTTTTTGTGTCTCTTCTATGGGACAATGTCTGTAATCCAGCAACCTTCTGCATCTCTGTTATTGGTGTAGTTTTCATGGCTCCTGTAATGAGCCTGAGAGCTTGATTTTGCACCTTGTCCAAAGACTGCAGATGTGAGTTAGCAGCTGATGACCATGCTGCTGAGCTAAACTCTAAGTGTGGTCTTATTACTCCATTATAAATCTTCTTTAGATTTCGTTCATTTGCTCCCCAGTTGGTACCTGCTAATTTTCTGAGTATGCCTAGTCGTCTTCGGGCCTTTCCTTCTGCGTTTTCAATATGCTTATTCCATGTAAGCCTTTGGTCAAATGTCACCCCAAGATAGGTGGGGTAGCTTTCTTCCTTGATCACGGTTGTCCCTAGGTGTATGTTAGCTGATTTGTCCTTGGGGGCGAGGGAGAACAGTGTTGTGGAGGTTTTGTCTGTGTTTATTGTGATAAGCCATTTCTCTGCCCATGACACTAGCATGTCTGCTGCCCGCTGCATTCTATAATTTGCTGTGGTGACATTTTCATCAGCGCACTAGAGTACTAGGTCATCTGCATATAAGGCAGCTTTAACTCCTGCAGGGAGATCTTTCACCAGGTCATTGATGTAAACAAGGAAGAGTGTTGGGGAAATTACTCTTCTTTGTGGTGCCCGCTGGTGGGGCAACACTTTTCTGCTCTGCAGACCGTCAAGAGTGACTCTAGTTCTCCTGTTATGCAAGTATGACTGGATCCATTTCATCATGTTGCCTTGGATTCCACTTCTCCTAAGTTTTGCAATGAGGCCATCTTTCCACACCTTGTCAAAGGCCTGCTTGAAGTCGACCCAGATCGTTAGGACCTTTTTCTTCTCCTGGAAGGCATCTTCTATTGCTTGAGACAAGTAAGTAACTTGGTCTTCTATACTGTAGCATTCTCTAAATCCAGCTTGTTCCGGCACCAGGATCTGCTCAGACTCTAAATACCATTTCAATCTGTGGTTGACTATTCGCTCCATAGTCTTCCCAACACAGCTTGTGAGACTGATTGGCCGGTAACTTGCAGCCTCGGTCTTACATTTCCCTTTCTTTAGTATGGGTATTGTGATGGCTTCTCTCCATACTTGGGGTACCGTTCCTTTCAACCAGCTGTGGTTGAATATCTCAAGCAGTTTTGTCTTTGCTGCTGAGCTCAGATTTACTAGCATTTCGTTGCTGATTTTGTCTGGGCCGGGTGACTTTTGAAACTTAAGCTTGGAAATAGCCTTCTGTAGTTCTCCTAGTGTGATGGGTTCCCTCATTGGGGCAGGAGTATCTGTCTGTCCCATGGTTGCCAGTATTTCTTTTCTTATCTCTCTCTGATGATCTATGTTAATGGGTAAGTTGCTTTCTGAACTGTATCTTCTAGCAAACAAGTCTGCAGCTTGTTTTCCTCTGAAAAGTTTGCCACCTTCATCCAATGTGATAGTCTGCCTAGGTGAGGAACGCTCTTCATTTAGAGACTTGACTAATCTCCAAAGTTTCCTGCCGTCTTTCTCAAGGTTCAGCGATGCCGTTTTAGTTCTCCAGCTTTTCCGTTTTTCTTCTAGCTTTGTTCTCTGAAACTCTGCTACAGCCTTTTTCCATTTGTTGTGAGTTTCAAGTGAAGGCTGAGACTCTGCGTCCTTTCTAGCCCTGTCCATAGCTTCCTGACGTTCTTGGAGTGTGCTGGACCAGTATGGTATGTAGTTACGCCGGCATCCTTTGGGAATGGTTTCTTTTGCAGCTTGTAGTATGCATCTGTTGAAGTCTTTTACCACTTCATTAATGTCTCTGTTCTGTACCTTGAGGGTAGACAGCAGCGTGTTCACCTGATGCCTGAATAAACCCCAGTTGGCTTTTTTGTAGTTCCATCTTGTAATGGCTGGGCCTGTACTGAGAGTTGCACTCTGGACAGTAAGAAAGATTGGGCGATGGTCGCTTCCCCCTAGTTGGTCTCCTACTTCTCTACTAATAGATCCAGCTATATCTGGTGTGGAGAAGGCAAGATCTGGTGTTGAAGTTGTGTGCCATCCTCTGGAGTAGAAGGTAGGAGTATCTGTGGCATTATTGACTAGGATTAGGGAGTGATCATCTTGCCAAGTTTCAACCTCTTCACCTCTGTGATCCAGATGGTTATAGCCCCAGCTCTGGGAGTGGCTATTAAAGTCTCCAACTGCTATAAAGTTGGTGGCTGGTACCTGTATAGAGCTGAGACTCAGGGGTTTGTTGTTCGGACAGTAATAGTTCAGGAGTTCTATTTCCATCTTGTCTACCTTTATCTGCAACAGCTGATATTCTGCTCCATCCATGAAGGTTTTCCTTTCGTGTGCAGGAATGTTATTCCTTACAAGAGTAAGTACTCCTCCTTTTCGTCTATCTTTTCTGTCGGATCTGAAGCATTGATATCCCCTTATTTTAAAGGTTTGATCTGCTTTCAAGTGAGTCTCTTGGATACAGCAAACACTGACTTGCTTCTCATACAAGATGTTTTCCAGCTCTGTCTTTTTGCTGTATCCAGCCTGCTTGCTGTTCACTCCCTCTGCATTCCAGTGCATCATGACAAGTGGCACTCTGGGTTTCTCTTTTTCTGTTTTGTTTTGGTCAGTAGTTCTCCTCCGCCGTCTGCTGACTCCACAAGACGGTCTAGAGGGTCCTCCAGTAGCTGAGGGTGGGCTCTGTCGAGGCTCAGAGCCCCGGCACTGCACCTGCCTGGTGGAGCTCCACAGGGCGAGCACCAGTATGAGATTTATTTGACGGTGTACTCTCCATAGAAAAAAAAAAGCGAGTTGCGTGATACTGTGGTTTCCGGTGCGCCTTCTGGCCCAGTATCTATGACTTTAGCACCTGTTCAACGGGAGAGTGGGCTCATCCCTAATCTGTTTATGTTCCCAGTAGTAGACTATTCGCAAGCAGCCTGGGGGTGTCACTGCTCTGCGCGGACCTTGTTTACCGAGGCGGCGTCCGAGCTCGTATGGTGAAAATATGGTTGCATTATCTTCAAAATAGCCCTGTCTTTCCTGCCATCCTGCAACTTTGAGTTAGGGAGTTCTGAGCTCCAGTCTCTTTCCCAGGCATTTTATCCTGGCCTGGCACGCATACAGAGGACCCCACTTCTGGTTCTAAGTTAGCAGTTGGGGACAGGTGGGGTAGCACACTGTGCATTCCCCGTCATCCAGGGGGCTCTCCAACTATGCAGAGCTTGCACAATGCTGTGCTCTGGTTCTGGGCTCACCCAAGGAATCCTCACGTCCTGCACTGAGCCACTTCCAGATACCCACCACCTGCCAACCCCCCATTGTAGAAATCTCCTGCATGCGGCCATCCAGTCAAGAGCCAGTATTAAGTCTGGTGCCCAAGTGATCCCCCCAAGCTCAGTGTGCAATTCTGGGTTCTCATCATGCTGCAACACAGGGGGGATTGTGATGCTCAGCCATCTCTCTCAACTCTGCACCGATAAGTGACATCGGGGACTTAACTGTGTCTCAGTACTGGGAGGCCCCGTTTCCGGGTACACCACACACAGCCAATTGAGGCAACGGTCGCCGTGGGCGTGTCTTCAGTGGGGAAGTTGTGGAGTCTTCCTGTCCATGTTCTTGCACATCCTAACACTGCCCGCAAGACATCGGAGGTTTGGAGAGTGGCCTTCTCTGCTTTTTTGAGCCGGGGTGGGCTCCCCGGGCAAGTCTCGATGGGGATCGGGACGTGTCCACGCGCCAGTGGGCCCAGCATCGGCCGCATCTGTTGGAGGACTTGCTCTGCCAGGTTTGAGTTAGTAAATTCCAACTTTGTCATCTTCTTGGCATTGTGATGCTGGGGTGCCTGTGGATTTCCTAACGCCCCGGGTAGAAGCCAGAAGTGTACTGTGCCAGCTCTGGGGGAGATAAAGGGGGTGTTTCTGCGTCTCCTTGTGATACGTAGCCAAGGTAGGGCTCACAGTGCTCTTTCCCCGCCACCAAATTGCCTGCTGGTTACGCCGAGTTCTCCGAGGCTCTAGGCATGTGACCAAGAGTTGAAGGCAATAGGATCGTCACGTCCTGAGTCTCTGTGCCTGTACGATGGGTTCCGATCTTCAGGGAGCAGTCCACACTCGTTCCCACTCCCAAGACTTGTTCAGTATCCATCTGGCTCCTTCCCACCCACAGAGGGCGTGTACGGTGTAGTGCACCGGTTTTATTATCGAGGTTTGCTCCTCTAGTGCCTCCCTTAGTTAGAAATACCAAGCAGAACATTATAGTAGATGCTTAACAAATCTTCGCACACTATTTTTCTTGTTCATTTCTGTAGGGAGTTGAGTCGTATTGGTTACCAGTTTGTTCCTGACAATGTATTGCCTGCATATGCAGAAGATGGAAGTATTGACCATTCAAAGTAAGTTTATACATACACTTACCTAGAAATTTATCACATTTGATAAGAGTTCTAATTAATGCTAGTTCAAAATTTTCAAAAAGGTAAATCAAAAATATGCTGTTGACATGGGGCACATAGGTCTAAACAATCACAAATGTAGACCTTGCAGTGCCAGACTCGTTATCTGAGAATTAAGACCACAGTAACAGCAGGACACCAACTCACAGGTAATAGTGAGATGTCATAACTGCTGAGCCCATATTTTAATATGCTTACTCACCTAGTAAAAATATTTCCCTTGTTCAGATGGAAACAACTGAAAACTCATGTGGGCTTTGCACTAATACAGTAACATTTTCACAGACCACCCCTACTCACATATCACACTACTACACCCAAATCAATGCATCCCCATGTGGAGCACATGTTCCCAACAGCCACTGTCAAAAACTGTTCATGACATTACCCCCCTTTCCCCAAGCAAAAAAAACAGAGTTTTTCCATCAATGGGGTGGGCCAACATCACCACAGCATCATTAGTAAACATCTACCATATACACAAATTTAGTATATGACATTCCAAAATGTTGTATGCAAAGGTATTACAAGAAGTTAACAAATCTGTTGTATAACCAGAGATGCATACATATTTTTAAAAACACCAAAGATAACATGAACCAAGTGTAAAAAGTAGTCCCATAGCATATACTGCTGTTGGGGAGTGAAGTGTAAGAGACTTCATCATACTAGGTCCAGTATTGAGAGGTCGGGGTGGACCAGTCCCCTTCCTAGCTGCCTTTTCCTCCCCTAACTCAGTCAGGTACCCATTTACAGCTGGGTAGACTGGAGTGTGTTGGGACCGTGATTCAAACCCAGCACCTTTGCCATGAGAGACCAGTGCTCTAACCACTCTGTCAATTGGACACCAGAATCAAGTGTACACGAGTAATAAAAACGTTTGATTTCCAAATATCATTACACAAGTGATCAGCCAGTGCATCACCTAGTGAAACTCATGTTTCCAACAATCACTTTCACAAACCATTTATGAAACTGAAACACTGCTACTCTGTGCCAGAGAATGAGATACAAGCTTGCTTCTGCGAAATTTGAAAAATGAAATACATCACAGGAAGAGCAACAGTTTACAGATTTACAAGATCAAAAATGGAAAATTTATCAGCTAGTAACTACTTTCAAAACAAAGCAACCCTAAAAGTAATGGAAATTAACACAATGAATGATGAGATATTCTCACATATCAATGAAAAAAAAAGGAAGAAGACAATCAGTTAACTATTTGGTGAAATTTACATCAAAACATAATAGAAACAACTGCATGTATGCTTGAATGTATTCAATGTAAATTAATTCATCAGCGCGCCCTCTGACAATGCCTTGATTACAGTCATGTAGGGCTATGTGCTGCTTGTTCTGTGATTTGTTGACACAAGCTAAATTCTGTTTTTCCCCCCATAACTAGATTAAAACTGTTCCTTCCCTTATGTGCTGTATGCTACTATTATGATGTTTTGTTTTTGTTTGTTTTTTTGTCACACTTTATACAGTCCAGTCCACTGAATTTAATGAGAATTTGATATAAGCACTTACAAAATCTCATATGCTGAGGTTCACGAAGCTTCTTGTGGGTTATCCACTGAGGCAGCTATGGTAGTCATGAAGACTGACTCCTGAAAATCCCATTAAGTGCTGGTTACAGGAGCTGTGGTGAGGTTACAATAGCCAGAAGTGGATTTCGTTTTGCTCAAGCACAAACAAAATAAACACAATGAATTGATCTACTAGATGATCACACTGGACATATGCAAGGAGCACTAGAAAGACAAACAGTTATAGTGGCTGCATGAAATATTTGTGAGCTCACACTCTGTGTCATCAGTGTCAAACTTGAATATTAATAAAGAAATGGAACATAATGACCTATGTAGAACAGACAAAGAAAGAAAAGGCCTACTGCACTCTTAGGCATGCCTTGCAAGGCATCTAGGGCTGGCAGTCTCATCATGCAAAACATACTGCTACAGGAACCACAATTACAATAGCATATGACTGCTTGGTGCAGGCTTCCTGCAAGAGGACCAGCTACAATGTTGGCTCCATGCTCTATAAGGAACACAATGATGGTGATGAAAAAAAAACATGACAGTTACCACCTACAGAATAAGATGTCTGAGACTATAGAACTTGTACAACAGGCAGAAAACATTTTATGGCTCCCAAACCACCTAATGACTGACACATTTGAAGGTTATAACCTGGGTAGAAGACTCCAAAGGAGCTGCTTTGCACAAATAGCAAACAAACTCACCCCAATGTACCAGATTGTGTACAGACAAAGGCAGATCCTCTATCATAAGCAGCACATTCTTTCCTCCTTCCCTCATTGGAGGAAAATAAGAATCCTATAGTAGATTGACAGCATACCAGCAATGATTAAAAAGGCATCTAAATGAATGCTGAAAAAAGCTTACAGCTGTGGTATTGCAGCCATAGGAGGAACCCAATAATGGCTTGTGCACTGTGCTGTGATCCTCCTAGTGGGATCTAAGGGAGGAGTTCGGAGCACTGATGGAAGTTATCCATGTGCAGTGAAGATAGTCCCCCAAACCAAACCAATTGAATGGGAACCAAAAAAAACACACACACACAAATAGTAATACGTCTTACAAGGAGAATGGACAAGAAAAACCTACGTTGCAGCCACAAGGCCTTCGTCAGGGACAGACAAACAAGAGACAGGAGGGAAAGAAAATGAGAATTAAGTAGAGAACATGAAACTATAAAAATAAGAGAAAAAAAACCCTCCCTTATGTCCAGTCACACGGTGAAGCAAGATGGCTGCCACTAAACCGGAAGGCGGAAGTCAATAGTACATTAAAAACAAGAAATAATGAAAACAAGGACCGGGAAAAGAGTGAGATATAAAAAATAAATAAATAAAATAAAAAAATAAATAAAAAAATATTAAAATAATAATATTAAAATATATAAAGTGAGGGAAAAGCGATTTAAAAAAAAAAATTTTAATTAATAAATAAAATAAAATAAATAAAAAATAAATAAATAAAATATATATATATATATATATATATATATATATATATATATATATATATATATATATATATATATATATATATATATATATATATATATATATATATATATATATATATATACTGTATATATATATAAATAATAGAAAAATTAAAAAAAAAAAAGTGGGTGATCGCATCAAAGTAGATAGTCATAATACAATAGGGACTAGATAGAGAAAGGCGTCTCAGACAAAAGAATGTTGGGTATTCAAACCGTGTGGTTTAAGGCAACCCATAAGATGGATGAGGCGTTGTTCCTGGCGAAACCGACTGTTGGCGTCCGAGGAACAGTACCTGCTGGATGTCAGTGGCACCGTGGTGGTCAGGGCCATTGAAGTGGATGGCCACAGGTGTGGATTTAAACTGAGAGATGTCGTAGAGGTGTCTGCAGAATCGGTCGCCCAGTCGTGTGCCCGTTTGGCCGATGTAAGTAATGGTGTAATGTTTGCATATAATAGCATAAATGACGTTGCGTGACTCACATGTGAAGCCATGGGTGACGGTGAACTGGGCGTTAGGGAACGAGACTGAACGTGTTTCGATTACATACTGACATGTCTTACATCGTGTTCGATTACATGGCTTGGTCCCGAAGTGGCCATCATTGACAGTTTTCAAACGGCTGTGGACTAGGAGATCCCTCAAATTTTTATCCCGTCTATATGCCAGCAAGGGTGGCTCACTAAACACTTCCCGCGCCGCTGGGTCAGCTTGGAGGAGAGGTAGGTGACGATATAGGATCCTTTTGACAGCAGTGTTGTGAGGGTAATAGGTCATTATTAACTTGACTCTATCAGAGGAGGTGTTTTGGCGGGGTTTGAGGGCCTCTAGACGTGAGATAGGGAGAACACGCTCTAAGTCAGAGGTAAGAACATCCTGTGGATACTGTCTGTTACGAAAGAAATCCAACATTTCTTGTGCTCGGCATAGAAAGTTGTCATCATCTTGGCATAACCGATGGAGACGGAGAAGTTGTGAGAAAGGCAAGGAGTCACGACAAGCCGGAGGATGAGAGGAAGTATAAAGGAGGTAACTGTGGGCATCGGTGGGTTTGTAGTACACCGAAGGGGGGGGGGGGGGGGGGGGGGGGGGGGGGAAGTGATGGAGACAACGATGTCGAGGAAATTAACAGAGACAGTGGAGATGTGAGAGGTGAATTGGATCGCAGGGTGGAAGTTATTAATGAAGTTAATGAACCTAGATAGGTCAACCTCTGGCATATCAGTGAGACCTATGCCATCATCTATGTATCTAAGATACATCAATGGAAAAGGTCCAGGATACTGCTGCCCCACCTGATACTCCAGGTAGCCCTTGAAGAGGCAGGCATAACTGGGACCCATCTTGGTGCCCATGGCAACTCCACTAATTTGGTCAAAGAACTGTCCATTGAACTCAAAGGAATTGAGTCGAAGGACAAGTTCTGCAAGGCGCAGGAGAGTCTCTGTAGTGATAGAGGGGTGCGTGCGCTGGTCCAGGAAAAACCGGAGAGCTCGGAGACCATCAGAGTGAGGAATAGAAGTGTAAAGAGAGCAAACATCTAACAGAAATAAACGGTAGGTACAGTCTGGGGAAAGCTGGATAGAGGAAAAAGTATTAAGAGCATGGTTTGTGTCCTTTAAGAAGGAAGGAAGCTGCTCTACAATAGACTGGAAGATGCCGTCGAGGAAGTCTGATATTTGTTCGGTAGGGCAGGCACAGGCAGAGACAATGGGTCTCCCAGGGTTAGAGGGTTTATGAATTTTGGGAAGCATATAAAACACAGGCTTGCCCAGACAACTATTGTCAATACGAAGATGAGAAGCGCTAGAAGGTAAGGACTTGTGAGTGATAAGACTTTTGATGGTGTCATGGACCAGACGATTGTTGATGACTGTCACATCATTGTTACGGCGCTGGTAGAAGGAGCTGTTGGTGAGCTGCTTATTACCTTCTTG
This sequence comes from Oreohelix idahoensis, assembly GCA_024509875.1. Lineage (NCBI taxonomy): Eukaryota > Metazoa > Mollusca > Gastropoda > Stylommatophora > Oreohelicidae > Oreohelix > Oreohelix idahoensis. The sequence goes on along the minus strand of JAMPIV010010511.1, from coordinate 162,343 downwards.
GAGGTAAAGGTCCTTGCACCATACCACAATGGCACCTCCTTTGTCTGCCGGTTTGATAACAATGTCATCTCTGTGGCGGAGCTTCAAGAGGGCATGAGACTCATCAGAAGAAAGGTGTCATAGATTTTTGATAGGGGAATTAAGACTTGGGTTGGTCCCTTCTGTATAGATTAGAATAAGTGATAGTCACAGTGAGACGTAGTAATAGCAATAGATTTCCACGAGTGAGGTGGTAGAATGTGATTAAGAGGCTGTCTCTGAGATCGAGAAATCTCTCTCTCACCTATCTGCTACGACAGTTTTCGAGGAGTCAGACAGTCTACACACACACACACACACACATATAACCACTCACGTGCACGCACATATATGATGACAGTTGAACGTACAGACATGGGAAAACTATAACAAATGATTATATAAATATTCTAGAACGAGCTGACCAACACGCTGATTTAATTTCAAGAGAAACTTTAATTATCATCTAAAATTTCTTCACAACACATATAAATTACATCAAAACATATACAAATAGTCAAAAAAATCAAGGAATTGCTACAAGAAATGATAGACCCACTGTTAGATCTTATCCCTCGAGGTATGCCCACAGTCCTGTTGGAAGAAAGTGATAGCCCCAAGGAAACAAGGATACATAGGATTAGGTCTAATATTTCCCCTTCTTAAGGTATGGACAGACTAGATATCTCTGCTCTATTTTAAGGGAAATATGATTTGCAATACTTGCATACAGAAAGTTAAGATAACAAAATGGGTGCCCAATTACAACAATAAAGAAATCACTCCGTCCTGCATTTCACTCTATTCATTCAACCGAGCACACGTGCACATGTTCATACTCACAGCTTTGATAGCCACTTCTGGAACAACAAAAAAAATAATATTTTTAGGACTTGCCCATACATAATCTTCAATGGTAATCTTGGCCAAGAAAACCCCAGGTCCAAAAAGACGGGTTGAATTCACTACTTCCGGGACCGTTCTCTTGGGAATACTATTGTTTTGGATGTCTGTTTAAGTCACATAAAATTGTCCAGGCACGAGCGTTTATAGCGAGCACAGTGTCAACATCTTAGATTTCAAACGAATGAGAAATGTCAGGTCGGCACCTTCTCTCAGTATAGGAATTTAGTTGGTCACGCCACCACTTGTCAACAGTGTCGGGAAGTTACTGATTGTAATATGATACTTGCCATAAAGGCTGAAAAATGACTAGAGTGTTCTCAGGAAGAATCAAATCAGGCTCGATGACCCGTTACTTTTTTAAAATCTTAAAGTTCTTGTAAAAGTTATACATCAAATCTTTAAGGTAAGAATGTTTGTTGTTTTCTTCACAGATTTATCTCTTTACTCAAACGCTGGCAAAGTTTGGGTACCACAGTTTCACTCAACACAGAACTACTAAGAACTTAAACCACTATGATCATACTAAATGACATCTCTATTAACAGAGATTCTAGAAATCGAACTAAGGCTTGTTCTAGTCTTGACTGCGAAGTTACTGAGTGAAAATGAAATCTAACTCTCTCTAGTATATATGAAAAACCAGACAAAGATGTGCGCTATTTCCGAAAACTACGCAATAGCCTCCCCTTCTCTTAACACTTACGGTAACTCCAAGAGGCTGTCGTAAACTGTCACTTTGCGTCTCTGATACCTCCGTCTAAGAAACGGCCAAAGCGCTACGTGTCCGATGCAAATGTAGACAACTTGTCTGCACTGCAGGGGCAGGTTTTGCACCTATGCCGAGAAATAACCATTCTGAGCGAATGCGTGATGGCGCCTTCTCCACCCTGACACTGACAATCTACCGAGGAAACTACGTGTCAGATATGTCGGGATTCACGCCTCACCTCAGCGCTCACCGAGAAACTACGTTTTGACAGGTGAGAAAGCAGACGATATGTCGGCCCTATGTCTTGAGATAGCCAAATATTCAGTTATTTCGTCAATCTGCAGCGATTGACCGAATGCATTCTCACGCCAAATCGTCTGGTCCAAGGGACTACACGTTACGTAAAAAGTTACTCGTTTAATCAGCCATGAAATGCGTTTCTAAATGAGAAACAAAACTAGCAAAAATGAGAATGGGAAAAAAATATTTTTCGCAAACGAATGGATGCGAAAAATACAGGAAAAATGTAAAGAGTGATAATAAAAATAGAGGATACGGGTGAAAGAAAAAGAAGAGGATATAGGCAATTTAATGATCATAAAACCTATGTGACAAAAGGTTGGAATAACGCAGGCGTTGAGGTTGGAGATGCTGAATGTCATGGAGGGTTTTCTGAATATATAAATCAAGAGCGTGGGAAGCCCCAGGAGAGGGTGTAAAATTCTTATTCTTGGAAGGAGCGAAGCGTGCAAAGGCATCATCTGATTCAGCCTGCGATTTCTGAGGACCATCATTGTTGCGGAAATGGAACTGAAGTCGCAGACAGCGATGAAACCGATGGACATCTTGGAGGAGATTGTACTGATCAGAGGATGGTTGGAGAGGGACAAAGTGCAAGCCCTTGCTGAGGACCGAAAGCTCACCCTCAGAGAGGCAAGATCAGAGGGAATACAAACCTGGGAACGAGATGGAATAGAGGAGGCAGGGACAGTATCAGGGGTAGTAGGACAGAGGCAGGAAAGTTTGTCCTTTTTCTTGGCGAATAAAAAATCATACAGTTGTCGGTTGAGGGTATGGATAATGATGCGGATAATGGGGAAGGCAGGAAAATAGCTGGAGGTGAGACTACATAAGCGGAGTAGAAGCTGAGACTGCTGAGAACTGATATCTGCCAGGAGGCGGGAATGAATAGCTGCGACAGCCCGCATACGCTGGAACCCACATGTGGTCTCGATGCGCTGTAAGAGGCTATGTTCGCGAGGGTGAAGTTGGCCAGCCGAGGGGTTGAAGTAAGAAGTGAAGCCATGAGGGAGAACTTTAAGGCGGAGGCAGGTGCGGATAAAGTGGAGATGGCAAGTGAAACTAGTTTTCTTGAATGTAGCAAATGCAAAATCAATTGCAGTGCGAGATATATCAGGTGGTAAGAGGCTGAAGGAGGTGGTAATAGAAGACCGAAGTGAATTAATGAAGTGTTTCAGTGAAGGCATAGTGGCAAATCGAGTGAGACCACACACAAAAATAAATAAATAAAAAAAATTGAATTAAATATAAAAATAATTAAATTTATAGATACAAAGAATAAATAAAAAATGATAAACAATGAAAGTAGGTGAAAAGATCGAAAGTAAGAGAGGAGATAAAAGTGAAAAGTGAGCAAACAGGTAGACAATGCAAACCAAACCAAACCAAACCAATGGGTAATGGGTACTGACAAGATTTAATTTTGAGAAGGTACTATGGTTATATGCTCCTGTGGGAGCAAGGTTTATTGCGTGTGTAGTTGTGGCAAACGTGAATGCAATGTAAGCTGAGTTATGTCATTTGTGAGTGTAATGTTATGATGTATGTATATAATCATTACCTCGTCATCTACACAAGCACACACGTTTCAGAAGGGACTCAGTAAAAGCATGTTCAGTTCGTAGCCATGTTTATTTACAGAATATCGTACATGTCAAGATTCGCATTATATTACAATGTGTGGTTCGTACTTTAATGTATTCATATTACATCCCCCCTTTTTTGAAAAAAAAATGTGTGCAAACATTTCCAACGAAATGTTTCATGTGAGAAAAGATAAGTATGTGTAATGCTCAGTGTGAGTATATATGTCACTGTCTGTATCGGCTGGGAGGTGTCACTGTACGGCCAGAACGAGTGGTGTAAAGTGCTGGTGGTTCTGCGGAAGTCCCTGGTTTAGCTTGAGTTGGTTGTGATTTCGGCCTTGGCGCTTGTTGGTTTTGTGGGGCACCAAAGTCTGGAGTTACTGCATTGTCTGTTGAAAGCATGGGAATTCTCTGTTCTGTTGTATTCTGTGGGATTTCTCTCATGTCCACTCTGTTTCGCCTCAGGAGGTTGCTGCTGCTGTCTGGTCTTAAAGTATAGCTCCTGGGTTCAGGGTTTCTGGAAATGATTGTTGCTTTTGACCATGTGTCATTGTTGTGGTTGTAGGTAGTCACATGCTGACCAGGATATAATGGTGGTAAGTCTTTAGCACATTTGTCATAGTTGGATTTCTGAACTTGCTGACGATGCTGAAATTGATCATATGTGCTGTCTCTATGTTGTGGACGGAAGTGGACCTTAGATGGTAGGAGGTCTTTAATTCTTCTATCAAACATAAGTTCTGCTGGACTGTCGATCTTACTGTCTACCGGTGTTGTTCTCCATCTCAAGAGTGCTAGGTGTACATCCTCTGTTCTTGTTTTCTTCATGATTGACTTGATAGTTTGTATCTGTCTCTCAATGAAACCATTAGATTTAGGGTATCTAGGTGATGATGTTGTGTGTTTGATCTTCCAGTCCTTAGTGAAGTTTCTGTATGCTTGACCTGAGAAATGTGGACCGTTGTCTGATCTAATTTCATCTGGGATGCCAAACATGCTGCAATACTTCTTTGTAATGTCTGCAATAACAGCTGATGGTGAGGGTTGTGGAAGTTTCTCAATGATGGGAAATTTGCTGTAGTAATCAGCAATAATAAGATCTATGCGTTGGCGCCATAACAAGAAAGCTTCACTCTTATCGTCTAGACCGGCGAATCTCATTTGCGGTGCGTTGCGATATTGTTTCGCCGCCATGGCTGACTTCGATGACGAAAATTAGCCGAATACTGTACTCACGTGTTATCGAGTAGCTGTTTTGCGTCAGTCCGGTATCGACCGCTGCCACCATGTAATGTTATGATGTATGTATATAATCATTACCTCGTCATCTACACAAGCACACACGTTTCAGAAGGGACTCAGTAAAAGCATGTTCAGTTCGTAGCCATGTTTATTTACAGAATATCGTACATGTCAAGATTCGCATTATATTACAATGTGTGGTTCGTATTTTAATGTATTCATATTACAGTGAGCTGCATGTGATGTTTGCACGAGCAGCTGAACTCTTGATTTTTATGACATATGACTAAAGTAGAAGTTATTATTGGCTAAAGTAAGCCTGGGGTGTGGAAAGTTAAAAGGTAAGAAGTTGGTGCAAGGGGAGTGGACAGACTTTTTTGAAGGGAACAGACATGTCCCATTGTTGCTCTTGTGTGTGAAAAGAGCATGTCTCTGTTGAGTGGTTTTTGTTGTGCAAGGATCAGGTTGTTTCTGATCCAGGAGGTTGTCGTAGTGCCTGAAGTGATGTTAGTATTATCTGAGTATTGGTAGGTTATCGAGATAGATTGGTAGTTCCTTGTGCCTTTTAAATACCTCGCATATATATAGTATGTAATAACTGATTATATTATGTTGAGATTGACTTGATCTTTGAGTTTAATTATTTATTGCTATGTACAGTGTGGATACTTGTCCTCTAGACAACATTGTTGTTGTAGTTGTTGTTAAAATAGTGGTAACAGCAATGATGTCGCTGTTGTCAGGGACAAAGGTGTGCATGTAAACACCTTTTGTCTCATGACAGGTACCTTCTCATGTTTAATGTGTATTCCATAGCTAGAAGCTTCCTTTCTGCTTTAATGGGTAATGGGTATTTTTCTATGGTTTAAATGTATTTTATAGCTATAGGCTTCCTTTCTGCATTCACATGGCTGCCTTTTTTTCATGTTGTCTGCTCAAGAGGAGCAGACTGATGACATGGCCTTCACCAACCAAAGTGAGGTAGAAACAGTGTAGCAGTGAGAGAAGCCTGAGACCAAAATGCCAACTTTATGAGAGAAGTAGATGTGGTTATATGAGAGATGGAATGACAAAGAAGTAGCAAAAAATATCTGAGAAGAGCAGCTAATAAAACATGCACAACCCCAACTGATTTCCCAGCTGCATTGTTTCCATTATAAAAAGCCTCTATTCTAACTTTACATGCAGTGTTGGATTGAGTAATCTAACTTTCGAAGTGAAAACATGAGTATAACAGGGATGCCCCTTATCAACAGCATTATTTTTGACAGCCATAGATTGGGTGATGCGCCAGACAACAGAGGGCAGTCCAAGAGGAATTAGATGGACAACGTTTTCTACACTGGAAGACCTGGAATATGCAGATGACATTGCACTACTCGGACATTCACATCAACACATCTAAGAAAAAAACCAATATACTGAATAAGTATAGCCAGCAGGTTGGTCTGAACATCAATCTGAAGAAGACGGAGGTCATGACACTCAATGTGGGCAATCCTAAGCCAATAACAATAAGGAACCAGAAGTTAGAACAGACAGACACATTTACTTACCTAGGATGCATAGTAACACCAGACAGCAGAACAAGCAAGGACATTAACAACAGAATGAATAAAGCGAGAACAGCCTTTGGTAGTCTCAACAACATTTGAAAGTCTTCCTAGTACAGCACAAACACAAAATTAAGACTGTATGAGAGCTGTGTACTTTCTGTGCTTCTCTATGGTGCGAAATGCTGGCGAGTAAGAGAAGGAAATGTCAAAACTGTCCTCCTTCCACACAATCTGTCTAAGGAGAATTCTCTGAATCTTTTGGCCGAATACCATCAGTAACCAAGCACTGCTTATTCGAAGTAATCAGGAGGACATGCACACATTCATAGCTGGCAGATGCTGGAGTTGGGTTGGCCACATTCTCAGAAGGGACCCTGATACCATTAAAAGAACAGTTATGCTATGGACCCCGAATCAAAGCGAAAGAGAGGCCGACCAAACACAACTTGGCGAAGAACTATGGAAGCTGAGATGCAAAGAATAAACCAGAGTTGGGGCACTGTACGAAGGATGGCCGCTGACTGAGCAAAGTGGAATCAATTTGTTGCTGCCCTACAACGTACCTCCAGGCGTGATGGCCACTGACTGCTTTGATGGTCAGCGGCTATGGATGAAAGAAGAAGAACCCCAACTGGAAACTGAAAGATAAAGACACTTGTTGAAACAGCACTAGTTAAGGAATTTAGTGAGAAGAAAAGATTAGCTGGTTCATGCATGTTTTGAGGATAGACCCCAATCAGGAGCATGAAATAAGGGACGACCTATGAAAAGATAGATCAAGGGGGATGACAGACATCTTAGAGAAACACAAGATGGCGGTACATTTGACCTCTGTACAAACAACATACATGGATCAGTAACTAATAAACAGTTTCTCAAACAGTTTATTCTACATGATGAGGCTTTTAGTCCCATGCACAGCCTCACCTCATTGACCTCTCATAACAAATCTGGTAGTACCAGTGGTCTCATTCTTGTCTTGCCTCTTCAGAGACTTCCAGGAACCATGAAAGTATTGCAGCATTTGTTAACTCTTAACTTTTAACTAGACAATGACTGTCAGAGAAGTCCTGTGACTAATAAGTGTAAGTTCCCAAAGTTTCTGTGATGAATAAATGTAAGTTCCTGGAAGCAATTAATTTAATGTAGGGCAAAATTGACCATGAATCTTCATTCACCTTCACAAGAGTTTACCTTAAGCCCTTATTTGATTTGCCTCAGGTCAGTTTTGGTAACACATGCAGTTGACTCTGATGGAAATATTATAGATGGGCGGAGATTATTGAGGTAAGTACTGGTATCTGATTTGGTTTTGTTTTTTTGGAAATGTGTGCAACAGAGGGTAGACAGCAGCAATGTGCTAGCATATTTTGAGACTTTTTGCTTGCTAACTTACATGGAACCTGTAATTTGTGTTAGCTAGCTTACATGGGACCTATACAATTTATTTATTAGCGTACCATGGGACCAATAAGTATGTGTGTGCTAGCTTACCATTGGACCTATAAGTTGTGTTTATAGCTTACCATGAGACTTATTATAAATTGTGTTTGCTAGCTTACCATGGAACCTGTAAGTTATGTATGCTAACTTGCCATGAGACCTATGAGGTGTTAGATAGCTTACCATGAGACATATAAATTATGTTTGCTAGCTTACCATGAGACATATAAATTATGTTTGTTAGTTTACCATGGGACCTGTAAGTTATGTATGCTAACTTGCCAATGAGATTTATGAGGTCTTAGCTAGCTTACCATGGGACATATAAATTATGTTTGCTAGCTTACCATAGGACATATAAATTATGTTTGCTAGCTTACCATGGGACATATAAATTATATTTGCTAGCTTACCATGGGACATATAAATTATGTTTGCTAGCTTACCATTTCCTTTTCACTCCTTATGAAGCAAGGAGCCATGACTGCAGCTGAATCCTTTAAAGGAAGCATTCCCATGTTCTTGCCGTGGTGTTTCTGGTAGCAATTTTTTTTACATGATGGAGTTGCCAGCCACATGCACAACCTCATACTAGTCACCTTGCACAACTTGCCTCAGGTAGCATTAATCTTATTCTTTCTCTGTCACATCAGAACCTAGCTTACCATGGTACGTCTTATTTATCTCACAACACTCTATCTCACAGCAGTTCCATTAGGAATAGGCAACGATTCATCATCATTCAATTTTTTGGCAACATTTTGGTTATCCATGCATGTCAATGAATTCATACATACCACACCTCAAAGATGAAAAACCTGTACAAAATATCCAAAACCCTGTACAAAGACCCACAAAACATGTACAAAGACCCACAAAACCTGTACAAAGACTGAAAAAAAAAACATATCAAAAGAGTTAATTCGTGTAAAAATATTTTCAATTACTGTGGGCTGCATTATAAATGAGGCATTATAAATGAGGGGACGTTGCCTTTTAAAGCAGGTCTTCACATTTTAAAACCCAAACAATAAATGTCTGAGTTTATTTTACACTGTAAAAATAATGTGATGGTGTCATAATTTAGTCTATTTCTGTGTTTAACTTAATTATCACTAACAGACTGGGAAATCCTGTGTTCAATAGGACCTTATAAAAGAACTTTGAGACACAGTAATAAGGGGAATGGGTTAGAAAACATGTGCAGAAATTATGTACAGGGTGTACACATCTGAAAATGCAAACATCTTGTACAGATTATGGGTAAACCATAGCATGTGGCATGTATGATTGAATTTCACTCTGTGGTTTTTCTCTACCATTATCCTCTCTTTGTTGTCCATTTGCAGTATATTCCTTTTCCATCAATTTAATCTGCTGTCACAATGGATTCTAACATCTCATTTTTCAAATTACACTGAATAGTTTACAGTGAAAGTGTACTGCTTCCTCCTTTCAGTTGTTGGGATACATTTTGTGTACCATTTTGCCTCTTCCAGGATATTTCCTTGCAGAAGAAATAACAATCCTGTTCTTTTCTAATGCACTGTAGATCCGGCATAATATGGATGGCAATGTACAAACTTTGGCACCACATTATAATAGAATCAAATTTCCTTAGTTTCACATAAATGTATCTGCATTTGACAGAATGTCACGAAAGGGTTTTGTTATAGTAAAGAATAAGGTTATCCTGGACAAAAAGCTGTATCAGGTGATACCAGGATAGTGCCAAGTAAGAGACTGGTCTTACAAGAAATACCCCCTTATCTGTGTATTGACATCAAAGGTTAGGATCAGCTGTATAAACCTCCAGGTGTGATGAGAGTGAATGTCCTGAAAGTCTATTTGCTCCTTTTCAAGATCTGCCTAAGATATTATGTATTATTATTTGATGATGTTGGCTAATTTTGCTAGGGGTATTAATTTATGATCTATCTCTATAACTATAATACAAGTATTGTATTTATCAAACAAAACTTGTAACTCAATGTAAATAATGTCAGCAAGTCTGATAGTACATATTTACAATTTTATTTAACCTATACCGGTTCTCTTTTCGGTTAGGTAATTTAAAGAAATTCACAGATATTTACAGCATAAAATAAATAAACTTAGAAACGTTAATTATCAAACAAAATCCTGTCTTGAAAGTTCTATTTTTCTCTACACTGATTAATTATTATAATTCACTATAGGTTGTCACTAAGTTGAACTGTGAAGGTAGTAATAGATACATTCTGTCCATAAGAAATCATCCTTCACTGTGTTTTTATTTCTGTTTATATTCTATGTTATATACTGAACAGGCTGACCAGTGGCTATATATCGCCACTTATCTGGTGGTTGTCGAATTCAAACTCCTCCCGCCATAGACTAACACGTCTGTGAAATTTCAGGCAGTGGAACATGGGGTAGCTGGCTACAATGACTTAACAAACACTTGCACCTCAGAGTCCAATAGAGTTAGTTGAAAATACTTCCAGTAGTTTGTAGGATAAAACCTGGAATACAAATAATCACAATCCCTGTATGGTCCAGCACTATTCTGTCCTTACATACAATGGACATAACACACAGTGTCAGACATAGTGCTAACATATGCACACGACAATTTACCTCACCACCAATTACAGCCAGTTCACTGTGACTACAATTTCCTTATAAATCCTAAGTTAGATTCCTTTGTCCATGATCTGCTTCCATACAATGATTGGTTATAGTATAAAAGTACTAAGTAATATCTTGATCGATTCATTACAACAATTCCTGTCAATCCTTCCATTGAATCCTGATAAATATCATTCCTTTAAGAAATACTCTTCCAAACACATTATCAAACTTACAGTCGTATTTTTGCCATCATTCTCAATTATTCTACACTTTTCACAATGCTGGCTTTCGTCTCTAAAAGTCAACACATGCTTGCGTTTCAGCCGGCAGCACATTCGTCCTGTAATATCCTAACACACGCTATGCACTTCCTAACACACCAATGGATTAATCACAGCAAAAATACATAAATATATACATATATATATATATATATATATATATATATATATATATATATATATATATATATATATATAGTCATTCTTACCCTCAGGCAAAACATACAAGCTGTTAATGGCATCTAATGTCTGCGCTACAGTTGCGGATGGCAAAGGTACATGACGATTACACGGTTACCGCTTCTTCTGTACAGCTTGAAGTTTTGAATTTTGTGGCCTCAATTTAGCCAAGGGCTAGGTCTTATATCCTACCGCATCCTCCCTCTCGGATGACAGGGGTAAAAGTGGTGTTAAAAAATCTCAAACTAAGGCATAATTTTCCTATCTGTTCAATGAGTAAAAACTAGTTTTTCAATTATCTTCCTTATTTATGGGACGATTTTGGTCATTTAAAGTTGGAATTATTCTGTGAATTATTCTGTATTAATCTATCTATTAATTAGTTAGTTTGCAAAATGCATTTTAATATATGCATGCTTTAACTAGCTAAGTTGGGACTAACCATGATGTAACGAAGCTCTTTCACTCGATATTTCTATCTTACAAGAACACTATTTGAGAAAGTTTTTACACCTACCTCTAACATAACATTCCCGTTGTTGAAATATATAATCCTCCCTTGTGATACTTCTTTATTCTTTTCATAATTAAATATCCTTGTCCCATCGGTTACATAGAATAGGCCTCTATGTTTTAGCATAGTAAGTTTCATAACAGACAATAATAAGGGTGCGTTTTCATTGGCTATTGTATAAGAGAGTTCTCTACTTATGGCGTGCGGAATGATCAGATTAGAAAACCATGTGGTGAGACAGACTAAAATCACGACACAGAAATTAGCAGCCTGAAGGATGTCTAGCATAAGTACTAGCAACTATCGAAACACATGAGTGAGTAATAATCAAAAAAAGATGTATTAATCATGCACATATTTTACTTTGGATGCTGAAAATAAAGATTTTTCTGAAATGTTTTGTGTTTTTATTGCTAAACATAAAAAATGTATGCATCGCCACAACCACACATGAAAAGTTCAAAAATATATGCACTCAGTCATTATCAGCGTATGAAAAAAAAGAAGACGCAGTTCTACAACTAACATAATATAAATAACAAAAAAGATTTTAAGTTGAAATAGTTGTCTGATATGAGTACACGATGAAGTCAACATATCTGATTACATTGTGGTTTTTCTTATAAATGAGTTAACTACAGTCGGCAAAATTGGGGTCTGAGTCTCTAACTGTGGTATTAGCAATCCAGCTAACTGACTTGATTCGCGTTATATCAGGTCCGTTTTGCAATTCTGTTCACTTAAACATTGTTATTCATGCTTCTGCCTGTAACCAGACTTTAACTTTCTGATCACCAGTAAACTAGATGAATCTACATTAGCCGCAGAAATCCGTAACCATTTCAAGATTTCTAAAACTGAGGTAATTATTAAATTTCTTTATTTGTAGTAATTAAAATATTACTTGCTTCCATATATATGTGTGCAAAGTTCAGACTGTCTTTGACTTATGATATATGTTACTTATAATCACCCATATTTATGGCAACCATCCTATTAATATTATTATGTTATAATTTATACATTATAGAATGTTAATTTTATGTTATAATTTGTACACTGTATTATTCCACTATAAACAAAAAGTAATATTAGTTTTACAACTAAACAGATTTACACATTTTAGCATTCAGGCATGTCAGTGGTTAATATATCCTTATGGTTCATGTAGTATATTCCAATTACGATCATATCAACGTACAACAGTGTGGTCGGAATGGAACTCCTAAGTCTAGGACAGTCTGTATAAAATAACAAAACAAACAGTTGCCTGAAGTTTTCTACACAATTAATTGTTTGTACTTGAAAAGCCATTAAGAGTTTGGGGGAAAGTGGAAAAAGGAGAGCTGTAAAATACTGTTGAAATTCTTTCATGTTTCAGTTTTTAAAAACAAGAGAAATAGATGGATGTGTTTGTCAGCTGTCTGAAATTCCATGCCAGTATCATATATACTCGAATTTCTCCTTTCAAATAAGGTAGCAAAAATGTTCAGAATAATGTAAAATTGATCTCACAGTATATCACAAGTTAAATATTCATAATTCATTCATTTCCTTTCTTGTTCCGTATTGACCATGGAGCCACTATAGCAGTTGTCTCCTTGAAGGAAGCCTGCATTGAAGTACATGCTCTCTCTTGTAATGCTGTTTTCTGTCGCATTTTGTTTTACACAGTGAAGTTGTCAGCCCCATGAACAACCTCACTTTACAACACGCCTGAGGGGTCAGTAGGTCTATTCTTTGTATGTCTCCTTAGAAATCCCAGGGAACTGCATGGGATAAACTAAATATTGTTTTGGCTTAAAACATTTCATTTTAATAATTGAAATTGTCTATACCACAGATATTTGAATTTGTCCTTTTGGTTTTTTTAATTTGTGAAAGCACTTTAAATTGCATAATGTTGCAACTGTAATTTGTGTCAGGGCAGTATTTCAGTCTAGTCGTAACTACTTTTTTCTCTTAATTCTCCCTTTCTAATTGTTATTCTGGCTTCTGTTTTATTGTCATACGGAACAGTATTCTGCCTTGTCATGCGAGTCTTTAAACTTATCAATGTACTGAAAATAACATAAAGTAAGATGCATAGGAAAGAACTAAACTGATGTATATAGGTTCATATAATCAAAAATTCTTTAGGTAGACTTCCGCAATTTTCTGCTCACTTGTAGCAATTCTTCACTAGTTCTTCTATGTCAGCATTCATTTGAGGCCAGTAAAGCAATTCTTCATGGAGAACAACAAAGACAACAACCAAAAAGCTACAGACTTTCATAAATGGGTGCTTGCGTAGAATAGAGGGATTAAAATGGTATGACAAGGTTACCAATGTGGAACTGATGACAAGAACTGGACAAGTGCCAGTGGAACAAGAGATGAGAAGAAGACGATGGCGATGGATAGGACACACACTGAGGAAGCCTGTTGATAGCATTACAAGGCAGTCCTTGTTCTGGAACCCCCAGGGCAAAAGAGGCAGAGGAAGACCAAGAAGTACATGGAGAAGAGAGTTGGAAACAGAGGTGAAAATGATGAGGAGAACATGGAAAGAACTTGAGATGATGGCACGTGACAGGAGGACTTGGCATGTGTTTGTTGAAGGCCTATGCTCCTTTGGGAGTGGAGGGTTATGAATGAATGAAAGCAATTCTTGTGCTGGTTGTTTATACTTGACAATTCCCAAGTGTGTTTTATGGATCAGCTGCAACATGTCATGTTTTAAGCTTGGGGCACTACTAGTCTTTATCCTTTGAAAAAGGTAAAGGAACCCGTTACATGCCCATTGAGGCATATTGGGAATATGGTGTTAGGCCCATATTATCTTGACCGTCGGCACACGAGGGGTGATGTGGTCGGCATCACGCCGGCCGCCTTAACCTTCCCAGAGTAGCTCTGGTACCCATTTGGGGCTGGGTCGACCCAGGAGCCGTTTGTGGCCTAAAAATTTTCCGCCTCATCTGGGGATCGAACCATAGACCACTGCGCTAGGAAGCCAGTGCACTAACCACTATGCTACCGCGGCTCCTATTTATCCTTTGAACATCAGATTAGCAAATACTTACCAGTCTTTATCCTCTGAATATCAGATTATCAATTACTGACAGTTCAGCTTTGGCCTCTGAATATCAGATTAACAATTGCTGCCAGTTCAGCATTGGCCTCTGAATATTAGATTATCATTTACTGCCAGTGTCCTCTGAATATCAGTTTGTCAATTACTGCCAGTTCAGATTTGTCCTCTGAATATCAGATTATCAATTACTGCCAGTTCAGCTTTGTCCTCTGAATATCAGATTATCAATGACTGCCAGTTCAGATGTGTCCTCTGAATATCAGATCAATTACTGCCAGTTCAGCATTGGCCTCAGAATATCAGATTGTCACTGCCAGTTCAGCTTTGGCATCAAAAAAGGGTCGAACCTCTGGATTCCCCTTGTTGTAACTGTCTGGCCAACCTAGGTCAATAGTTTGTTTGTAAGGAGAGTTCACTTGTTGTGGCTCCCCTGTCAGGTACCATCCATTCAAGGTCTAAACCACATCTTCTTTTCCCTTCTGTGTGTCTTTTTGGCCTCACTCTACTTCCCTTACTCTGGGGATTCCAGAGAAATTATTGCCTTTGCTGTCTGTTGGTTTTCTCATTGTATATCATTATCCAATGCTAGAACCTTCTCATATCTTGTTCCACTGGTATTTCTCTAGTTCTTTCCATAAGTTCCACGTTGGCAATGGTGTCATATCATGTTAACCCTTAAGCTCTGCTCAAACATCAATTTATGAAAGTCTGTATCTTTCTGGGTATTGTTTTGATGTTCTCCAGGTTTCAGAGTCATACAGTAGATAAGCCTTGGCATTTGAGTCTTCTTCTTCTTTGATCCTTAGCCACCGACTGTCAGAGCAGTCAGTGGCCATCACGCCTGGTGGTGTCTTGTAGGGCAGCTACAAACTGCTTCCACTTTGTTCGGTCAGCGGCCATCCTTCGTAGCCACAGCTCTGGTTCATTTTTTGCATCTTGGCCTCCAAAGTTCACCGCCAAATTGTCTTTGGTCGACCTCTCTTTCACTTTCCTTCAGGAGTCCTTAGCATAGCTGTTCTTGTTATGGCGTCAGGATCTCTTCTCAGGACGTGGCCAACCCAACTTCAGGATTTGCCAGCAATGATGGTGTGCATGTCCTCTTGGTTATTTACTTACTTACTTAGTCGTTCCCCTTCTACCGTGAGGTGTAGAGGTTTGGAAGAGAGAGCGCCAGACTATCCTATCGGCTGTCTTCCTCCTGGACTGGTTCCATTCTAGTCCTCGGTCCTTCAAAGATTGTCTAATGTTGTCCTCCCAGCGGACTCTGGGTCGTCCTGGGGTCTGGATCCCTGGCTCTTTGTTTCCCATGCTTGTCGTGGTAGCCGATCTTCTCCCATTCTGCAGACATGGCCAAACCATCTTAGTTGGGACTAGGGGGTGGGATTTTAGGCCTTGACGTATTGTCTGGTTGCAGACCATGTCTCTTCTTGTTACTTCAACCACCTTCCTCAGATACCTCATTTCTGAGGTTTGGATCTGGCTTCTGTGGGTTGTAGTCATTGCCCATGACTCGCATCCATATGTCAAGACTGGGACATAGATGGGGCGGTATACAGCCATCTTCGTTTTCTAACCAACCTCTCTCTTGCTGAGGGAATCCTCGATTTATGACCTGAAAAAGTCTCCCAGCTGCTGCTTTTTGAGTGGCCAACTCTTCTTTAATGCATCCCTTTCGGTCTATACTAGCTCCGAGGTATTTAAAGTGGTCGACCTGCTCCAGGACCTGTTCTCCCAGCTTAATCTGATGTCTTCTTTCTTCTCGTGATAACACCATGGATTTTGTTTTAGAGCTGCTTATGACCATCCCTCTCTTCTCCAGCTCTTCCTTCCAGACTTGCAGGTTGGATTGGAGATGTGCCTCTGATTTAGCAATCAGGGCAACATCATCAGCAAATGCCAGCTCTGAAATACAGACCTGTCTTATCTTCCAGTACCCAAATGAATACTTTCTTGTTCTCTCCTTACATGCAATGATGACATCGTCCATGAGGAGTATAAAAAGATAAGGTGACAGGATATCACCTTGTCTTATACCAGTGGTGGTCCTGAACTCTTCTGACTTATGGTTTGCTGTTCTCACATAATTTCTGCAAGACTTGTAGAAGCTCTGTATAGCATGAATCAGAGGTGCTGGAATGTTCTTCCTTGCCAAACAGTCCCAAAGTTTGCTCCAGGGGACCCTGTCAAACGCCTTTTCCAGATCTATGAAACAAAGATGCATCTCACTCTTATACTCAAGGGCCTTTTCACTCAGCTGTCTGAGTGTGAAGATTAGGTCTTGAGTACTTCGGTTTGCTCGGAATCTGCACTGGACCTCATCCAATTGTGGCTCAGCTAGGCGTCAGAGTCTCTGCTCTAGGATTCTAGAGTTGATTTTATCAGGGACACTGAGAAGGGATATGCCTCTATGGTTTCCACATTGTCGATTGTCACCCTTTTTAAAAATTGGTGTTATGATGGCAATCTCCCAATCCTTTGGTATGGTCTTGTTGCACCACGCTGCCTGTAGGACCCTTAAGAGTAATAGGTCGCCTGATGCTCCCATGTACTTAACCATTTCTGGTGTTATACCATCATGCCCTGCTGCTTTGCCCATCTTGATTTTCTCCAGTGCTGCCTTCAGTTCTTCCATCTTTATGTCATCTTCATGACCATTGGTTTCCTCTTCTGTGCTAGTGGTTATCACTTCTGATGCTTGACCTTGCTCACCATCAAGGAGTTCTGAGAAATATTCTTTCCATCTTTCCATTACTTCCTTCGGGGCAGTAAGCAATTTGCCTTGCTTGTCCTTTATAAATTTGAGAGGGCATTGTTTTTCCTTCCTCATGTTCTTTAGGGTCTTATAGAACAATTTTTGGTTTTCTTGCGCATCTTTTTCTAGCTTTTCTCCAAATTCTTCCCAGGACTTCTGTTTTGCTGCTAGCACCTTGTTCTTTGCTTCTGTTCTGAGTATCACATATTCTCTATATTTCTCCATTTGTCCTGCTGTGTTTTAGCTCCTAAGTATTGTTTCCATGCCATTTTCTTCTCTTATTTTCTCTTTGACTTCCTCTGTCCACCAAGGTGTCCTCTTTCTCTTGTTCCCAAGTCGGACTTCACCACATGCTTCTGTAGCAGCTGTCTTTATGATGTCCTTGAATTTAAGCCAGAGGGTTTCCAAGTCATCAGGTTATACTTCTGTGTTGCTCACCGCTGCAGCAATAAGCCCCTGATATCTGGTCTTAATTTCTGGTTCTCTCAGCTTGTAGATCTTAATGCTCATTTCTCCCACTCGTTTACTTAGTTTCTTGCGTGATGTTGGGCAGTTCCTAGGCTGAGCAACTCTTTCAGTTGTTCTTTTGATTGTAAGCAGGTAGTGATCACTTCCAATCTCTGGCTTCTTTAGACTCTAGCATCCTGGACATATTTGAATGAGCTCCTCCTTACAATGGCATAGTCGATCACTGACTTCTCATTCTTTGTTGGTTCACATCTAGTGTATGCATGTATGCGCTTATGGGGGAACTTCGTGTTTGTAATGATCAGATTCTGCTCACTGCAGAATCTAAGGAGTCGCTTTCCATTGTCATTGAGAGTATCTTCTCCATATCTTCCGATAACTCCACCCCATCTAGCATGGTCATTTCCAACTCTGGCATTGAAATCTCCAAGCATGATAATTTCATCTAGGCAGTCATCCACTGTCCTTTGAAGCAGCTCGAAGAATTCCTCCTTGACCTCTGCTCTCTCATCCTCATTTGGCCCATACACTATGACCAGGTTGACTATGGTTTCTCCTTCTTTTAGTTTTACAACCATAATGCGCTCCGAGACAAAGTTCCATCCCTTGATACTATCTTTTTGGTTTTTGGCCACAATGCAACCCACGCCCCCTTTAGCTCTTTCAGATGTGGGTACACCACTGTAGAGCAGCGTGTTGCCATCAAGATCCATGACTCCTTGTCCTTTTTTCTTTGTTTCCGTTATAGCCAGGATTTCTAGTTTTGCTTTCCTCATCTCTTCCGCCAGCTCCTCTTCTTTCCCATTTATACTTCTTGTGTTCCAAGTTCCATAAGTCTTAGTCCGTAGTCCGTTCCAGTTCGTCGCCTTTAGAATCAGTCCGGTTTTCTCTCTTGTTCTTCTCATAATCAAAAGTTTAAGGCAAACAGGTGATTTGCCTGTTGTGCCTTTGCATGGTGGAGGGGCTGCCTCCATGTAGGCTGCCCTCCTCCTTTTTTAGCCGGGCTTGGGACCAGCCTAGGCGGAGTTCTCTTGGTTACTCCGAGTAAGTAGTTCTAGGTTGGTGGTGGTATTTGGCCAAAAGATTCTGAGAATTTTCCTTGGGCTGATTGTGTGAAAGGAGGATAGTTTACACTTTTCCTTCAGCATTTGAGTGGGAGATTCTTATTTTTGTGTTGAACTTGATAACTTTATATATCATTACATTTCCTAATGCAGTGAAAGCTCCTGTTCCTTTTGAATTATTATTTCTATACCATTGTCTGTTCCTCCAACTTTATATTGCTGCTCATGTATATGTATGCTTCCACATCGTATAGGGATGTATCTCCCAGTGTTGGCTGGCTATCATTTGTTGCATTTATTATCAAAATCTGTGTGTATTTTCAGACCCAGTTGTTATGGCTGCTGATCAAGTATTCTCATTTTGTTTTACATCTGATTACAGCTAAGGCACAAAAGAACTAGGTCTTCAACATAATTTAAATCATCAAGCTGTCAGACCCCATTCGAAATCAATTTCATTTGATTGATGATGGTGTTTTGATAATCTAATCAAAAGATTATAAGAAGAGAAATTGTGATCCCTACTACACTCCAGTTCTTACCTCAGAGGGCTCAGCAAATTGTCTTTCATGAAGAATTCTGCATTTCTTGTAAAGTTTTCTTATGAACTTAAGAATGACTCCAGAATGCCTCATCAGTTTCTGGTGCAATCCACAGTCCAAACTATTGAATGCCTTTTCAAGTTCCAGAAGTTTGATGTAAAGTAGTGAGCTCAGTTCCAGGCTCTGTTCAGCTGTTATGAGCAATATATCTCTGGTTTGAACAGAATCTGTTTTGTCAAAAACCTGGCTGAACTATCTATGACCTCATTTAATCTCTCATAGATGATCGTGTTTGATATATTTCCGGGCACTGATAATATTAACATTATTACTGTCATTTGTGAATTTTTGCAAACCTCACTTCTTTGGCAGCTTGACCAGATATCCTTCCTTCCAGTCTGCTGATAATTCTTCTTTCTCCCAGACTTCACTTAGTAATTTGCGTAACAATCTCAGTGATTGCTTTGATGGCTTCAGCTTGAATGCCACTTGAGCCTACAGCTTTTCCATCTCTTAGACCTGTTTCTATATTTGCCTTTAGGTTACTCATAAAAATTAATGTCTTTTCTTACCTTTTCATCCATATGTTGTAGCCTGGTGTAAAATTCGCCTGTCAACGGATTCTTCTTTATTATTGGTTGGTGCCAAACATTGGATGATGTTTTTCCATTTGGCAGTTTTGAATGCAGCTGATATTAATCCTAGTCCCATTTCTTTCTACTCTAGATCTTTCCACATTTTATATGACAGCATTAGTGCCACTTATGGTATGGTATGTACTTTCTTCCTGATGTCCTGAGGACATCACTATTTCTTCTGTGTTCAGTTTCTTTTTCTTTTCTATTCCCTTCTACCATGTTGTGCACAGTCCTTGGATGTCAGTTTTACAGTTTCTCATTTTTTGCTGCCACCTGTGCACTTTTCTCTTGTCCATTTATTATTTGACCATTCCAAGTACCATCTCTGGAGATACTCCAAGAAGAAAAATGTTGAGTTAGCAGCCAGTCTTCTTTCAACTTTCTCTGGGCTACTTCATAAACCTCCTTGATATAGGCCCTTCTACTGTTTTGTTGGCCGAGTTGAAATATCTGAATTGCTTTATTGGAATGACTTATTCACATTTCTTTTTTTTTTTAAAGTATTTTTTAGTTTAACGCTACTACATGGTGGGGTAGCTGGTTCCATATCCAACCATCCTTAGTTACTTGTTACTTTGTTCAACATGCTTGGTAGGTCACAGAGTTACTCTATTCTTTGCTCCCCTGCCCTGGTAACATATAGATGATTTTAAAAAGTACTAGCTTGCATTTATACAGTACTTTTAGTCTTAATGCAGCTTAATATCAATCATGTATCATCTTTATTAAAATTATTAAAAACAACAATTGACACAATCACCCACAGACAAGGAGGATACTGTTCACTTAATCTACTTAAAATCTTTCCCTGTCCTTGGTAGGTGAGGCTAATCTTTTAAGAATACTAAATTTCTATAAATTCTTTAAAACAATCTATTGATCTACAACTGTAAACACAATTTTTGTAACTTCTTTTTAAAAAATCTATTGATTTACATCGATTTTATCATATCAATATGTTTAACAAATTTTAAAATGAAACCTTCTTAAAAGTTAAGTTAAAACTACAATTTCTAAAATCTTCATGTACCACCAGAAGGCCATTCACGTAAAACCAATGGTATGCATATCACCATATGAAAAGCATTGATCATCTTGATAGTGTGAGTCCTCAACTTCCAGTCTCCAGCATTAAGTGTCATTTATACTGTTCACTTTTTTCATGCCAGGTTGTCAGTCTTTTCTCTATCCTGTCTGTGTTTTTGTCTGTACATACATTTCTCATGTTACCATAATCTGCTCTAAACGTTCCTGTATTCAAAATGTGCTCAATAAAAGTGGACAGTCTTTTACATTATTTTTGCACCTATTTTATTGTGCGCATTGGCTTCTTCTGTTATGGTATGATATGCATTAACATCTTTCAGGATATCTTCATTGGACCTGTTCTGTTATAGTGTGCATTAGCTTCTTTCAGGATATCTCATTAGACCTTTCTGTTACATTATGGTATGCATTGACTTCTTGCAGGATATCTTCATTAAACCGGTTCCATTATGGTATGGTATGCTTTGACTTCTTTCGGGATATCTTCATTAGACCTTTCTATTACATTATGGTATGCAATGACTTCTTTCAGGATATCTTCATTAGACCTTTCTATTACATTATGGTATGCATTGACTTCTTTCAGGATATCTTCATTAGACCTATTCTGTTATTATATGGTATGCATTGACTTCTTTCAGGATATCTTCATTAGACATGTTCTGTTATGGTATGGTATGGATTAGCTTTTTTCAGGATATCTCATTAGAACTTTCTATTACGTTATGGTATGCATTGGCTTCTTTCGAGATATCTTCATTATGCTTGTTACACTATATTTTGGACAAATCCCATAGTAATAAGAATTTGTATCATGCTGTCTGAAGAGTAGCATTTTGCTTTGCCTCAATAACATAAATAAATGAAGATTTGCTGATTTGATTGTTACTTGATGTAATCTCTAGTCAGGAGACCAGGCTGGCCAGCATGAAAAAGATAAATCAGACGAGAAAATCTTTTTTACATTGATTGGTATCATTGCAGTCATTGCTGTTACTTTCGTCGTCACTCTCGCTGTGCTTATACACAATATACACAGGTAAGTTTGACTCAAAATTTATGTATGTTTGACAGTTTCATAAAACTTATACACAATATCCACAGGTAAGTTTGACTAAGAATTTATGTAATGTTTGACAGTTCCATAAAACTTATACACAATATCCACAGGTAAGTTTGACTCAAGTTTTATGTGTATTTGATTGTTCCATAAAACTGAAGCTGCCTGTTGCACCAATGCATGGTCTAGATCGTGTCAGAAATTGTTGTGTGTGATACTCAAAAAGCTGCTAAATTCACCATCATCATCATCAACATTATTTAGTTGTCCAAAGAGCATAAGATTTCAACAAACTTATGCCACCTCTTAGCGCCATGGTAGCGCAGTGGTTAGTGCCCTGGATTCCCAGCTCAGCGGCCTGTTTCGATCCCCAGTTGAGGTGGGATTTTTTTAGACTGCAGATGGCTCCAGGGTCGACCCAGCCTCATGAATTGGGTACTAAAGCAACTCTGGGAAGGTTAAGGTGGCCAGCATGATGCTGACCACATCACCCCTAGTGTGCCGTATGGTCAAAAAAATATGTGCCTAACACCATATGCTCAATATGCATCAATGGGCGTGTAACAGGGATCCTATGCCACCTCATCCTGTCCCATGCCATCAGCTCAATGTCTTCCTGATCCCTTTCATATCTGTCTCCAGCTCTCTTCTCCATGTATTTTGTGGTCTACCTCTGCTTCTGTTAAACTGGGAATTACAAAACAAAGGCTACCTGGTAATGCTATAAACAGGTTTCCTCATTGCGAGTCCTATCCTTTGCCAGCATCTTCTTCTCATCTCTTAAATTCATCAAAAGGAGACAAAATTTTAAATAAAGAAATCAGAACATTAACTGGTGCAACAGCATTCATTCTCCAGCTTAGAGGGGAAAAAAAGGTATTTTGGATCTTCTGTCAGCTACTATTTCAAACCTTCAGCAACAGAAGATCAGGCTTCAGGACAAGCGCCATCTGGAAGGAAGGAATCGATGGCATAAGTGAAATACTGAATAAACTTAATCTGACACTAGACACGACAAAACACTTCCCATGTCATCTACAGGTATAGGCAGAAAATAATCTAATCGGAGAATAATATGTGGTCACAAGTGGAGAAGATATGGAAAGAACGTGAGCCGATGGCATGTGACAGGAGGACTTGGCATGTGTTTGTTGAAGGCCTATGCTCCTTGGGGAGCTAAATGGTATTGATTGATTGATTGAAGTGGAGAAGATGATTTTAAATACTGTGTCAGTTATTCAATACGATAATACCCGCCATAAGTACTTTGGTCGGTCAGTCACATTTTGCACACCGTCATTTGCGCACTTTTTCTTTTAACTTTCAACCACAGCTAAGGGGGTGCAACTGTGGTTGAAAGTTAAACAATAATTGTATTGTTTCCCTGTATACGTACTCTCCCAAAAATAAAAAAAGTGCGCAAATGAAGGTGTGCATGAACAGTTTGATTATGGAAAGAAGCCAACAACACGATTGATAAACAGTACATGAACTGGAGTTTCGTCAAACTTCAAACGTTGTTCTCAGAGGCAACAATTACGAGACATGTCATAAAAGAAATGTTAGTTATTTAGTCAATTTACAGTCCATTAGATCATTGTCACTGCTCCACATGTCATTTAGGTAAGGTTACTCCTTGTCTTCATATTTAATACATCCAAATAATTTTCACTACAAATATCTAATGACGGTCGCCTGCAATGAAATGACCACAGTAGTGATAGTACCGTCTGTAATACATGTAACAGAAACAACACACTATAATTAATAATCTGTCAATGTTGACGGGTTATTGCAAGTTAATCATAATTTATTCATCATATTTGACAGTTAATGCAAAATTGTACTGCTGGTACACTCTTCATGTTATTCCAGTTGACAGATCACATATGTTCATGTTATTACAGAAGAAAGCTGGCTCTAATTACAATATAGATTGACAAGAGTTGTGTCAGTTTCTTTGTAAAATTTCTAACATTTTCTTTATCATTCAGATTCAAAAGGAAGCTAAAAGCTGCCACTCTTGAAGTTCATGGTAAGTTATTAACTCTTTCCGTACGTAATTATTTTCAGCTCTGGACGGAATTATTTTTAAGCCCCAAAAATTTACACATACATAATTTACGTTTACTGACAACGTGTGTCTAATCATGAGTTAAGTATAACATATTATATATCAAATTAAAGTACATTGGATGAACAATATAAATCCATATGCCTTTCTAGCTAATTTTATGTTATGTTTATGTTATAACAGATAACATGTACACGGAAAAAAAGATAACTTGAAATTTTGAACAAAAATTTTCGACTTACGTAAGGCCTGTAACATAAATTGTTATCACAATACAGTTTCACTGCTCTCTTTGTGCAGGTAATCCATTTAGAAACACAGAAAAAGTAAGAAAGTTATGGTTGATCACACAGTTTGTTCACTGTTCACATATTAGTAACATATCCCATTATGGCGATACGACAAAACACGATTAAAGATGAAGATAAATGTGAAAAATTCCCTTCAAACGCAAATAAAAGACGTTGAAGCTTGTTGAAATTTGCCCAGTTTTGTGTTTACTTCCGTTCGAGATAAATTCCGGGCAGTATAAAATATCAGAATAGAAAGAAACAACGAAATAAATCAGCGTCTTTTAAAAGATCTTGCGGTCCCAGCGATCGGCCATTGTGTCTTTTAAAAGATCTTGCGTACGGAATCAGTTAAATTATGACAGATTTAAAACAAGTTTTTATTATCACTGGGAGCTGTGGTAGTGCAGTAGTTAGTGCACTGGCTTACTAGCTCGGTGGTCCATGGTTCGATCCCCAGTTGAGGTGAGATTTTTTAGTCTGCAGCAGCTCCGGGGTCAACCCAGCCTCATGAATTGGGTACCAGAGCAACTCTGGGAAGGTTAAGGCGGCTGGCGTGATGCTGATCACATCACCCCTCGTGTGCTGATGGTCAAGAAAATATTTGCCTAACATCATATTCTCAATATGCCTCAAAAGGCATGTAACAGGATCCTTTACCTTTTTATTATCACAAAATCTGTGTGTTAACCATATTTTTTTTCAAATATAACGTCATTTATATCCAGCCCTGTATAGATCCTGCAGGGTCTCTTATGAGACAACGAAAGAATATGACTACTGTTACCTCAGGCATGACCATTCAAGGTAATTAATATGAGGTTGTGCATAGGACTGGCAACCTCATCATATAAAACAAGTTGCTACAGAAACAACCACTGTAGTAGTCTTCTTCTTCTTCTGTCCTTAGCCACCGACCGTCAAAGCAGTCAGTGGCCATTACGCCTAGTGGCGTCTTAGGGCAACAGCAGATAGGTTTTCTTTGCCATTGTTTCCCATCACACCTAGTGGCGTCTTTAGGGCAACGGCAAATCAACCCATTTGCTGTTGTTTCCGTAATCGAAGTGACTGGCAAACGGGTGATCAGCCCGTTGTGACTGTAGTAGTGTGTGAATGTTTTTTGCAGGCTTCCTGCAAGGGGGAGCCAGATGCAGTGCTTTTGTGGGTTGTAGTCATTGCCCAAGTCAAGACTGGGACATAGGTGGAGCGGTATAGAGCTATCTTCTGTCTTCTTGCAAATTTCTCATTTGCTGAGGAATCCTCAATTTATGGCCTGAAAAAGTCTCCCAGCTGTTGCTCTTCAGGTAGCCAACTCTTCTTTGATGCCTCCCTTCCGGTCTATGATAGCTCCAAGGTATTTAAAGTGGTTGACCTGCTCCAGGACCTGTTCTCCCACGATAATCTGATGCATTTTTTTCCTCTTGTGATATCAAAATGGTTTTTGTTTTGGAGCTGCTGATGACCATCCCTCTCTTCTCCAGCTCTTCCTTCCACATTAGTGGTATATTTTTCTGTCAAATGTCTTAGTCTAGCATTAAGTGGTTAATACATACAATTGGTAATTTCATCTGTGGCATTTTGTTCTGTAAATTTATATAATTTTACTACAATTTTTATACAGTTTAACTGAAACAGTAGTAGCAAAAGAAAGGAAGCACATATTTGATGTGGCCCCATTAATGTTGATATATTTATAGCACCAGTCCATTAAGAATTAGTTATAAAGTTAAAATATATTTGTCCATGATAATATTCATATTGTCCAGCATAAATATTCATATAATCCACTGTCCCATCTATTCAAATTAACTTTATTGAATGGTCCTTTTGAAATATTAACTAAGTAACCACAGTTAGCCGGTTCCAGGATGGAAACATTTTAGCACCACCCTCCAGGTTATTCAGCTGTAAATGGGCACCTGACTACACTCTGGAATTAAGGAAGGCAAAGATAGTGAGCAAGGGAACTGGTCACCCCACTTCATAAATAAAACTGGACCACGTTTTGTGAAGTCTCTGACACTTCACTCCCCTATGGCAGTTTCTGCTATGGTTCCACCTTAACTGTGTAGCCAGACATAAGCTTAACTGTGTAACCAGACATAAGCTTAACTGTGTAGCCAGACATAAGCTTTACTGTGTAGCCAGACATAAGCTTAACTGTGTAGCCAGACATAAGCTTTACTGTGTAGCCAGACATAAGCTTAACTGTGTAGCCAGACACAAGCTTTACTGTGTAGCCAGACATAAGCTTAACTGTGTAGCCAGACATAAGCTTAACTGTGTAGCCAGACATAAGCTTAACTGTGTAGCCAGACATAAGCTTAACTGTGTAACCAGACATAAGCTTAACTGTGTAGCCAGACATAAGCTTAACTGTGTAGCCAGACATAAGCTTAACTGTGTAGCCAGACATAAGCTTAAATGTGTAGCCAGACATAAGCTTTACTGTGTAGCCAGACATAAGCTTAACTGTGTAGCCAGACATAAACTTTACTGTGTAGCCAGACATGAGCTTTACTGTGTAGCCAGACATAAGCTTAACTGTGTAGCCAGACATAAGCTTAACTGTGTAGCCAGACATAAGCTTAACTGTGTAGCCAGACATAAGCTTAACTGTGTAGCCAGACATAAGCTTAACTGTGTAGCCAGACATAAGATAGACTTTACAGTTTTAAAGATACTTTTGTATTTGATCAGATTATGTAAAGTATTATCTCTATATCCAATGCTGGCTAAAAAGGATCTCATACTTTTTCTGTGTCATTGTTGTGTTCTGTACTTTTGTTTGATAGTGCACACTTATGGACTTTTTTCTGCCCACTACTTGAGGTCTGTTCTCACTCATATAGCTCTCGTTCTCCTGCTAGTTGCTGTCAACTTTTTCTTTAAAAGTGGTTGAAAAATAGTGTCACTTCTCTGTATATTGTTAATATGTTTTATTTGTTATGTTTGGTACAGTATGACAAATTGCTGGGCATAATTGTTAGATTGCATGGAGCCTTAAAGTCCAGGAAAATTATTATGAAACAGAACCTGCATTATTGCAATAACTCTCTTCATCAGAGAACAGGATGCAACAAAACTGCACACATTAAAAAAATCAGAAAAAGAAAAACAAAATGTGAGAGTACATAACCATCTAATGAGGAAAAAAAGATAGCAATATTTATAAAAATAAACCATTTTTGTTCCATTTCAAGCAGTCTGTTCTGTTATGAACGAACAAAATCTTTATTTCATCAGGGTAAAGAAATAGGCATAATTGCCTTTTTACATTTCTGCCCTGCAATACAATTTTCAGCATTTTACAAATTAAAATTAAAATATTAATAACTTCAGACAGGATCAATTAATATTATCAACACAATCAGTAACTGAGCACACACCAGTACATTTACTCATAGTCATTCACGCACATAGAGAGAGGGATAGAGAGAGAGAGGGAGAGAAAGAGAGAGAGAGAGGTCAAGCAATAAAGCTACTTAACTCTTAGTATACGAGCGGCCTCTAAGAAAGGCTGATGATCGATCCCCGTCAATAGCGAAAATGTATAGGTGAATGCATGTTTAAAACCACTGAACAATTTAGTTACATGCATGATATAGGGGTTTCATTTCTTCACATTTTGATATAACACTTTATGTGTTATCTTTATAAATAAATTATTTATTGCAAAATCTGTAACGGTGGTCATGAAATTAGCTCGTATACTAAGAGTTAATATTAAAAATTCAATTTATAATTGAAAATATTACAATGACAGTTAAATGCTCATGGAAACATTGAAATAACTGAAACAGAATTGTCGTTAAATGTGTGTACACAATTTCATGACATGTGAATACTTTTAAGAATGTTAAACTAGTGAAATAAAATGTGAAGGATTTTTAAGCCATAAAACAAGCTATTTTGTACCTTGAACTTGTGGGGAAAATGCAGGAAAGCTACAAACAGTGATCCAAGAACAAGAGCAAATGACTTCATTTTCAAAGAGTTCATAATTGAGCATGCAGGTCCGTCTAAAATTGTGCCCTTTCTTTCTCTCATCTTTTGTAATGCATCCATTCATTCTCACATGTAATTTAAATATTAATTTAAAATAATGGAACATTATAAAAGTAATATAACAGCATACGCACATTTACAATATTCAATCATAGTCATGAAATAAATTATGTTTTAAAAAAAAACAACAACAACAAAATCATCAAAACCTCCATACAGTATAATAGATAATGACTTGGAAATATAATTTAAATTGGGGGGGGGGGGGGGGGTGTATATAATCAGCACTTATGAAGTATTCAAAATGTCTGTGACTGTAGCAATAGAGAGCATGTTTATCTTGTGATTTGTAAGCTTGTTCAAAGGTTGAGTAGCAGAGTAAGTTAAACATTTCTTAATAAGTGATGCCTAGGCTTGGTTCAATAATTTCTGTAAGCATTGACTGCCATCTTCTATTATATTTTAAAAGCGACCACAGAAAAGATGGAGCTAATTTGTCAAGGGGAAATTGTGGGTGGGGAAGGTGTAAAATGGTGCCAGTTATCAGTAAACATTTTATTTATTCCTAGGAATAGATCCCATGAAGCACGACACCTTTCCTGGCCTGAATAACGAGAGCATAAAGGCGTAAGTGACCTACATTTCTTTAACTTTTAAATGTATTCATTTCTTATGTAATCCAACAGTCATAGCTTAATATTCAACAGTTAGGCAGATTACCTTTGCATCCATGGCTTTGATTCACAGGCAACACAAAAATGTGTAAACATTTCACTTCACTACAACCAAATGTGAGTGGAAACCATATCAGCTATTTGTTTCTAAAGATGAAAGTACCAATTCAATTTTTTTTTTAAATCTTTTACTTCACTAGTAACATTCTTAAAACTATTTTTATTAAAGTAATTTGAGAACCATTGTAAAGATTGTTCATGGAAAATCAAACACGAGTGAACTGTTGACTAAATAAATAAACACCTTGAATTTTAATAATCTTTTGATTTTTTAATGGACTTATTTGAACAAGAATTTCTTCCTGTTAAAAAAAAATCACAGCTGAATTACATAAAACGGGAATTACAAAGCAGTAATTATAAGCCATATAGAACTTGGATAAATCAAGTGACATCACTGAAGAATCAGGTTCGTGTTAATATCGTAATAATAATAGCCCCTTCAGTCATAACTGACTATGGGAATGCGCCCCTGAGGTGACAGCCCTCAGCTGCTTAGTTTCTTGTCTTCCTTTTGACGTTTTCTCCTCTCTTCTGCTTGCTGTGAGAGTTTTTTTTTGCCCAGTCTGAGGTGCTGCTTTAGAAAGCATTGCCACTTGGTGCGATTGGCAGCTTCATCCTCTCAGGTTACCTGAATTATGTCTCTCTTGCACACATCCTTGAACCTCGGCTGTGGTCACCCATCTGTTCTTTTGCCATCTGCCAGTTGTCCGTAGAAGATATCTTTTGGGATGCGACCATCTTCCATGTGGCGGTCATGGCCAAGTCTGCATAGAATGCACTGTCTAAGCAGTGTATACATGCTTTGAAGGCCAGCATGTGATAACACCTCGACATTTGTTACTTTTTCCTTCCACAAAATACTAATGATGTAGCGTAGATCTGTAGGTAGAAGGTATTGAGCCTTCTTCTTGCTTAGCATAGGTTGTCCATGTATCACTGCCATATAGAAGTGTGCTGGTGATGCAGGTGTTATATACTGCAGCTTTGATCTTCGTTTGAGTTTGGAGTTTCCCCAAACATGCTTTTGTGGGCGGGCAAAGGTGGCTGCAGCTTTGCCAATGTGACTGTCAATTTCTGTGTCCAGAGAGAGTTTGTCATTGAGGATTGACAACAGGTATGTGAAGTGGTGTAGCACTGCCTATTCATAGTTATCGATAGTGGTAACTGGTGCAACATCCACATTCTGACCCAGCACATTTGTTATCTTTAGATTTATTGTGAGGCAATTGTGAAGCCATTTAGTATCATATAATATCATTCAAGTTATGCATTTTTCAAAAACAGTACATTATTTACTAACAGTATAGTTAGAATGTGAAGTTCCTAAAGACAAAAAATCAGATTTAAAGTTTAAAATTTTGAATTGTAAGAATACATCACTTTCATATGTACCACTTTTGGCCTCATGATCTGTTCCAATCATTGCTAGATCTTCTGTTTATCTCCCCTCAGTGGGTTATCTGTTTGATCCAAGGAGACACCCCATACATTTAGTTGGTTCCTAACAGAATTTCTGCATCACCTCCATATTAGTCCTACTTACATTTTCAGTTATGAAGGTTGTGATTTAACTTTTAAAAAAATACTTTTTCAGAGCCAATCCCATTTTCATGAGAGATGATCTGGTATTGGATGAAAGCAAGTTTGTGGATGATTATGATCACGTTAACACAGATGATGGTGACACACTCAGGTAAAGCTACTTTATTACACTAGCACAGTTAGCTACTGTATCTACTGCCATATACGCGTGGTCTTACACCAGCTCATATACTTTGCATCCATCTCATTCAAAAATGTCCTTCTTTCTTGCATAAAAAAAAAAGAAAAGTAAAGGTAGACCTATAGCAGATACTGCCATAAGGGAGTGAAATGTTAGAGACTTAACACATTAACTACCTCGAGCCAGTGGGACTGACTTTTGAAATCCTATCATTTGGACCGCGAGCTGCTCAGAGCGTCGATCTATGTTTAGTAATAAAATGAATGAAAAATGTACTGAAACACTTTCTGATCTGGTTCGAGATTATAAGTTGCCACTGGAAAACAAATTTCCAAAGCATGGTTGTTGTAGAACACCGGAAAATTGATATTATTTTCATATTTTTCAGCGTTTTGGGTTAGTTACCAAATCGTGTAAAACTTTTTACCGTGGCAACTAGTGATAGGACCACAAAAAATGCTTGTACATCTCGCCTAACTGCTGAATAGGCTAGAAACTTGTTTCAACAATTGACTGGTAGATCTAGCGACGAGGACAAGAGTGAAAACGGTGTGTACATTGATTGAAATAGTGATTTTGATAGAGATGAGGCGCAAGCAGTTATAATTGTGAAAATATGGCAAGTCCTTGGCCATCGGAGTGCTGTTAAATAGCAACAACCTCTATTAGAGTTACAAATGGTGCTTATTGTAATAGACCTTCATTTATCTTTAAAATGACGTGTAATTCATAAAAATCTGTAAACAATTACGAAAACTACGGCTAACTTTGTGCTTAAACTTACAGGATGAAAATTTGGCCACAGTGTGTTTTTCAATTCAGTAGTTAATGTGTTAACTATACTAGATCTGTTATACTATGTCTAGCTTTATGAGATGGAGTGATCAGTTTCCATCTTTGCTGCCTTTGTCTTCCCTAAGTCAAGAACAGTTCAGGTTTTGAACCCACAAAATGGCAAGCTTTTCTCTTACATTAGGGTAAAAAAATAGTAATAATAAATGGTATTAGAGCCAGATTTATAAATGAACAATAAATACACTAGAAACATGGGACCTTTTGGGGTCGCTCTTCATCAGCCACAGTTAGAGAGGAAAGAAAGATGAGAAATGTAAAAAAAGCTATTAGAAAATGACAAAAAATGTGGCAAACATGTGGCAAAAATAATAATTAAACTAATAAAAATACAAAAAAATAGTCATGAATAAACAAATAAATATATTTAAACAAAAAAGAAATGTAGGCCTAATTGCAAAGAAATTAAGTGTGAAAAACAAAGAAAATCAGATTTGTCTTTTATCATTTTTTAATACCTTTCTATATTTCTCATTTTTGTTTCATGTTTGTGGCTGGTGAAGAGTAACCCTAAAACATCACGTGTTTCAAGTTTTTATTTTCCCTCGTAAAACTGACCTCAAAACTATTTTTAATTAATTTTTTTTTTACTATCTATTATCAGTTTTACAGCAGCTTCCTTCATCCTAGTGCCCCATTAGCTTCCAGGGGTCTCTGAAAAGACAAAGAAAGATTAGGGCTACTGCACCCTCAGAATGTCGTACAAGGCAGCTAAAATGAGGTTGTGCACGGGGCTGGCAACCTCATGTAAAATAACTTACCATAGAAACCACCACTGCAAAAGCTTGGGCACAGAAAAAAAAGGATTGCTTCCTTCTGATATGTGCAGTAAGCATTCTTTGCGCACTGCCTTCTTTCAGGACATTACTCTTAATAGCTGCCTGTGATTTTACAAAATATGATGGAAGACATGAGGAAGTCACCGTTATATTCTCCCTTGTAGAATTGTAGATCAAAACAAGCTAATGTGGTACCTATTTTCTTTACCCTCACTACAGATTTCATTTATTTATTCATCCATCCACTATCTTTCTGCCTTATATCATTTCCACTTCCTTACCGCTTTCACACACTTTTTACCTGCCCCTTCTGTCACTTCCCTTCTCACTTATTCTTTCTCAAACATTTGTCTGCATTAACACCTTTTCGTTATCATTCTATATATTTTCTCAACTTTATTCACCACTCTGTTTTCTGTATTATAATAAAAAGTGTACAAATATAACTAATGGAAGCAAATATATTAGCAGTAAAACACAAGTATAACAGTAGGAGAGACAAGATATTCATATGCTGAATTTTCAAGACAAGATGGGAAGGAGTGAGTATCCAAGACAATGTTGGATAAATAGCATAGAAATAAGCTTCAAAGAACTGGAGATGATAAATTAGGGATATGGCATCAGGTATAAAAAGAGCAGAAAAGGACTGTATATGAAGCTTAGAGCTAAGAAAGCTGAAGGCTAAAAACGCATCTGAAAATCTTCTTTTACCACAAAACTAAGAATCTATGAGAGTTGCTTACTTTCTTCACTTCTGTAGGATGTGGAATGGTGGGGAATAATGAAAAAGAAAATGTCCAGATTGTAATATTTCTATACAACATGCCTAAAGAAAAATCTCTGAATATTTTTAGTCGAAAACCATCACCAACCAAGAACTGCTTTTTCTGAACAATCAAGAAGATATGCACACCATCATAGCAGATATACTCTGGAATTTGGATAGGCATGTCCTCAGAAGAGACCCCAACACCATCACAAAATGGCTATGCTGTGGACCCCAGATGAAAGATGACAGAGAGGCCAAACTGTGGAGACAAAGAGGAAAAGCATGAACCAGAGTTGGGGTACCACACAAAACATGGCCACAGACTGAGCAAAGTGTAGATTGTTGCTGCCCTTCATGATGCCACTAGGGATGATTGGTCACTGATTGCTTTGTCAGTCAGCAGCTTTGGATTCAACTGTGATTTAACAGTTGAAGAAGCAGAAAGTTGGAAAGGAAGACAACCATATAAACTAGGCCTATTCCTTCAAGTGTTTAACATATTTTGTTCAGGTTTCATACATTATTATGAATATTTAAAAAATTAAATATCTTGGAATAATTAAGTCTATGCCATGACTCAGCAACATCAGTTTGTTTTTATACCAAAGTTGTTGTTGTTTTTTTTTTTTTAAATAGTATGTATAGAAATTGTATTTCTATATTAATTATTAATTTTTACTTTATTTAACAGCAATGTGTCAGGCAACTCTCTGGACCAAAATACTGTTAACTCTGCTAACGCTAGAGAGAGGGTCAAATCTACCCTTGATGAACAGGAAGTGACCCTTGATATATATGGAAATGATGAGACAGAGCCAAGGATTTCTAATGTGTATGAACATTTGAATTTTAGGCATTCAGAATTTTTACGGCAGGATAGGGACTTTCCAAGCCAAGACAACAGACGAGTATCAAATGATGTGGGCAGTGATGGAGACCTGGAAGAAGCTCTGGATTTTAACATTAGCCATTTTGAATCTACAGACATTTAAATGTTTTCTGAATATATTTTTCACAGATATGAATTTTGTGGTATGACTGTAGTTGTCTTTATGTTGCTACATATTTTATAACTCAGTCAGTTCTCTCATGAAATGCACATACATGCAGGTCATTTTCTAGATATTGTAAGACACTAGGCAATGTTGCATCTAATGTAGGCAGAAAGTTCATAAGCAAGCAGTCTGATCTACGTACAAGCATATTTACTTTGGTTTTCATTTGGGGTATTAAATGTTAATGACTGGTTCTTTATTTCTCTTTGTTTTTATGTATTTTTTTAAATCGTATTTTTGATCAGTTTTTGTGATTTTCCCCTATTTTTTATAAATAACATTTGTAATAAAATGTTCTTTGTTCTGGTTTTTTATTTTCTTAACCTTTTTTCCAAATTTCTATTACATTGTTTTGTTATTTTTTTCATTATATTTCAGTGTTAAAATTTTTTTCAACTTGTTATTTCTTTGTTCATATAGAAATTCAAGAGTCTAGCAAAACTTTAAAAAAATAAATAAAAAAGGTATCAGTCAGCGCTTATGGCTAGGTTGACCATCTGTCCTCTTTTCCTCAGATTTGTCCTCCTTTTCACCTTATGATTGAGCGTCCCTGCAGATTTTTTCTAAAGCTCATTTTGTTCGATTTTTTTCAGAGATTGAACATGACTTAAATTATTTCTTTCTTATGCAAGTAAATTCTAGTCTATGAGTACGAAGGTGACTGATGAGCCCGATGCGGGCCTGGAAAGATCTCGGACAGTGTGGGCAGGGAATGTTTGCATCGTGTGAAGGTTTTATTACACGGTCTTTTCTAGCTTGTCTCCGCTGTTCCGCTGCTGCTCTTCTGGATGATTCGCATGCCGCTGCACCTTTACGAAGAGATGTGCGCCAGGCAGTTCGGTCTTGCACAGCAGCTTCCCACGTGTCAGGGCTTATGTCAAAGGTTTTTAATGAAGTCTTAAGCGTGTCTTTGAAGCGCTTCTTTTGGCCACCATGGGAGCGTTTACCCTTCTGCATCTCACCATAAAAGAGTATCTTTGGCAGTCGATGGTCTGGCATGCGGACTACATGACCTGCCCAGCGAAGCTGTGACTGCATCAGTATAGTATCGATGCTAGGGATACCAGCTCTGTCAAGAACGGCAGTATCTGGGATCTTGTCTTGCCATTTGATGTTCATTACCTTCCTGAGACAGACTGTATGGAAGTGGTTTAGCTTCTTTACGTGGCGCCTGTAAACAGTCCATGTTTCACATGCATAAAGCAGCACTGGAAGCACCGCAGCTCTGTACACCTTCAGCTTTGTCTGTAGACTAATGCCACTTCGATGCCAAACGTTGGTGTATAGTCTGCCAAATGTGCTGCTGGCTTTGGAGATCCTGGTGTTCATCTCATCATCAATGACGATGTTCCGGGATAGTGTGCTACCAAGGTATGTGAATCTGTTCACAACATTCAGTTTCTCACCATTTACCTTGATGATTGGCTCAGTATAAATTGTGCCAGGAGCTGGTTGGTACATGATTTCTGTTTTCTCCGTGTTGATGGTAAGCCCAAAGTTGGAACAGGCTTCGGAGAATCTATCCATGCTATGCTGCAGATCAGCCTCTGAGCCAGCACTGAGGGCACAATCGTCAGCAAACAGAAGATCCCTGATGGTGTGTGATTTGACCTTGGTTTTTGCTTGAAGCCTCCTAAGGTTAAACAATTTTCCATCAATACGATATCTGATGTCGATTCCTGTGTCCCCGTCTCTGAAAGCATCAGTCAGCATAGCAGAAAACATGATACTGAACAGAGTTGGTGCAAGTACACACCCTTGTTTAACTCCATTTGAGACTGGGAAAGGCTTCGATAGTTCACCGTTTTCCTGAACTCTAGTCTGCATTCCATCATGCAGTTGCTGCACTATTGAGATAAATTTCTTTGGGCAGCCGTATTTTGCCATGATCTTCCATAGACCCTCTCTACTGACCGTGTCAAACGCCTTTGTCAAATTGATGAAAGCTGTGTACAGGCCACAGTGCTGTTCTTGGCATTTTTCTTGTAGCTGTCTTGCAGCGAACACCATATCGATGGTTCCACGTTCTTTCCGGAATCCACACTGACTTTCAGGTAGAAGACCTTTGTCAAGATGAGCTGTAAGGCGATTAA
Organism: Oreohelix idahoensis; assembly: GCA_024509875.1. Taxonomy (NCBI): domain Eukaryota; kingdom Metazoa; phylum Mollusca; class Gastropoda; order Stylommatophora; family Oreohelicidae; genus Oreohelix; species Oreohelix idahoensis. The sequence goes on along the minus strand of JAMPIV010010511.1, from coordinate 125,968 downwards.
GAAGGATTCTGGCGAATATCTTCCCAGCGATTGATAATAGGGAGATGCCTCGATGGTTGTTACAGTCTTGGCGATTACCTTTACGTTTATAAAGATGTATAATTGACGCATCTTTGAGGTTGTGTGGGATGGTTTCACTCTGCCACATTTGCTGGAAGATCATGTGAAGTTTCTCTATCAGAACTGTACCGCCATCTTTATAGACCTCAACAGGAATTGAATCGGAGCCGGGGGCCTTTCCACTAGAAAGTTGACGAATCGCTTTTTGAGTTTCCTCCAGAGTTGGTATATCATCTAGTGCTTCATTTATAGGAATTTGGGGCAGTCGGTTGATGGCTTCGTCGTTAATAGATGATGGCTGGTTCAGAATATTATTAAAATGTTCGACCCAGCGTTGGAGAATTTTTTCCTTGTCTGTAATTAGTGTTTTTCCATCTGTATTAAGGAGGGGAAATGATCCTGATGATGTTGGACCATAGACCGCTTTGAGTGCATGGTAAAAAATGTTCAAGTCATGGCTGTCAGCAAAGCCCATTTTTCTTATGTGTCGCCCGCCGAAGTAGGGTACCCACCAACCGCGGTAAGCTGGTTAGGTAATGGTGGAGCAGGCAATGTTTAGGGCACCTTTTCTAGCCCCTTCCTCATGCCATGGAGGTGAGCAGGAAATACTGAATTGTTGAAGAAGGCAATGTCCGCAAAAAATAAATAAATGAATAAAAAATAATATTAAGATAATAATTATAGTATTCATTTTATCAATACTAACTAACATGTGGAAAGTTAATTTCTGAGGTTAAAATGGTTTAAAAACACTATTTCAAAGGACATGTTATTTCTATTTTTATAAACTTTAAAAACTATCTCTAGTCATAACAATCATGCATTAATAGATTGATATTAATAAATCCTCTTTTTTTGTCCTACTTTTTGAGTCCTACTTTTTGACTTGTATTGTCAACTTTTTTACATCAAAAAGTCAGAATATCTCCTCTTTTTGTATGGTCACCCTACTTATTGCTCCCTTCGGAATATGGACCAGTAAACGCAGATTTTCATAGGGTACACTGCCAGTCTCTCTGTCTCTCTCATAGTGTTCACCATCTATTGAAATACTTTTATTCTTGCAGTGAAACTTCTTCTCACTTCTCTTACTTGACATATCAATTTCCTGGCACTGGTACAAAATTTCTGCTGTTACAAATATTATTACATCATGATGTACTGTTTCCTGTCTACATGCACTGCATGGTCTTCCATACATGATCTAGCAGGTTACTTATCCATGCAATAAAATAGACCACTATAGCAGACAATATGTGACGCTGTCTAATATTGTTACTTCCTTCATTTGATTCCTAAGGCTGGCATCTCCAACACATTTCTGGTGGGGCAATACTGCCAGCCTTAGCCTATATACATACCTCAAGTGAGAACGCCTTATGTAGTTTTGACTGGTCACTGATATAACTGTCTCAGGCTCTGACCGGTTACTATGATGCATCAGTCTATATACTAGTCCGGTGCTATAGCTTACCGGATGAAATTTCTTATTGGAGTACATACCGGAAACCTTCTTATGATTGGTCTTGGGGCCTAGCTGACTGTTAAAATAATCTTTAACTTAACTAACTACGAAACCTCTAGTCTAAAATTATTGTTACTAAGTGAGAATTACCAACCATTGTTCTAGGTTCTCTCTATTCTAAATGTTTTCCTGCCTAACTTGTATGCAGGCCACACAAGGTTTGATGACATCATGGGTTCATGTGTGCCATGACTGATGATGTCATTAATTTTTGACTAGTGTTTATTTTTACTAACTAGTCATTCTTAAGTACTTTACTAGAATTCTAATAGTTGTAGTGACGTAGTAGGCCATACGGTTACAAATATATTATGCTTATTCAGCAGCCTGAATGCTCCTGGTCACTGGGACTACTGCCAGGATTTTTCAAAGATATCAGTACACGACTTTTTGTCAGCAGTGTTTTTTTTTGTTAGGACAGACCTCAGTTTATTTGTTTTTGTCATGCATCTCTGCACCATTCTTTCTTCAATTTGCCATCTTGTGTCACTTTTAAGGCTACGAAAGACAGGAATCTCTTGAAACCTAAAGGATATGCCCTAGCAAGTAATAACATCCTCTTTTTGCCACTGTAATTAGCGCTTTCATCTATGCTTTTGTAATTAAGATGTCAAAAAACAGGAAAAAAAATAATTTAAAAAAAATGTAAATTATCTTTCATAATTAGTAAATTTCTTTCCACAAATATGAAATTAATTGATGAAAACAACAAATAAAATTGATGAATCTGTGTTTTTACTTTTGTCGCATATTTTAGAATTTATAAGCTTTATCCAAAAGTTGTGCATGCAAAACAAGTTGTAACTTATGTCAAACCAACAAATTATTTCATGTAAGTTTTTTGTCATCTGAGTTTTCTGAGGGCTTTTAATGCAAGCCATTTGACTACAGCAATCAAACTTGCGTCTGGTCCCTGTTGGTTTCTAACGAGACAAAGAAAGAATAGAACTACTGCTCCATCTGACTTGTTGTAGAAGGTTACTAATATGAGGTTGTACATGAGGGCTGACAACTTCATAATGTACAACAAATTGCTTCAGAAACAACTTCTGCAAGAGCATGTTAATGCTTTCTGCAGGCGTCCTGCATAGTGACCAGCTACAGTGGTGGCTCCATGCTCCACATGGAACAAAAAAGGCAAATGATGATGATGAAAATTGCACAAACAAAAGTTTTGCATAATATTTATGAATACAATAGTTTTCTATTAAATGCAGTAACTGCAGTGTAGTAAAATAAATAAATCGGTGTACACAACAGCTAGTAAAATGAAGCAACATGAGGGACTGTGCTGAAGCCAACATCTTGCATGGTGCTGATGATGAATCAAACCGGCAATCTATTTGTTATTTTTTTCATTTGGCTGCATACAAAATGGTTTTATTGTGATTTAAATGAAACCATTTTGTCTAAAATATATGATTTAAGATATTACATAGTAATATCAACCAACACACACATATATATACTCATAAAAGATGAAAGGGGGTGTTTATGTTCTGAAGTAACTACAGTGTATAATCTGGCTGCCAGATCAAAGAACCCTTGAAGATACAATAAAAAGAATGCTTAATCATCAGCCTGGGCAAGATATCGAAAGCTCTGGGTTTAAAGGAGAGTGGCCAGTGTGTGTTGCATAACGCTTTTCTCTTAGTTTGGGTAGGTTTCAACTAGCGATGTCTCTCCGAAGGCGGCGAGTATCTGCCTGAATGGCGAGAGGACACTTGTCAGCGTACAGGGAAAATAGGATACTCACGTAAAATCAATCTCAGGTTAGACATACTAACCTGAGATTTCGCCTTGAGTAATAGCGGGCGTACATTTAAAAAATAAAAAAAAAAAAAAAAAAAAGCGATGTAAAAAAAAAAAAAAAAAAAAAAAAAAAAAAAAACAAAAAAAAAAAAAAAAAAAAAACAAAAAAAAAAAAAAAAAACAAAAAAAAAAAAAAAAAAAAAAAAAAAATAAAAAAAAAAAAAAAAAAAAAAAAAAAAAAAAAAAAAAAAAAAAAAAACAAAAAAAAAAAAACAAAAAAAAAAACTAGCGATGTGATAGCTGATCACACTCAGCCTTATGGGCTGCTAAACATACTGATACGAGGAGAAGGGTCCGAGTGAAAAGGGGTAGTTTTGTAATGCCTCAGCTACTCCCTTAAGATGAAGTACTGACAGCAGAAAGGAAAGATTTCCCTTCTGTGTTCCACTTTGTTGTCCTTTTCATTTCTTATATTTTTAGCAAGACATTTATTTCAGCATAGTATAATATAAAAGTCACAAAACATGTGCATTTTAAGTATCAAAAATACATTGGTACATATACGCTTATGTCCATACAACTGCATAATTAATTTATTTCTTCCTGTTTTCCGTGAAAATATCCTTGCTTAAAAATATAAAGGTATTGCAAAATGAAAATCACTCACATGCACACCAATTAAATTTTTTTTTAAAACTAGACTTATGGTTGCGTTCTGACCGGGAAACAGCAAAAAATTGGGCTGTCAGAACAAAGACACTTTGGAGATACTGACAGGGGCGAGAGGCAGACTATTGAAAGCCCCAGGTTAAGTAGAATGGCCGATCTGTGTTACAGTCTACTTTGTTCTCAGTGGTGGGCAAGTTTTAAACTATAAATGTAATGGTTGAACACACACCAAATGAGTTGCTTTATGAGAGGCTTAACACACTTGACACACTTGACACAGGCAGAAAGAAAGAAGTAAAAAATGGTGGTTTTGTGGCGTCTAGGTTACTCTCTTAAGATGAAATAGTGACAGTGTTATTTTGTTGCTCAACAAATTTCAGAAGCAATTGACAATGCCTTTTGGAGACAGGCATTTAAGAGTATACGTTAATTAAATGGGCGGTACTTGAACCTTGCTACATTTTTAGGAATGACATATTAAATTCAGCATACTAATATAAATGTCCCAGTCATTTTATGGATGCAAGTCATGGGCATATACGCTTACTACCCAACTAACAAGCAAATAAAATTTCCCTGATTTCCAAACCTCAGAAATGAGGTATTGCTGAGGAAGGTGGTTGAAGTAACAAGAAGAGACATGGTACGCAACCAGACAGAAAAAATTGGGCTGTCAGAACAGGCCTTTGGAGAATGCCACCCCCGAGACAGACCCAAGTTGAACAGTCCCAACTAAGATGGTTTGGTTACATGTCTACTTTGTTCTCAGAATGGTGAGAAGTCGCTACCACTACAAATGCATGGGAAACAAAGAGCCAAGGATCCAGACCCAGAGGAAAGACCCAAGAGGTCCGCTGGGCGTCTAGGACAACATTAGACAAATCTTTGAAGGTTATTTTGTTGCTCCGAGGACTAGAATGGAACCAGGCCAGGAGGAAGACAGCCGATAGAATAGTCTGGCGCTCTCTCTTCCAAACCTCTACACCTCACGGTAGAAGGGCAACGACTAAGTAAGTAAGTACTACTATAATAAAATGAGAATTTTTGTTTGTGCATCCAGTGCTGTTTTTGGAATTGTGTTTAACATGATAGCCCTGTAAAAGTCTATGTTTTGTTTTGTGTGTGAGGCAATCATGTCTTGCAATGCTTTCTTCGTAAGTGTGACTGTACTGCATGTAAAGTATAAATGTTCCTCAGTTTCTTGTATATTTTTTCTGCATAACTGACATAGTGAAATTTGCCTGAGTCTGAGGGCTTCTCGTTCTGTTGTGAGTGTCATGTTGTGCATAAGGCTAATGGTCACTTTCCTTGCCTTGGTAGGGATGTGAGGGTTGAGTAGTGAGCATGTATAGAATGCCTAATCATCCATCAGTCTAAACTCTCACCCTATAATCTGGTCATGTGATCAGAAACATATATTCAACTTATTTCAATGATTTACCTCAACACAGTATTCACATTTCTTTCACTGCATTCAAACTATTCATGTTGATCAGCTTAATCACATTATTCTTTATTCTCACCAACAAAAAGTATTATTTTGAATTGAACTCATTTAGAATTCTTGTTTCACATAGTTCATCCTAAACTATCTTACCATACAATTTAGTCCACTAGTTGTGTCCCTTGCACCAAACAATGTAATATACTAGTTGTGTCCCTTATACCAAACAATGTAACGCCATACATCATCAGTATTATTACCTCCCTTTAGCTTCCTTTTCAGCTTAGGCATTCAACAAATTCACACCAAGTCTTTCTGTCCTGTGCCATCCATTCAACGCCTTTCCATGTCTTTTGATCTCTTTTCAGTCTGTATCCAATTCTGTGTGTGTTTTAAGTCTTCCTCTAATTCTATTACAATGGGGATTCCAGCACAAGAACTGTCTTGTAACGCTATCAGCTGGGTTCCCCCCCCCCCCAAATTATATTTAATTTAATATTGTTTTTTCCTAACCTTTTCTGTAATATTTTGTTGAGTTATTAGATCCACGTTTGGGAACATGTGGATGACTGATAATACCATACTGGCCACCACTGATAATACCATTTCTCTATACCACTGATAAAAGCCTAATGATACCGCTATATTGTTAGGTTCAATGATAAAGACGAAATGGGTTCTGATTATAGGCCACGCCCACACAGGGCTATTTATAAATATGTTATTACTGTCACTGCCTGGACTGTTCAAAGTAAGTGTGTATTGGTGCATTCATTCGTCACAGCAACACACATAGAAGCCATGTAGCGTAGAACGACTGGTAACAGTTAATGAACAGTTTTATTAACGCTACACACACAGTCACGATGACACAGACGAAAATTACAGCATAAAGTACAAAGCATAGGTAAGTTAATTCATAAGCTCAAAACACCCCACAGAGCTCCATTAATCTTCACACTGCAGTTATATCAGATACGGCCTGTACAAAATCCTGGCCTTCATAATAGCTCCATAATAGCTCTATTAATCTTCACACTGCAGTTATATCAAATACGGCCTGTACAAAATCCTGGCCTTCATAATAGCTCCATTAATCTTCACACTGCAGTTATATCAAATACGGCCTGTACAAAATCCTGGCCTTCATAATAGCTCCATTAATCTTCACACTGCAGTTATATCAAATACGGCCTGTACAAAATCCTGGCCTTCATAATAGCTCCATAATAGCATAATGGTGCACTTCTCATAGAAAATGACCATAACGATTTTCCTCAAAAGACTACATCTCCTCTTCTCAGCAGAGGCTGCTCCACGGCAGTTGAATAATCATCGTCAGCGCTATCCTTTCTTAGAGCTCAATTATAACATAGTGGTGCACTTCTCATAGAAGATGCACACCCACAATATTCCTCAAAGGACTGCGTACCCAGCAGTCTGCAGTAATATAGCCTACACAATATATGGCCTCCTAATCTCCTTCACAAAAATGTCTATGGCCTACAAAGTAATGTCTTTAAATCTCAGACTCTCCATAGCGCCTAATTGTAGATTAATGGTGCACTTCTCTTAGAACGTGCACAATACCAAAATCTCTTAAACGACTGCATCCACTACAGTTATAGATATTGAAGTAAATACTGTCTTCAGATAATCTAACACATGAAAGAATATTTAATACAGGCCTGAACAAAAGTCTCCACCGAGACACACATTGTGGAAAAACACTCTAAACATCTTCACCGAACACTGGTCGGGACCACACACTTAGAGAAAAAACCCCAGGGTTGACTTTTCTCCGTCAACGCCTAGGACCGACTACCCCGGGAAAACACATTTCCCGCCCAGTCACGAGACTTCGCTGTTCAACACCGCTCAGTCAATTCACGGACTAGCCGCGAGAACTATTCACAGTTCTACAATACAGAACAGCGCTCACGACGCTTTCTGTACATTCTGACTTCTATCATATATTTGTTTAACCAATTCACCGTTAATCAAGTCTACAAGTAATGTAACTCTTAATTTACTCTGTCCAACCCGTATACAAAGGATCACCTCCCTTTTTGACCTTAACATACTACCACTACCTCCGGAGAAAAAAATGATTTATCATTTTTTTGACAAGAACTACATCAAAGAAAAATGAGGGGTCAGCTAAGCTCTAAAATACTCATACAAAATTTAGCTTATGTTAAGGTTATAATAATACATCGACAAAAAATATAAGCAAGTGTACAATAAAACAAATTATACAAAATAATCTTCTAAGAACACCAAAATAATTGGTTTCAAACAAATTAATTATGTTTACTGTAGACCAAGCAGGATACAATAAATAGAAAGTAACAGACAAGATCACGCACAAAAAGCATGATCAACACTGAAATCAGCAATGAAATCAAATAGCAAAAGAAATCAATAATCAAACAGTATTAATCAAGTTAACCAACTTCTTACATCAAACCGACATAAATCATTCCAAGCCATATAGTTAACGTCACAATACAAAAGAAGGAAGTATAAGAAATGAACATATACAAATAGAATTAAGTGACACCTAGATGAAACAAAGAAGCATAACCAAAGTATAAACCGCTACTGAAAAAATCACAGAGAAAAAATTGAATGAAACAAAGAACAATCCGTAAAGGAAGAAAAAAATTCAAGAAATGAATGTATAGACAGATGGCAATAATACACCTTAATAACTATTTCGAAAAACAATGTATTGTATAAAAATACAATCATGACCGAAAATCATACAATAACGAGGCGAAGTATATATATATATAAATATACCGTAACACAAAAGCAAGCTATAATAAATAACGCATAATAAATGATTTAACCAAATTACAAAACTTATTCATAACTAAAATGAATTATCACAGACATCACACAAAAAAGTGCGATATGTAAAAAAAAAAAATTATCACAATCTCAAAAAAAAACTTATCAATATATATATATTTTTTTTTCTCTCTTTTTATCAACTGGAAATATCAACATATATTATTACACCTTAACAAACAATATAACACTTTCAAAAAACAAATACATTTCTCACAAAAAAATACAATTTAGTAACCAAAAAACTCTCTGAAAGCGACTAACGCATATTACTAGCTAATGAGTTTGTGCTTAGGGCTGGCAATCTCATCATGTACAAAACTATCCTAATAATTACTGGTGCAAAATCATATCAATGTTTAGATGAATCAGCTATCATAGCTTCCAAACTACACAACAGAGCACCTATGGTCGAACATAATATGGTCTAAATAAAATAGTCTTCCGACTAGCGTATGTAAATACCAAAAAACCACTATATCATTTCAAAAATTAAAGATAAGTCACTACATAATGAAATGTTACAATTCATTACAATGATAATACGTACAATGTTTATCCACAATACAATTATATAAATAACAAGATAGAGTACAAATAATGCATAAATATGGACATACACAATATCCAATGTAACATTATACAATGCAATCATATTATACTATACAATAATACATTATTCTAAAAAAAAAAAAAATCAAATATAAGAACCACTGTAACAATCTTGAACCAAATCCTAAAGGAAAAAAAATTAATAGGTCACAACTCCGGCTTTCATTGATAGTATTCTGTAAACCGCACGGGGTAACGTCATACATTACTAGGTCAACAGGCTGGCTGAGCTGCGCTTGATTGGGCACACGGTCATAAGGTGACCTACATTCCTCTCACCACCAATAATAACATCAAAGCGATGATTCTTAACGCAAAGCTGAATGCTGTCAGAAATACAAATGATAATTCCTATTTTAATCAGCTGTGAGATTTATTCAGGTAAACGGAAAAGTAACTACACAATTACCTAACACTTGTGGCAGTGAAAAAATCTGGTTTCTATATGATGCCATCAAGTCTTCCCACGTCTCATAGTATATCACACAAAAGGTTAGGAACAACCTGTCCAAAATGAAGATCATCACAGCAGAGCTGAAATATAGTTATGCACTCACAAAACGAGATTCTTTCTCGAAATCAAAACATAACAAGCAGTTGCATTTTGTGACCTTATTACTCATTGTTACTTTGCTTACTACCAATGACCTGGTTATGTGTAGTAACATTTGGGGAGTTATCTCTATTGCAATAGCTATCTCCTCCATTGTGACAATTATTATGCCTAGAGCTGCAGTTAGCATTGTTATGCTTAACCTGTCTCCTTCGATAGAAATATCTAGTAAATAAATCTTGTTGACTCCTATAACAATTACTATCAGATTGGTAATCTTTAATGTAATTATTTCTATCATAATTTCCCAACTTTTCAGAATCAAAATTTTGAATTCTGTTAAACTGTCTTTGGTTTCTAGGAGAGGAAAAACTACCATTCAATGGGCTTCCTTGCTACTGTCTAACATTATGGTTATTTCTTTTACCAAAACTGTTTTTATTCTTTTCTATGGTAATATGCTTATTCGCTGTATCACACTGCCTATACTGGGTATGACAAGCAGTGGAACTGATCGAATCCTTATGGTTACCAACATAATGTGTGTTATCTTTATTACCAGAACTGGATGTTACACATGAAATATCTTTGCTAGTCTGACGCCAAGAGTCAGTATTATTAGCATTAGTAATACGTGGGAAATTGTACTTGCCACGTAGGGATTTACGTCCACCATGTTCGATCTTCGTATTCGCAAAGAGTGTATAGGGCGGACTCTTTGCTTGCCTCACTTGGTGATGAACAACCTTCTGTCTACCATTGTCATTATTGACAGCAGACAACCCCTTGATGCCTAAAACAACATCCACTAAACCATCCGCTCTTCTTCTAAGTTCAGTAATTTCAGCAATATTAAGAGAGATATCCTCACTTAGTTTCTTATTTAAGTTATCACATGTCATAACTTTGCATCTCTCTTCTCTTAGTAACTTCTCAATCTCAGCTACTTTTTATTTTTCCACCGTTAACTTTTTCAATCTCTCCCTCTCATCCTTTTCTTCATTAGCCCTTAACTGCACCAAGTCCATCTGAAGTTCCTCAGTGTCACTATCATGGCTATCTACAAGCTCATGACTCTTCTCGGGAGATACCAAATACTTTTGTTTTAGTCGGTGACTAACAATCACATTGTCACTCAATAACTCAGTAAGTGTTTCATTACATAAGTCTTCACATTTCTTGGCTTGAACTTTTAATTTCTCGTGTATTTGTTTCTTTTCTTGAACTACTTGAGTGAGATTTCTAACTACGTCCTGCTTATCTTTTATCTGGACTTCCAAGTCCTTGACTTTACTACATGCAGATTCTAATGCTGTTTTTACACTAGTAAGCTCCAAGTTTGATTTCTGTAAATCACTTGTGAGTTTAGACACTGTTTCTTGTAATCTATTCTTTTCAGCAATATCCTGCAAAACATTTTCTCTTTGTTGTAGGGCAATTCGCTTGTTGTTCTTCATCCGCTCCTTCTCTTCTAATTCCTTTTTGTTATCATCCTGCATGTTATTGCGGATTATATTGTGTAAAACCTCATGCATAAAATTGTGTCTAGCCTCAGTATAATTGCACACAAACGGACGCAGGTATTCTAACACATCCGCCAAATCTCTAGCCATCAATTGAGGACCTGACGAAAAGTTATCGTTAGCAAAAACCGCCAAGGCTTCTACCACATTAAACAAAAAACCATCCAGCACGTATTTCTGAAGTGCTGGGCCTTGTAATCTATCACAATATTTACCTTCTTCATATAAATAATTCAACACCGGCGTCATATCGTCTGGAGCCATATCACAATCCATGTTAATTCAATCACTGAGTGATTATAATTATTACAAGTTTATGTCAATATGTGGTATAAACTTTTGAATCAAGATAAGGTAAGTTAGTATTATGTCACATGAGCAACAATCAATTATGCACTAAATCTCATAATACAACACTATCAACATGAAGTACTCAATAGAACAAATAAATCCAAGCCCCGCCTTGTCCGTTAAATCACTGTCCATATCTAGATTGGCTAACTACACAGGTAAAATCCGAACTTTAAATCCAAGCCCCGCCCACACAGGGCTAACTACTTTTACAGATGAGAGAACTTGTTAGTGCATACGCCACACACAGGGCACACTAATAAACAGGTCAAGGTCTGGTAGAAACAATATTACCACGTGAAATCATGGGCCTTACGCCCGAAAAGTTGGCACACTACTGATAATGCTGTTCATTAACAAATGACTGTTAGTTTATATCAGTTTGCCAGCTGATATTCTTGAGTCTATTTTATATGTATGTATACGCCCACACAGAGCTATAATAAATGAATAGGTGAACGTTACGTTCTGAATATTATGCCTGAACACAGCATCCATGTGATCATATCCTTTCAACGCAAATGTTGCGGGTGTCAAATCCAACTTTACTGAAAACCACCACTGATAATGCCATTTCTCTATACCACTGATAAAAGCTAAATGATACCGTTATATTGTTAGGTTCAATGATAAAGACGAAATGGGTTCTGATTATAGGCCACGCCCACACAGGGCTATTTATAAATATGTTAATACTGTCACTGCCTGGACTGTTCAAAGTAAGTGTGTATTTGTGCATTCATTCGTCACAGCAACACACATAGAAGCCATGTAGCGTAGAACGACTGGTAACAGTTAATGAACAGTTTTATTAACGCTACACACACAGTCACGATGATACAGACGAAAATTACAACATAAAGTACAAAGCATAGGTAAGTTAATTCATAAGCTCAAAACACCCCACAGAGCTCCATTAATCTTCACACTGCAGTTATATCAGATACGGCCTGTACAAAATCCTGGCCTTCATAATAGCTCCATAATAGCTCCATTAATCTTCACACTGCAGTTATATCAAATACGGCCTGTACAAAATCCTGGCCTTCATAATAGCTCCATTAATCTTCACACTGCAGTTATATCAAATACGGCCTGTACAAAATCCTGGCCTTCATAATAGCTCCATAATAGCATAATGGTGCACTTCTCATAGAAAATGACCATAACGATTTTCCTCAAAAGACTACATCTCCCATTCTCAGCAAAGGCTGCTCCACGGCAGTTGAATAATCATCGTCAGCGCTATCCTTTCTTAGAGCTCAATTATAACATAGTGGTGCACTTCTCATAGAAGATGCACACCCACAATATTCCTCAAAGGACTGCGTACCCAGCAGTCTGCAGTAATATAGCCTACACAATATATGGCCTCCTAATCTCCTTCACAAAAATGTATATGGCCTACAAAGTAATTTCTTTAAATCTCAGACTCTCCATAGCGCCTAATTGTAGATTAATGGTGCACTTCTCTTAGAACGTGCACAATACCAAAATCTCGTAAACGACTGCATCCACTACAGTTATAGATATCGAAGTAAATACTGTCTTCAGATAATCTAACACATGAAAGAATATTTAATACAGGCCTGAACTAAAGTCTCCACCGAGACACACATTGTGGAAAAACACTCTAAACATCTTCACCGAACACTGGTCGGGACCACACACTTAGAGAAAAAACCCCAGGGTTGACTTTTCTCCGTCAACGCCTAGGACCGACTACCCCGGGAAAACACATTTCCCGCCCAGTCACGAGACTTCGCTGTTCAACACCGCTCAGTCAATTCACGGACTAGCCGCGAGAACTATTCACAGTTCTACAATACAGAACAGCGCTCACGACGCTTTCTGTACATTCTGACTTCTATCATATTTGTTTAACCAATTCACTATTAATCAAGTCTACAAGTAATGTAACTCTTAATTTACTCTGTCCAACCCGTATACAAAGGATCACCTCCCTTTTTGACCTTAAAAATGACATAAACATTATTTTTGACAAGCAGTTAAGATTCATAGCATTTTAGATTTTGGATGCTCAGGTCCAACCTCCGTGTAATATATTTTTTTTTTTGTAAATTATGTATCAAGATGTACCTGTCTAACTGAAATAATAAAACTGCCTCACGCTTTCTAATTTGAAGAACTAATAATGAAAAATATGTAAAGTGTACTAGTTAGGACCATCACTAAGGAAATAATCAGCTCGCAGCACTAAACAATCTTTGTTCTAACCTACAGAAGTAGAGGAAACATATAAAGGAGAAAGGTAAGAGTCCGAAAAAGGACAAGAATAAATGGTGGAGAATATCAAAGAAGAGTGCTCAGTGTATGAATCATTTGATGATATCTGGCTGAGGGTTTAGTCTTCACAGGGAGATAAAAGACAAAGAGGGAGAAATTGAGAGAGGGTAATGAATAAGAGGGACATAAAATGGCACAAATATAATATTTATAAAAGCAGCAGTTTTATATTAAATGCAGTAACTGCAATTTAGTACCAAATAAAAACATGTGTGTACACTTCAACAACTAGTAGAATCAGATAGACATTCTAATAAACAGTTCGACTACACAATCTTTTATATTTGGTCATACACACTAATATAACTGACAGACCTTGTGTCTAGGTTGAATGCCTCACCGAAACAAGGCAAAATTTAATTTTTTTGTTGTTAAAGTAGAATCAGACAACGTGAAGGACTGTGCCGATGCTAACAGCTTGCATAGTGCTGCATGCATCAAGAAAACACATTCTTAGCTACTTCCAGACAATACAAATTTTTTGTTAGCCTTAAATGATTGCAGATTTCAATGTTATTGGTCTATTATCTCTTAAAATAGCTTACAGGCATATATGATGATGCATAACCATTCAATAAGACCATCTTGGCATGCCTGCTTTAAAAAAATTCACCCAAAATAATTTTTTTTCTATGCAGAAAGATGCTGGTAAGCACACTGTATAAAAAAAAATATTGACATTAAACTGTGATTTCATAGTTCTCAGTTTTTTGGTTTTCTGGCATTTGCCATCACTTTTAAAGCATTAAACAAAATTCTTTGGTTTGCAAATTTAGATGCTGTCATACTGGGGCTTAACAAAAATACCTTCTCTGTTTTTTTTTTTTCCTTTCTTTTTTTTTCTTTTTTTTTTTCTATAACCAGCGGCACTCGAGCTTTCCAGCTCTTTCGGCCCAATGACATGTCATTGCGAGGCTGGGGGGTCAGTGGACTTTCCTTCCAACCCGGTCAGGAGCTTCGCTCCTTCCCATCCACACGGGATTTATGTGCAGGAGCCGTTCAGGTTATTCAGTCAAATTTCCGGTCGTAAACATTTCTTCAAACGCCGACGGCCGGGTTTGAACCATGAACACCTGGTCGCCAGTACAACGTCGTAGCCATTACACCAGCGCGGCTCCCACCTTCTCTGTTATCAGATAACACAAATCACAGTTTTAAAAATAACTATTGTCTTTAGCAGTTGCTGATTTTAATTTATATTGGTATTTGTCCATTTAATTTTCTGTTTTGTATTGTTTATTGATAACTATTGTTCTTTACACTTGGTTTTAATTTGTATTAGTATTTGTTCTTTTTGAGTTGTTGTTTTTTTGTTTTAATACCTTGTTGTCCTTCCTTGTCCTATGTGTAGTTAGTAAGTTTGTTTTTTTTTAATTTTGTGGTTTTTTTTTTTGTTTTTTTGTTAATGATTTGTTAGTTCTTGTTGCTTAATTTCTATTTAGTTGAATGTCTTTTCTGAAGTACTAACTGTCGTGAAATGACGTCTGTCTCACATCACGAATTCTAAATAATTCTGACCATACAGTGCCATATATTGTAGAAAGATATGATACACTAACCAATGAAAACGCTTTCTTGGTCCTGTGTTTACTACTGCTGGGAAAATAAAGATGGCAAGGCCCAATCTGTGTAACCTGATTAACTTCGGAATTTTACTACAGCATTTTGGAAGAAATACCACTTGAAAGAGGGTATCAACACAATATTAGGGATGTTACTCTACCCGTAAGTAATAATACTTTTACTAATACTAATATAGGACGGGAGAAATCTTGGGTTGAATGCATTCGAAGCTTCAGGTTGTCCTAAATTTAGCAGTTTAAACTATGCATAACATAAAATGTAATTTGGAAACTAAAAGATTATTACATAGATATATAAAGCCTAATTCCGGGTATAATTTAAGCTTTTGTTGAATAAAATCGCATCAGGAATAACGGAAATAATTTAAAAAGTAGTTTTCCTACATTGAACGATAGGCAGAAAGTTTAACCTAAAGCCTACAACAAATAAGAAGAGGCTTCTCAAACTGAAATGACTTCGTTTCAGGTTTAATCCTTTAACCTAAAGCCTACAACAAATAAGAAGAGGCTTCTCAAACTGAATTTTGCAAAGTATGCAGTGCCAGTCTATGGTAGAGGGCCAGCCATATCGTGTGTAACAGTTGGAAGATTTTCATCTGAAGATTCTCTCCAGCATCAGAGGGAGCCATCTGCAGTGTCTCAGTTAAGTTGCTCTCAAAGCATTGTGTAGCTTATGCCGGGTCATCAAAATAAACGCATCCAGTTCGTGATGAACAGAGCAGTATAGAGCTTCAATTGTACTAATAACATTATTAATTCTTCAGTGAAAGATCAAGCAAGGTAAACTGTCTACAAAATGATAGACATCTTAACAGAAGTGAAAGACATTTGTTGAACTGTTCTTATTTATTTACTTTTGTAAAATATTTGATTTAAAAAAAACTTTTCAAACAGAAAAAATTACATGTATAAATAAATTGTAAATATTTACCAGCAGCCTTATTTAAATTCTTTAAGTTAAGTTTTTATTCAATGTTGGTAAATTTTAATTAAATAATTTCCCCTAGCAGAATCAAAAACAATATTATCTACCATAATCACAGAGGTGGATCAGGAGAGGTAGCAGTTAGGGACTCAGAGTACTACATCACCATCTTCTCTGGGAACTTACATAGCTTGACCCTACCTTTGTGTCTATACACCCTTACTCTCTTCAAAGAAGGGGGTATTACTGATAAGACCAGACTCTTATCTGGCACTATCCTGGTATCATCTGATACACCTTTATGTCCAGGATATCTTCTTATATTCAATAACACCTGAACCTCTCGCGACACTAACCTTATATGTTTTCCTTTGTTTTATGTATATATCTTTTAAGTATTGATTGGTCATCTCTTGGGGCATCTATACTTAAAACCTTATCACCTGTCATGTCTATATTGTGATTTCTATAGTAAGTTTTTAATTCAAACCTTTGTTGTTCGTACTTTTTACAGTGGATCAGGTAGTGGTCTATGTCATTCTCTTCCTGACATTCTTGGCAGTGTGGTTCCTCTATCATGAAGTATGCTGCACGGTGACGCCACAGCTTTTTGTTCGAGGGTATCTTTAGTTCTTCTCTGACCTGGCATGTCCGTGTTGGTTCTTTCAGCAGTTTGAACGCATATCTGCCTTTTCTACTTTTGTCCATGTTGTCTTCCATTCCTCGTTTATAGTTCGCTTCACGTGGCTCATGATCTTCGACCTTCCCAGTCCTGCTCTTATATTGTTTTTACTTATCCTTCCATTCTTGGCATTCTGGTCTGCCAACTCGTTACCAGCTATACCTATGTGTGCTGGAACCCACACTAGCCTCACACTACATTCTCTGTTCCCCAGTGATGTATTAATTGCTAGAATTTCCTCTTTTATGTCTGGCCGGCTACATTTACCTGGGTGTTCTAGTGCTTGTAGTGATGATAGTGAGTCTGTAAATATCGTAACAGCTTCTGGTAGGTTATCTTCAATTATTTGTAAACTTTTTAGAATTGCTACCATCTCTGCGGTAAAAATCGAAGCCTCTTCAGTTACACTGCAGCTCTTTTTAATTCCCCATTGTGGTATTACAAATCCGGCACCTAGTTGCCCACTATCACCCTTGGATCCATCAGTGTAGATGGCCAGACTTTAGTTAGTTGATCTATGAACTTTCTACTTATCATTTTGGCTTCCTTATCTTCTATGTTTTGTTTGATCTTTTCAGTAAGTGAGTAGTCTATGATTGGTGTTTTTAGTTCCCAGGGTGGTATTTTGCTTCTGTATTTATTACTATTTTTAATTGTGTTTGATAGTTCTTTGAACTGCGTTAGATCTTCTGTTGTTCTCCACCCTGTTGGATACCTATCTTTGTTTAAGGGGACGTCCCATACACTTGGTTGATTTTTGACAAATGCTTTATGTGCTGGGTGGGTCACTTCTTGTGCTACTTTACTCCAATAATGGTTATATTGATTTTTTTATTATTTTAATTTCCTTTGCTGAATATCATACCTACTGTTTTGTTTACATTAATTTGAAAGCCCCAACTTTTCATCCATTCAGAAACTTTGTCTATTTGTTTTTGAAGTTTTTGGTAAACATGGTCCAAGTTTTTTCCAGATCGCCAAATGGCACAGTCGTCTGCAAATTGTGATATTGCATTCTTAATGTCGTTAAATTCATCTGCTAAATCATTTACAGCTATAGTGAAAATTGAGGGGAAAATCACTGATCCCTGAGGAATCCCATTCTGTTGTTCATATTTTTCTGACCTATCATTATTCACCTGTACAACAAAATACCTGTCCTGTAAAAAGTTTTCTAGATACCCATAGGTTTTACCAGTAATGCCAATCTTCTTCCATCTCTCCAGCACTCATCATATGCTCTGGCTACATCTAGAAAGAATGCCATTGTTTTCTCTTTCCTCTTGAACCCTAGCTTTACATCATGTTCTAATCTTACAAGCTGGTCTACTGTACTTCTGTCTGCTCTAAACCCTGACTGGTTTGGGCTAGTGCCCTTGATATATAGAGTGACGACAACTAAAATTCATGAGTTTCGGACCCAATTTGCATTTGCATTTTCGTTTAGGTTAGCTAATAATTTGAAATAAAATTAGATGGAAATACAGTAGCACGTATTGTACTATTATTTGTATTTCAAGTAACAAAACAAAAAGAAGAAAACTAGTTTACTTACCGGTTTATTGAAAAGAATCAGTAGCGTGGATTTTTAACACATACTCCGTGGAATTTTATATTCCGTTAGAATTCCACTATTTAGCAACAAAGATTTTATTATAGTTTTATTATATAATTATATTATATAATTTTATTATTATTATATATATATAATTTTTATTAGTATATAATAATAATATTATATAATTTTGTTATCGTTATTATAATTAATAAATATTAATAAAATATAACAAATATGAAATTTTATTATATTATATAATTTTTATTATATAGTTTTGATATTTTATATATTATAATTATACAATTATATAATTTATATTATATAATTTAAAATTATATAAATTATATAAAATATATATATAATTAAAAATTTACAATTATATGTTATATTTATAATATATATATAATTATATATATTATAATTTGTATTATTATATAATAATAATAATAATATAATTTATTATATAATGTTATATAATTTTATTATAATTAAAAAATATTAATAAAATAATAAACATATAAAATTTTATTACATTATATCATTTTATATAGTTAAATTATATAATTATAAAATTATATAGATTATATAAAATATATATAAATATAAATAAATACAAATAAATAAAAATAAAAATAAAAATAAAAATAAAAATAAATATAAATATAAATATAAATATATATATATATATATATATATATATATATATATATATATATATATATATAAAAATATATATAAATATATATAAATATATATTATATAATATAAAAATATATATATTATATATATATATATATATATATATATATATATATATATATATATATATATATATATATATATATATATATATATATATATATATATATATATATATATATATATATATATATATATATATATATATATATATATATATATATATATATATATATATATATATATATATATATATATATAATATATATATATATATATATATATATATATATATATATATATAGAAGTTAAGAATAGACAGACCTAGGGAACTGCATAATATAGTCAAACAATATTTATCACGAACAAATGTTAATATTAGTGTCTGGGAATGTGAAGGTCTGATACTGTTCTTACAATGCATATGACTTTTAACAGATGAAAGTCAATTAAATATCTGTTAAAGTCAGTTATATAACTGGAACCACCAGGCCTTTACACCCCTCCATTTTAATATAATTCTTGTTCAGAGTTTCTTCTTGATTTTTTATTTATTTATTTTTTTTATTTAACGTATTACCATAATTGTGATTGTCCCTATTTACAATGATTTGACAAATGTGATGCCACTTTCTCATCGGCAGTTGTTCATATTATTTGGAATTTAAAACAATATATATCTTAATTATAACCCATCAGAGGTTGAACGGGATATTTTTCTTCATTAATTTAAAAAAAAAAAATCTTACTCGACGCTCATTCCCGCTACTAACCCAGGTATTGTCGACAAAAAATGGCGTCCACGTCGTTCAGCCTCGTTTTTGATTCTGACTCAGTTGACGTCACTCTATATATCAAGGGCACTAGTTTGGGCTATATAACTGATTTTTTTTCCAGATAGAATTTAACTCTTTTGTTAACAAGAGTTTTCAGTATTTTACCTAGTTGTGATGTTAAGGAGATAGGCCTATATGAACTTACATCATGGGCTTCCTTGTTGGGTTTTAGGATGGGTACTATCATAGCTACTTTCCATGCCGCAGGAGCACGTGTTTTCAAGCAGGCTTCTTGCAAGGGGAACAACTGCAGTTGTGGTTATATGTTCCGCAAAGAGCGAAAACAAGATGAAAGAAATTATTGAACAAGAAAAGAAAAGGCTGAAGATCACTGTCTTAGACTAGCAAAGAGAACGAATTGTTCAGGTTACTTCATTTCCGTGTAGCGAATATTTGGCTATTTCTGCTAAAATCTACAGTAATACTTGGTTGCAAGGATCAATGACAGTTTTACCTAGGCAAATGTATACTGAAGCACATTAAAAACGCATCACCTGAATTATTCAGGAACAGAGTGTGAAATGTAAATATAAGTGTTTACAAGTTTACATATTTGTAATCTTTATTCATTTTCCTATGAATCCATGTTGGTCATTAATTTGTACATTTGATTGTTATGAAATCCATTGCATTCTGTGCAGGCAAGGGAGAAAGTCAAAAATGCAACCAATAAAAATTTTCATTCACGCTATCCTCAGTATCTGGTATGTCCACCGTGTGCTTGCAAACAAGCTTGGCAGCGGCTCCGCATGGAACGCACAAGTCTCTGAAGGAAATTCCGAGGAATCAAGTCCCATTCACGTGTAAGAGCAACTTCGAGCTGTTGCAGATTAGCTGGAGAACCTTGCCTGTAGACTCTGCGTCCAAGCTCGTCCCACAGATGTTCTATAGGGGACATGTCTGGTGATAGGGCAGACCAATCAAACTGTCACGTTATCCTGCTGGAGAAGCTGCAAGTCTGGATAATTTGTGAACGCAGGAGCAACCAATGCATCCAGAACCTCATCTCGATATGTCACAGCATTAACATTTCCACGGAAGACGCGAAGAGGCAAGCGATGGTGAAAACTGAATCCTCCCCAAATGTGAATACTGCCACCTCCAAATCGGTTGTGCTGACGAACACAGCAGTCTGCAAAGCGCTGTCCACACCGTCGCCAAATCCGCATACGCTCATCAGCAAAGGATATGTTGAATCTGCTTTCGTCTGTGAATAGGACAGCATTCCACTGCAGTCTAGTCCATCTATGTTGCTCTGCCCATTGCAGGCGCTGCTGAGGATGTCTGTGAGTCAAGTTTGGCCCAACATAAGGTCGTCTTGCAGTAAGGCCTGTATCTCTGAGTCGTCGTGTGACTGTCATTCGAGAGACTTGCTCAAGTCTACCCACTATTGCTCTTGCTGTTTGACTTGCCGGGAGAGAACGATTCCTTAGGTGACTCAGCACAATATGACGATCTTGCGCAGGGGTAGAAACTCGTGGTTGGCCACTCCGAAGTCTATCCCGGGCACTGCCAGTGGTTCCGTAACGTTCATTGAGACGTACAATAGTGCTGTGGTGGCAATTCATCCTTCTGGCAATGGCCCGCGAGCTCATTCCAGTCTCCAACATACCAATGGCTCATTGGCGGTCGTTTTCAGATAGTCGTCCATTTCAAGCACATGTACTGGGTATTTTGTCTCAACGGCATTTTTATACCGAGTATATTGCCACAACGCGTACACATTTTCAGGGTCATAGCTGTTGGGAATCGTGTTGCACGTGTAACTTTCATTGTTTTTATGTAGTCTGTACACAAACCCGTGGGTTGAATCATGCCCTTTCCATTCCAGCAGCCATTCGCTCTCTACCTCATGACAAACACGGGGAAAATCCATTCCCACACTTTTTTTTCCCAGCTTCTCGGCATCAGTATATATAATAGTGGTGCGTTTTTAATGTGCTTCAGTATATATGTTCTGTCATTCCTAAAATATTTAACGCTTCAATGCTCAAATTCTCTGCTTAAAACATATACTTAATACTTATGGAAACATTGCAACATACAAGTGGTTGGTCTACTTGAAGACAAGTATGAACTCTGGCAATAATCAATTTGATCTCAAAGGGTTTTAAGTTGTCATGAATGGAGAACGCATTACATGTCTTTGAATGTTTTGTCTGTCAGATTAAGCAATTATTTAAAACTACGTACTGTTACATCGGCTTCCAGATCCGTCTCTCTGTAAACTGTCAGAAGGCTTTTCCTTGTCGACCAAAAAGATGTAACGGGTGAGTTCCATTTCGTTTTGCTCAAATGACCATAAGGCCTGTGGAGAATCTGTTTTGCCAAAAACCTGCATGTTCCTCGAATACTTGTTTTTATGTGGCTCCTTATAATTTTTCAAGCATGATCCTATTTAGTAATTATATTTTATCTTTTCCCTAGCACTTATAATAGTCAGCCCCGTTGGTACGTGGGGGTCATCGAAGGGGCAAATCCACAATAGGACTGCAGCTTCCTAAGATATGTCATAATATGCAACTAATACGAGCTTGCGCGTGAAGCTGGCAACCTTATCATATAAAAGAAGTTGCTACATAATGTACCAGTGCAAGAGTATATGAATGTTTTGGTGCAGACTTCCAACAATGGTGACTTCAAGCTCCATAAGGAGTGCAGAAATAAATAAAGGATGAATGATACTAGCATCATTTCTATGTATTTTGTTGTATTAGTGCAATGTATATTGTTGTATGAGTGTTATGATTAAATAACTCATAACAGATCGGTTTGTATCACATAGGTATCGATTGTTGATACCATGTTTGTTGATGTACCGTATCCACAACTTGCAAAAAGCCAAGGATCATTCTAGGCATTTTTCTGTGTGTCATTCGAGGTGTACAGACGCATATTGTTCAGCTCCTAGAATGTGTTATATCTCTACAGAGTATTAAAGTGTTTCAGTTTCTAGATCGCTCATATGCTTCATTGAGTCGATGCTAGATTATATATTATATTTGTGAGAATGGAATTCTGATTATGTCGCACGTGAGTAGAGAATTATAAATAAAGTCGGAATGCACATGTTGAGGACATCGTGTCATTAGCAGACAGTACAACGACGCTAAAGACTGGCTAGGATATGCCATTGTCTTACATTTCTACTTGATGAATTTTACTGGAGCCTGTGGCGTTATTAAACATTTGTCGTCTTACTGTCCAACCTTGTCTTCTTCACTTCTTCACTGTTGAAGATCAGTTTTATGAAAGAATGTTGAAATATAAAACTGTTACCGGCATCTCTGCATGCCTTGTCTAATGTCAAGAAGGGACCTTGCCGAAGTACATCTTACAAAGAATCTAATACAACTAAAGGTGGAAATCAACTACCCCTTTAACTATAACAGTTGGGGGCCATGCCAAAGGATCATCGATCCACAGCCTGAAGAAAACATTTTCATCAAATTATGACAGTCGTCGCTACTGATTTTGTGCCCTGTCAAATATTTTAAAGATGGCGCCCTTTATCGTCTGTGTGAGATGACGCAGCAAGTTTTACAGCGCAGTACTTTATCGCTCCAATTGAAAAGGGATCCATGTTCAAGTCTCACTTTTATTCTGCATGCTGTATCGGTTGAATACTTAAATTTTTGCCTGAAGATGGCGATTTTCCAGACTGCGACAGACCAAAGTGGAGTCCTGTTCGAGTCAGCTGCTACACAAGCCTAGGTCTAACCTGATCTACGCTAGGGTGACCAGACGTCCGGATTTGACCGGATTTGCCCGGCTTTTTGCGACAAAACTGAGCGTCCGGCCGGATTTTTTTTATAATGTTGAAATATCCGGCTTTTATGTGATTGACTAAATTACTAACGTGAAAGACACCATTTTGAAAAATCTTTCCTGGAATCCGATTTCTGAGTACAGAAATTCTGTCAGAATTAAGAATTTTTATTCCGCAAAATCGACGGATCGCGCAAATTACCAACAACACTACCATAAGTTGTCATGTTGTTCGATAGTTTATAATAGATTACTATCATATTTTAACCCAGGTTAAACGCTGTTTAGGTTTATTCGCATTTGTTAAGGGAAAATTTAACAGACAAAACGGCATGAATAAGAACTTGGGGCTGGATTTAGTCAATTATAACTTCGTTGTCTATTGCAAATTACAAATAATATTAACCTTAGTTCGTACTGCTTTTATATTTATTGCAATTTGTTTATTATAAAAAAATACAGGAGTAGTTACTAGTACTGGGTATAGTAATGGGTTTGTTAAAATTAAAACCTCGTCTGTTGCATTTTACAAATAATTTTAACTATAACATCGAATGTACCATTGATTAATGGCATTATATTATATTTATGTTACAGATACCCGCTCAAAATGCCAAAACGGAAGTGTGTGTTCACGGATGAATTGAAACAAAAATTTCAGTGCTTTTCCAATGGTCGACAAGGGTATGAAGCATAATGTCTTGTATGCAGAGGCGGCACATTTGTATCAGTAGCAAATAAAGGTGCAGCTGATTAAAAAAAAAAAAACATATAGAAACAGAAAAGCACAAGAAAGCACTTGCGTCTGAATGTTTGCAATCAAAACTGACATTTTTTTTACTAAAGAAATAAGCGAGGAAAGGTTAGAAGTTGCCGCGGCCGAGGATGCTTTTACTTTTCATACTGTAAAACATCACAACTGTTACAGATCAATGGACTGTACTTCAGTGTTACTCAAGAATGTTTTCCACGATTCAGAAATTGTCAGTAAATTCTCATGTGCCAAAACCAAAAGAGCTGCTATTATCATTTCTATGACTGCACAGCATTCTACTGAAGCAGCTTTGGAAGCACCGAAGGAAAGATTCCATTAAAGGCACTCTACTTGTACAGTACAATTTCAAGGAGTTTTCATGCTCTGATTTCTATGCATATTTAAAATGTAGCCCAACTTTGTTGAAGAAGATTTTATCATCAGAAAAATATAAGTAGGCACAAAATCAATGTGACTTTATTAGCTTATTGTTTGAATGTAATAAAAAACATATTTCAGCGTCTTGTAGTTATTGAATAAAGGTGTCCTACTTTTCGTCCTACTTTTTAAAAAAATAATGTCCTCCCTTGTCCTCCTTTTTATGACCAAAAAATGTCATTTGTCCTCCTTTTTGTGTTGAACAATATCTCTTCTTCTTCTTTGATCCTTAGCCGCCGACCGTCAAAGCAGTCAGTGGCCATCACGCCTAGTTGTGTCTTGTAGGGCAACAACAAATTGATTCCACTTTGCTCGGTCGGTGGCCATCCTTCGTACAGTGCCCCAACTCTGGTTCATTCTTTGCATCTCAGCCTCCACAGTCCTCCGCCAGGTTGTTTTTGGTCGGCCTCTCTTTCGTTTTCCTTCAGGGGTCCAAAGCATAGCTGTTCTTGTGATGGCATCGGGGTCTCTTCTGAGGACATAACCAACCCAGTTCCAGCGTCTGCCAGCTATGATGGTGTGCATGTCCTCTTGCTTGCTACGAGTAAGCAGATCTTGGTTAGTGATGGTATTCGGCCAAAAGATTCGGTGAATTTTTCTTAGGCAAGTTGTGTGAAAAGAGGACAATTTCGACATTTCCTTCTCTGTAACTCTCCAGCATTCCGCACCATAGAGAAGCACAGAAAGCACACAGCTCTGATATAATCTTAATTTTGTGCTTGTGCTGTATTGGGAGGACTTCCAAATGTTGTTTAGGCTAAAGAAGGCTGTTCTTGCCTTATTCATTCTGATGTTGATGTCTTTGCCTGCCCCGCCGTCTGGTGTTACTATGCTTCCTAGGTATGTGAAGGTATCTGTCTGTACCAATTGCTTATTCCTTACTGATATGGGCTCAGGGTTGCTCACATTGAGCGTCATGACCTCAGACTTCTTTAAATTGATGTTCAAGCCCACCTGCTGGCTAAACTTATTAAGTCTATCCGTTTTTTCCTGGATGTGTTGATGTGAATGTGCTAGTAGTGCAATGTCATCTGCATATTCCAGATCTTCCAATGTAGAAAATGTTGTCCATCTTATTCCTCTTGGACTGCCCTCTGTTGTCTGGCGCATCACCCAGTCTATGACTGTTAAAAATAGAGTGGTTGATAAGGGGCATCCCTGTCGTACTCCTGTCTTCACCTCAAAGGTTAGGTTGCTCTGCCCAACACTGCACGTAAAGTTTGCATAGAGGCTTTTTATGATTGACACAATGCAGCTTGGAATTCCATGTTGAACAATATGGCCACCCTAATCTACGCTGTTTAATTTTCATCGGTCCTTGGATGAAAAGGCGGTGGAACTAGGAGGAATTTTTTTCATTGGCAATCAGATAAGTGAATTTTTAGCCACATACAGCCTGTGATGCTTAATTATCTGATTTGCTTGTATTCTTTTTACCATGTTTAATGTATCAATGTCATTTGTGTGTCTGTATTAGAGGGAGGTTGGCTTGGGACTTGTGAATTTGTCTATACCGTTTCGACTGGTCGACAAATTCATGAGCGTTCTTTAGGGTTTGGTGTATGAGTGTCTCGAATAGCGGGGCCGACATAAAAAAGCTGAGTGTTAACTGCTGCTATAGAGATCACCATGACCTATTTTTGTCTAGCTGTGAAGTCCTGTTAATTGTAAAGTTTGTTTTTGTAGTAAAGTTCAGTGTAATTTTTTTATTCAGTTTTTCTTGCATTATTGTTTGTGATATTGTTGATCTTACCTTGCTATCATTGATTTATTAGATATCATACATATTGTAAACTCGTGCTTGTCTTGTCAAATGTGTGATAGAGCTACTTTTTGTTCATTTGTTCTATAGTTCATACAATTTTTTCTTTGGTTGACTATTTTAATTATCTTCATTTGGCTCTTGTCACTGTATTCAGTCATCTTGTTTGTATCTCTTTTCTCTTAATGCTCCTAGGATAACATCTACCATATCATCTACTATCACATGCAGTTGGATGAACTGGAAGTGGTGAGATAATTATTGGAGATATTGCTCACATATTATTGATATTAGTGAAATTTTATTGGACTATTGGTAGTCACAATAAGTGGGATTTATGTCTGCCATTGAGTATTTTCTCAGGCAGGGAAAGAAGTCTAGGTTCCAGGGACCAGCTCTTCAGAGATTTATTATGGAGAATTTGGAGGAGGTAGAGAATGAAGGAGGTGATGAGTTTTCTATGGAAGGAGAATGGTATTGGAGAGAAAATGAGTTATTGCAGGTCATTGAAAACATGGAGAGATTAATTGATGATTTAAATGAAGAGGTGAGAGCACTAAAGTTGCAGGCAGAGGTGGATAGATCAAACTTTAGATCATTGAAAGTGGATCTTGCTAGTTGTAAGGAGTCATTAGCTACTGCCTTGATAAAGAATAAAACTTTGGACTTTGAGGTTCAGGAATTGCAAGATAACCAGAGAAAATTTACCAGAAACAATGAAGAGTTATCTGATAAATTGGTTTCTATGAAAGCAAATTTGTATAAAGCAAACGAGGCTTTGGAAGCTCGAATTCAGGCACAAGTTGCTCAAATTAGTGGTCTTAAGATTCAAGTTGCCCTACTACAGCCCCATATTGAGAAGGCACATATAAGAAAATTGAAGAAAATGGCAACGAATAAGAGAGCCATGTTGGAGGTAAAGTTAGAGAGTTAAATTGCAGCACTTGAACTTAAGAATCAAGAACTAACATGCCTTCAGGGTCAACAAGAAATTTTGACTCGTGATAAGTTGGTAAATTGTGAGGCCTTACTAACTGAGGAGAGAAGTCAATTTGTAGACCTGTTAGAGGAAAATAAGAAGAAGAGTGAAGAAGTTTCTCTCAAAGATTTGGAGATTGCTAAGGCAAGAAAAAGAGTTGATGGGTTACTGGATGTTGTTTTAAAAAAGATTTATTGTCAAACACTAGTTATGGTAAAAATAGTGTACAATATGCCAGTAGTACTAAGGGTGATAAAAACATGTCAATCCAACCTAAAAGGGTGAAGATATCATGGCGAGGTAGATACAACTTCCCTCGACATCACTCTGATACCAGTGTTTCTGGTCAGATCAATACTGCCACGTCCGAGAGTGAGTCATGGCGACATGCCGACTGCAGTAAAATCAGTGTGACAAACTGTTTGACAAATCATCCTGTGCTCAGGAGGAAAAATGTTTCCCATCATCAACAGAATCGGGTTACCTCTGGGCCTGAGAAGCCTAACATCCTTGATAAAAACATTGCAAACGTGCATGATCTGTGTCGTAAAAGTACAGACCAGTTTGTTCAAGGTGATCTTGGCGTGACTGATGTTGTTCATGTTGGATCCATTTATTTAGATAAGGATCGCTATACACAGCTGTGTTGTCAAAAGACAGTAAATGCTGATGTTGGAACTGTTCAGCATCCTCTTTGTAAACTGCATGCTCACAGTTTATTTACTCTTAAGAGTATTGATGAGATTGTAAAAGATGCCACTAAGGTTACTGATAAGGGTCATGGTGGGACACTTATTTCTAATGATAAAGATGATGAAAATAACCTGCCTATTCAAGCTAATACTAGTGCATCTGGAAAAAAGGGCTTAACTGCGCCTATTAGGCTGTCTTCTGCGACATGCTACAAACCGTCAGGTTTGAAAGGAAATGGGTGGCATACTCAGTCCAGCCAGTATGTCCATCCTACAATAAAGATATGAAATCCAGGAGAAATAAATATGGCCATTGGTCTCATGTGACTAGAGATACCTACTCACGTACCTTACTAGTGCGAAATCTGCCACCGGATACTACATGGCAGGCACTAGATAATTTGTTTCAATTCACTGCGAACTTAAAATTTGTTCGTATGTTACCTATCAACAAGTTCAATGTTAGGGAAGCACTTGTTTATTTGTATTCAAATAGGGATGCACATATGGTTGTCGATCGTGACAACGGTGCTTACTTTCAAGACCATTGTCTTGATATACAGTTAATATATCATTCAGCACCTCACAGATTTTAATGCTGTTGTGCATCTTGTTGATAATAATTCATTTCATAAGGATTATGATTATGGTGTGGGCTTGTAAGACAGTGTTGATTATTCTAGCTATAATTTTTTATTTCAGCTTGAGGAGTTCCTATGGTCCAGTGTGGACATCTTTTGCCAGTCATGTCCTCATGTTTTGGGACAGTATTGGGGGTTTTTTATGGGGAGTTTATGAACATCCAATTTGTGTACATATTTAGGGACACTGCATCGACCACTGTTTTGGTTCAAGGATCATTTGTAGACCTTACGGGTTACACGGGAGATGAGATCCAATTTAATACATTTGGAGGTACAGTGGAATGTTATCCCATTGCAGCAGTAGGTTTAGATACCCATATCGGACATTCAGGTCTATGGCATATCTGTTTTCAAAACCAGTAGCTGGGATAATTTTAATCCATATCCCGAGACTACCTGATTATACTGTATATGATATTTTGTGGTGGAAGTATAAACGACATGTGTTACTGACAGAGGTGATACTACCAGAGCTCAAGCTCTTGGGTATGTTCATGCTATGTCATATGTTCGGAAGTATCTGTTACGGTATATGTTATTAACGCCGTCTGCTAAAGGTTAGCAGACGTGCAATTGTAAAGGTTAAGACATTTAATATATTACGATAGATGTTTCAATTATTGAACGCTCCATACACGATCGATTATGACGTGTCTAGCGTTGTTTGGGTCACAGTCGGTAACTAGGAGACGCTACCCTTTGTTACTTGACCGCCAAGCTGAATAGCTGCGTTTTCTAACCTTCCAATTCAATGGCATGATATAGCCATTTATATGTGCATTTATGATGGACCAGGGTCAGTCCTAGAACTCTATATGAGAGGAAACTTATGGAGGTTAGTGTTTAACTAGAATCCTCAGAAGGAGGAGAATAATCGTCCAATCCGTATGAAATATTCAGACTCGCAGTCTCACTGTCGGCAGGTAGCCATGTCTATCTGCGCGTGCATATAGCTGTGATGTTCTGACGACAATACTGCATTGTATCCTTAAACGGACATTGACACGTAAACCAGCAGTCTACGTTATTGATTAATTTATGCATGACTTATACGGACTTATGTTCTGCTCATATTTGAAATGATCATCCTGTGTGTACATGTGATTAAATATTACGGACTCAACCTGAAGGCATTAATTACTTCATTAATGTTGCTGAGTTCAAGTATTACATGTTACTTCTTCATACCATGCTACTGAGTTGTATGAACGCTTCACCCTAATTCGCGTAATGATAAAACAAGCACGATGAACAAGAAATCACTAAAATAACTATACTCAGCACATGATCTTCAACCGGCAAATAACTCAGCAACAAAGTGGCGGCCGATTGTTGGGAACGACAGAAAAAAGAAACAAACTTCTGTTCCTTACGCACATGTTAACCACAATATTTAAGATCAAGTTTCGATCACATGATCCAGTCGAAGATGACGTTGTACTCATTATAATGCCTAACAACGTGACGTCACCGAAGGTCGTGTAGGTGAACTGTCGGAGAAACCAAAGCCGTTTTCTAAGTCTAACCGGGGGAAACATGAGCCATTTGAAGCAAACACACGATATGGACTACAGGAGCAGACAGTCAGGGGCTTTAGCCTAGCTGTTGACGACCTCTAGCACTGATCTAAGCAACGGAAAAGATAAGTCTAGTTGTTTAACTGTCGTCATTGCAAACAGTAATACTGAGTCCATGCCTTTTGCCTGCATAGGCATGTTTTTTCTGAATATGTTTCATGTATTTTTTGGTTGTTTTAATGTGTTGTTAATTAGCGGGCCGGTTGGAGGGAACTGAAATCTCTGGGGAATGTCGCGAACAGCTGACCACCTAGATTTCAGTCGGTCTTCGGGCAGTTAAACGATTGCACTTTTGGAAGCCCCATTGAGGTTTGCCGGTGGACTGCCTGTCCAGATCTGCTATCGTTCGACCGTTTGTGTTAGCTGTGCCGTTCCGTAGATAACTGGCGTATTTTATTTGTACTAAGTTCACATTTTTATTCAGTTTTGTATCATGTTCGTTAACTATTTCGTCCAGTCTACTCTTACTATCAATTTATTTTATAATTGTTAAATGTTTGTCCGTTATGAGTCCTGTGATGTCATCATTTTTTGCATTCATTTTTTTTTTGTGTACTTTGTATATTAAGTTGACCTCGGGTCAGTCCTTGACCCTTCATTTGGCTTGTGACACTTCCGCTTGTTTTATTTAGTTCATAAATTCATTTTTAATTGTGAAAATGTCTTGTTTGCGTCTTGACATTGTTTGTACCCTTTAGTTGCATCATTGTTTTGTTTGTCCTCATGATATATATTAAATACTACATTAATAATATGATATTATATTCAATAATACACTTGTAATTTAATTTAATTATTTTTTTCTGATATTTAAGGTTAATATGGGACATTGCATAATTATGCAGTGATAGTCCAAGAAATTAGCACTACAATTTATAAGAGATGCCTAGGGCATAATAATATAATATATATATTGACCAAATAAAATAATCTTATAGTCTACCTTTGATGTAACAGACCCATTATATATTATTTAATATACTTTTCTGGTACTAAGAGAGTGACTTAGTACATTGAACAATATAATTACTAGGAATCATGCCCAACATTATTGGATATTAAGATTAATTGTGTGATGTAATTACATTATAGTTAACAGATATCATAACTATTTATGATATAGTTAGTACTTAGAAACAATATTGTTACAAAATATTGTCTATTAGTTGAACTTAGACATAAGAGTTCAGTACTATTGTGATTATTTATATTGAATATTCCTAAGTTGAGTAAGTATAATAATTACTCTGAAGCTACTATTGACTATTTTAATCAGTAATTATCAATAATTACTTACCAGATAAAAGTCAAAATGCTTACTATAGACCATTTCGTTAAAATTGGGAAAGAATATGGTTATAAATCTCAAGAACTTCGTCAGTTTGCTGAGGCAGAACTGGAAAAACATAAAGCAGAAATGGAGGAACGTGAAAGAAAAGAAGCAGAGAAAAAGGCTGCATTAAAGAAAGAGGAAGAGGAACAAAAGGTTGCATTAAAGAAAGAGGAGGAGGAACGTGAAAGAAAGGAAGCAGAACGTGAGATGAAGCAAATTGCCAAGGAAAATAGATTAAGAGAGATTGCTCAACGTGAAAGAGAAGAGCAAAGAGCAATTGCCAGACAGGAAGAAGAGAATAAATTGAAACGAGAGGAAATTATTTTACAACAAGAAATGGAATTGGCGCGTATTAAATTGGAGACAGCAAGATTACAAGCACAAAGTGCTGATGCAAACCAGAATAATAACGCACAAAATGGATCGTCATCCAGCCAAACTAAACATTTCTACAACTTTAAATTACCCACTTTCAACTTAAACGTGGACGACCTTTTATCATTTCTGTCACGTTTTGAACAGACTTGCAAAACAAATCATTTGCCCGAAGAGTCATGGGTACTCAAGTTAAATGAATTCTTGGTTGGAGAACCATTGACGGCTTCTCAAAATGCTGACCCATCAATAGCAAATAACTACGGTGCTATTAAGTCCTTGCTTTTACGAAGGTTTCACCTGGACGAGGAACACTGTAGGTTGAAATTTAAGGGAATTTTACCTGAATCTCCAAAAGATTTTGCAGGATTCATTGCGAACATACGCAATACATTTAATAGATGGGTTGAACTGGCAGAAGTCAACAAATCGTACGACAAATTAGTTGATTTACTACTACGGGATAAGGTATTATCTTCGGTTAGCCAACCATTCTTTGCATATTTGCAGGAGCGTAAACCAGGTACTATTGACGAGTTGGAAAAAATTTCTTTAAACTACTGTTTGGCACATCCGAATGCGAACATTTCTAACTCTTCATTAAGAGAACCTCTACCTGTGGCGTCTAATATGGCCTACAATCATAATAACAAACAAAGACATCACAGTGTAGACAGAAGTAGGTTCCAAAGAAATCACAATGTTAACTTTCAGAAGGGACATAATAATGATTTCAACAATAAAAATGAGTTCAACAGAGGTAGATCACGAGATAGAAATTATTCACCTCAAACAAACTACCACAATAGTCAACATAACACTAATTATAATCGATCACATACCCCCAATAATAACAATAACTGGAATGGTAATAATCATGGCTCGAGACATCGAGATAATAGTTACTATAGAGGACGACGAGATAATTCTAACAATTATACTCGTAATCGATCTCATTCTCGGGGATCATCTCAGTACAACCATAATACAGGGGCGGCAGTTACAAATAATACTACCCCTATAGCTCAGGTCCCACTTGACGATAATACAACACAGTCTTCTGCTGCATGTTTTGCTATTAATTATAATGTGGCAAATAGTTGCCAACAATGCAATCTTATTTTTCAGAAGGCGAAAGAAACAGTGCTTAACTGCGGACATATTACACCAGAGGTAGGTCTTGCAGTCAACGATGGAACAGGCTCACTAATTTTTAACAGGGGAATCGTTAATGGATCCGTCGTCTCAGTGCTGAGAGATTCAGGATCCACAACGATTGGTGTACGTCAGTCGCTGGTACATCCTAGCTGTGCGACAGGAGAATATGTACGCTGCATGACATTTGGTGGAACTATTGAGTTCTACCCCACAGCTATTGTTCATATTAGAACACCCTTTTTCACAGGGAATGTAAAAGTATGTATGCTAAAAAAGCCTATTGCTGATCTGATGGTTGGTCGTATACACGGCAGTAAAGATTGTACTCCAGATGAGATCATAGAATGGGAGAAACATAACCTATGCACTGGAAACGCCGTGACGACTAGAGCGCAGACTCAACTCATGGAGAAAGTTAGTGATAATAAGATGGATGCAGACAACCAAGAAGAGTTTGTAGTCAATTCACCTATTGACAGGGAAACATTTGCAACTAAACAAAAAGAGGATAAATCTTTAAAAAAAATTTTTAAGCTGGTTGATAAAGTTGACAATCTATCCTCAGGTAATAATAACAAACATTGGTTTGTTATTAAAAATGACATATTGATTAGATGTTTTAATGACAAATCACAAATGAAACAACAAGTTATGGTCCCGTATACTTTTAGACAGTACATTCTTCAACATGCGCATGACTCACAGTGTGCTGGACATATGGGATATACTCGAACACGATCTCGAGTACTGTCTTCATTCTTTTGGCCAGGAGTGTCAAGAGATATTTCGCAGTATGTACGTTCCTGTACTACATGCCAAGAAGTGAAAGCACGTGGAGCTTTTCACACGGCGCCTATTCAGGCTTGCGATATCTCAGTAAGACCGTTTGACAAGATGGCCATAGATATTATTGGTCCATTGCTACCATCGGCCAGAGGACATAGATTCGTCCTTACGTGCATTGATTTGTGCACACGATGGCCAGAAGCTATCCCATTAAAGACCACCCCTACCACAGATGTAGCTGATGCACTACATCTCATCTTTTCTAGAATAGGGTTTCCTAGAAAACTTTTATCAGACCATGGGTCACAGTTCATATCTGACACCACGAAGGAAGTCATGAAAACCTGGAACATTGATAGGAATTTAAGTAGTATTTATCATCCTATGAGTAATGGTGCAGTTGAAAGACTTAACCGTACACTTAAACAACTACTACATAAGGTTACTGTTAAGCACCCTCATGACTGGGACAGAGCACTCCCAGCTGTTCTATTTGCTTATCGGGAGGTACCGCATGAACAAACTGGCTTCTCTCCCTTTGAATTAGTTTTTGGTGCTCCCCCAAGAGGTCCTATGGGACTAATAAAAGACTTATTAATTGACGCGGAGATGACTCAGGACACTCAGTCATCTTACGAGTATGTGATTAATCTTCGGAAGAACATTATTGAGTCTTGCCAGTTGGCAACAGCTTCTTCTGAGGCTGCAAAAGCTAAGGCTCGATCTCTACAAAATAGGTCTCGACGATTACGCCAATTATTCCCAGGCGATGAGGCTTATGTGTTACTTCCTCACAATAACAATAAATTATTGATATCTTGGAATGGTCCTTACAAAGTCATTGATAAAATTTCCGACGTTGATTACGTCTTAGATATCAAGTGACAGAAAAAGATATTTCATATTAACATGCTCAAGCAATTTCATACACGTCCTGAACACTTACAGTCAATTTTTCATGAACTAGATGACAACACAGTATCTACTTGTTATTATTCTAACTTATCCGTCATCCAGGAAGAAGAATCTTCTTTTCCTGAGGTACAGTTACCGTTACCGGTACCAGTAGTTCAACCTACTGAATCTTGGCGGGATGTAACCATCTCTTCAACGGTTACACCGCAACAGCGTCTACAGATTGCTAATCTATTACAATCTTATCCAGATGTGTTGACCGACGTCCCGGGCCGCACATCGGCTATCAGTCATGACATTACTCTCAATAATGATACACCTATTCGTGTACATCCCTATTCGGTTCCTTTACATTTCCTTGCTAAAACTACTAAGGAACTTGAACAGATGTTGTCTCTGGGAATCATTGAGACTAGTAATTCGCCATTCTCTTCTCCATTAGTGATTGTCCGGAAGAAGGACAATAACATCAGACTATGTGTTGATTATAGAAAATTAAATGCTAAGACTATAGTTGACAGCGAACCACATCCACTTATCGACGACTTACTGCCACGTCTATCCAACGCAACTATATTTAGTAAGATAGACTTAACTAAAGGTTATTGGCAGATACCACTGACCGAAAAGGCTAAGTACTACACCGCATTTTCCACTCCACAAGGTCTATACCAGTGGAATGTGATGCCTTTTGGGCTTGTTAATGCGCCAGCTACCTTCATTCGCCTGATGCGACAAATTTTATCAGGTAGACCAGACGTTATTACATATATTGACGACATATGCTTGTTTAGTTCGTCGTCTGAGGAACATGTTTCGGGACTTAGATATGTTTTCGACACTCTAAGGAATTATCATCTAACTGCTAAACCTACAAAGGTGCAGATCGCGTGTAATGAGATAACCTTTTTGGGACATATCATTGGAGTGGGATATATCCGAACGTTACCTAGTACGGTCTCCAAAATTCTAAACATAGCAGTTCCTCAGACGAAGAAACAGGTCAGGAGTTTGTTAGGACTTGTTCAATATTACAGTAGATTCATACCAAACTTGTCATCCATCACGGCTGTATTGTCTTCATTGTTAAAAAAAGACATGCCGGTGAAGGTGACATGGACTGGTATATGCAATGAAACTTTCAACAAAATTATAAATTTGTTTTCGCATGAACCAATTTTAAGACTTCCGATGCTTCCAAAAGATTTTTCTTACGAACAGATGCTAGTAACTACGGCATCGGTGCATGCCTGCTCCAGAACCATGATGGCGTTCTACATCCTACCTTATATATTTCAAGAAAGCTAAAGCCGGCAGAAACAAAGTATTCCACAGTGGACAAGGAACTTTTATCAATTATATGGGCAATCACGAAACTAGAGAAGTTCTTGCTTGGTGCTCCATTCACCATACAGACTGACCAGCGTGCTGTAGCATCTTTGCGTAGATCAAACCACAAAAGTCCAAAACTCGCCAGATACGCGATCATCCTGCAGCTATTTGAATTCTCCATTGAACATATTCCTGGCACTGAAAACATTGTGGCGGATGCTTTGTCACGTAATCCTATTGACGACGAATAATCAACATTGACATTCCTAAAATACGTCAATCATCACTACATTGGATAGAACGAAGTATCAACTATAAGGGAACTAACCTTGACTTCAATTTAATATTTATAAACACTATATGCATCACAGAATTGAACTAAAGACAATCAAGGTATGCATATTGACATTGAAACTTCGTCTAACGTCCATACACAATATATGAATATTCGTTGAACAATCATGGAACAATATCTGACGACAAGTCGAACTTATTATCCTATGTGCACTTAATTCTTGGATCCTAGGATAATTGACATTTCTGTCCGACGTAAATGTTTCAACACTTTGTCTAAAAGAATTCACCAGGATCAGGACTACGAATGGATCATCATATCCTATACTAATTAATTAGTTAACTTAACTTCTTAATTGAATTAATATCAATAAAATGAAATGTGAGAAAAATGAAATGAAAAACAAAAAAAGAACGAAATATGAAAAGAAGAAATTATGAAAAGAGAAAATAAATCTCACACAAGTATTAGATTAATATTTTTTTTTAATGTACCTATACGTTATTTAGTTAGTTAAATTAGATAGTTATTATTCACTAACACTTAACACACACAATTAAGTTAAACTTATATTCGAATTTCTTTCTATTTCTTCTCACTTATTTGTCTTTTCTTCTCTCATAACATAGCGTTACATTAGAATATTAATAATTTAACTCTTAGTTTAATTAACTAATTTAATTTTAATTAGTCAAATTAATTCCTATATGACATACTAATACGACAGACCTTACTTTAATTTAATTCTATCATTCACAATTGACATTAGACATTTTATTTAGTTGATATAATAATATGCATAATATTGATATATAATATGATTAATGTTAGATGACTATGACAAATAGTTAGTTGACATGACCGCGACACGGTTCTACTCAGAACATCGTCGGCCATATGTCACAATTGTGTTAAATTTTTTTGAAAAATTGTTAAGTTGGATAGATCTTGAAAAAAAATCTATCGATTTTTTTTCCCCGGTGTACAGGGAATTGTTACGGTATATGTTATTAACGCCGTCTGCTAAAGGTTAGCAGACGTGCAATTGTAAAGGTTAAGACATTTAATATATTACGATAGATGTTTCAATTATTGAACGCTCCATACACGATCGATTATGACGTGTCTAGCGTTGTTTGGGTCACAGTCGGTAACTAGGAGACGCTACCCTTTGTTACTTGACCGCCAAGCTGAATAGCTGCGTTTTCTAACCTTCCAATTCAATGGCATGATATAGCCATTTATATGTGCATTTTATGACGGACCAGGGTCAGTCCTAGAACTCTATATGAGAGGAAACTTAGGGAGGTTAGTGTTTAACTAGAATCCTCAGAAGGAGGAGAATAATCGTCCAATCCGTATGAAATATTCAGACTCGCAGTCTCACTGTCGGCAGGTAGCCATGTCTATCTGCGCGTGCATATAGCTGTGATGTTCTGACGACAATACTGCATTGTATCCTTAAACGGACATTGACACGTAAACCAGCAGTCTACGTTATTGATTAATTTATGCATGACTTATACGGACTTATGTTCTGCTCATATTTGAAATGATCATCCTGTGTGTACATGTGATTAAATATTTCGGACTCAACCTGAAGGCATTAATTACTTCATTAATGTTGCTGAGTTCAAGTATTACATGTTACTTCTTCATACCATGCTACTGAGTTGTATGAACGCTTCACCCTAATTCGCGTAATGATAAAACAAGCACGATGAACAAGAAATCACTAAAATAACTATACTCAGCACATGATCTTCAACCGGCAAATAACTCAGCAACAGTATCTAGACACGGTTGTGAATAATGTTGATGGTGATGAAAGAGAACTTCTTTCTCCCATCATTAATGAATCTATTGATGATTTAAAAAGTGATAAAGAATCATCGGGGGTCTATTTTGACTCCAATGAAGCGGTGGTTGTTGATGATACAGAGACAACCACATCCATTAGGGATGATGTAATTCCCATAATTGTTTTGGACAAGGTTACTAATACGAGACCATCCACATCTATCATTGATGTTTTTGTACTAGACATCGTTAATGTCGAGGTTGGTCTGCGGTCAGGTATAGTTTGGTGGTGGACTATTCAGTCAAGACTATATGTTTGGCTGTTTATTTTACTGTTTCCAATGATTCTATTAATACATGATTTTCTCTGCTCATAATGGAACATCAGAGATATTAATATTACTGCAGCTATTTAATTTCAAATGCTGACATCTCATGTTTTCATGTGCTATGTACTGGCCACTACATCGGATAGTGTGGCAATTTTAATAATAATATTTTCGTTTTCAGCGGTTACAGATCATGAGCTACTTATACTTGTTCCTTTGCAGGGACGTGAATGTTCGCTGTCCATTCATCATCTACAGGAGATCTTGTTTCCCTGTGATACTCATAATGAGACTAATTGGGTGGTACATCCTTATGCTCTTGTCTGTGGAGTGCACACATCTAGAGTTATACAGTGATTATTTGATTGTTCTTTGCTATGCTGAGCATCTTATTTTCTTACATTCTCTACTTAGTAATATATCTACTGTTGCTTTTGTCTACAGTATATGAAAGATTGTCTCTATTGTAATAACTTTATTACTTATTGTGATACTTACGGGGTTGTACATCATTATGTTTGTGTATATGAAGGCGCACATCTAAAGATTGTACTTTGACTATTTCTGGGTTTTTTTGTTTGTTTGTTTTTTTTTTTTTTTTTTTGCTATGGGGAGCATCTTACTTGGTTAGATTTTCTGCTTTAATAGAATATCTACGACTACCTTTATTCGCAGGTTGCGAAAGATTTTCTCTGTTCCTTATAACTTTATCACTTATTTTGATGAGATCTATGTATTTCATTATCCCTGCGATGAACATCTTATTGGAAGTCTTTCTTTGCTGAATACCTTACGCTTTCACGCTTTCACAACATTACTGCTAGACCCTCCAAAACCAGAATTGAATATAATGAAATTTCCTTTCTTGGTCATAAGGTAGGAGGTGGGTTTCTTCAACCTGAAGATTCTTCTGTTTTTAAAACTATGAATCTTGAAATCCTTCGAACTAAGAATTAAGTTCGCAGTCTCCTCGATCTAGTCAACTTCTATAGGAAATTTCTTCCTAATTTTGCAGATATGACTTCAGTTTTGTCTGCGTTGGTTAAGAAGAATGCAGCTAATAAGTTAATTTGGTCGCATGTGTGTCATGTGGTTTTAAATTTGTTTACAATGTCCTTTTCGAAATCACCAATTTTGAGATTACCTGACACTCGATATCCTTTTGTTCTCAGAGTCGACGCGTCAAATACAGCCTTGGGCAGGAGATTATCGCAGGAATTTGAAGCCACATGCACCCGACTATGTATATGAGTCATAAGCTAACGCCTGTGGAACAACGTTATCCCATCGTGGAGAGAGAACTGCTCGTTATAGTGTTCTGTTTCAACAAACTCCAAGGGTATTTGTTGAAAGCACACTTTACTCTCGAGACAGATCAGCGTGCCTTGTCGTATCTACAGACAGCAAGATTTACTAATCAAAAAGCAGCTAGAGCCTCGCTCGCGCTACAGCCCTACGAGTATACTATCAGGGCTATAAAATGAAGCCAGAACGTGATAGCAGATGTGCTTTCAAGGTATGTCAAAGATCCTAAATCATCTATCAACCTGACAAATCCAGCTGATACAAATAACTCAAGCTAGTACACATACGTACATGGAAATGTTCTGTTCAGAACTTTTTGTTTGAATAACCACGTAATCGCAGGATAATAGTTGGACTTTACATTCATCACATTGATATTATAAGAAAGCGGCTCGCACAGCAACATGATGATGATATATTCTATAAGATGCAACATCAAGGGATATATCGTTGAACTCATCGTGCTTCGTATAAACATCATACCATCATGACAATAATAATCGTCAAGCTACAAACTGACAAATACATCATATATAAATTGTTTAAAACGGTATCATTTCCAGACAATTTTGATACGCACTTGTGTTGGAAAAAAACTGGTTACACTACTTTCAAGGGACATAACTCGAAAATAAATTTCGCTCAATCCTCAAGGGAAATAACAAGGATAATTAGGATGGAACGTATTTGTGATGATTCACTACAATGTTTATTGACTTATTGTTAAGGAACATTATTATGTATATTACATGTTGGCCTCACTTAGATTTGTAAGCAGTTTACATTCACGCGATAACATATACTAGCCGCCATTAAAAACGCATCGAAATCGTGACATGTTTTCACTGTTGAAATGTTTATGCAAGTGAGCGATTTTCAAACCCCAAAGTGTGCAAGTGATGAAGTTCATGTATGCCCATTTTACTGTCGATGTGATGTTTACTTCAAATCTTGCGTGCAAAACAAGGTTTTTGATAAATTCTGGCTTTATTAAAAGTCGAATCACATTGAAATTTGGCAAACGCATTAGTCAAGTTTCAGAGAGTAAAAAGCCATTATCTGTTTTCATCGAAAGAAAGTCTGTTAATGTTTTTGTCATGCCTCGACTGTCGTCACAAGAGCGATGGCAAGCTGTTGGTATGCTCAGCAGGGGAATGGCGACCAGAGAAGTTGCCAGACATTTTAATTGTGACCAGTCCACTATAGTGAGGCTGAACCAGCGATTTCGGGCGACAGGTACCACCAATGACCGTCCCAGGCTTGGTCAACCTCGTGTAACAACACTAGCTCAAGATCGCCAAACTCTATTGTTACATCTGCGCAATCGCTTCTAAACAGCAACTCAGACAGCAACTCATTCTGCAATAGCATGAGACGCCGATGCCAAGCCTGTATTGATGCTGTAGGGGGGTCATACACGGGATGGCTGTGACTGACAGTGAGTGCGACTTTTGTTTTTATACCTAGGGTTAACAATTGCTTAGGAGCCGGTTCTGAATTGTCTCATGTTTAATAATACAGCAAATTTGAGTTAGTAAATGGATCAGAAATGTAAAATCAGTGGTTTCGTGTATTTTAAATTTAGCACAACGAGTTGTGGTTCATAAACTAATGCAATGCGTTTTTAATGGCGGCTAGTATATTTTCTGAAGTCAACATGATGTATTTTACACTATAGTATATTGTAACTGAACGCGATTATGTGTAGACGTCACTGGGACAGGATGACATAATGAGGTGCTGCGCTAATGTATGCAAACGGTCTTTCAGGGCCTTTCGTCGTTTGAATCCGTCTGAGTAAGACGTGGATTATTACTGCTCCCACAGTTATTGAAGTTTACAAATCTCCTACGTGGCTTATAGTATTACGAAGGTCGCCACTTTAATTCTACATGATGCAGTATTTGAGCATCCTAAGTTGATGAGCATTTTGATGAAGAAGAGAGTTCAGGGAGTATATTTATGATATTGCCATCGCCAGCTGTCAGTTATCACTACTTAAATGAATCCGCTTGCCGGAATTTCCGATGAAGTATTGACTGTAGGAGACTGATCTGATGTATGTACCATATGACTGTCGTGAACTTAATGTGATGCCTCGTAATTAAATGTACTTTGTCCGTGGACCCAGCTATGAAGATCGTTGTGAATTTCATCCAAGTTGATACATTGTTGTTGGACACTCACAGCGTTATAAATATCAAAAATCAGCACGATACTCAACCACTCTCTCAAACCCCATTGTAACAGAGAGAACATGGCGGTCCAGTGAAGGGGAACGATTTTGTCCAGAATTATACAACAATGTAAACTATAAGAAACTGGGAAGAAAAAAAATGTATCTCCAAGAATTAATGAACTTTTCCTGTCGATTGTAAATTTGCATCAAACCTTGTGTACGGCGCATTCATGCCAGAAGTCATGGCGACGCAATGAATTTTGTTTCAAGAAGATGTCCGTTCCAGTGAAAGCTCCTATCAATTTCAATTCTTCAAAGTCCGCAATGGTTCCAATTGATTGGAGAAACTGTCCTTAGGATGCCTGAAGCCTGATTCAAGTCACCAGTCTGTTTCCTGACGTTGACTTGTGGTGCATACGAGCGTCTCCGAAGATTGTTGTTCGGCTGCTTCAGTTAAGTACCACTTTTGGTCTTATAAAATGTTTAGCCACGTTATCTCGCAGGCAGTCCTTCTCACAATATTTACTCGTTTATGCATGTTATATGTATTTATATGTATAGTTGTAGTTCATCTATATGGGAGGTTGGCAGGAAATTTTGAATCGACTGTGACAGATGAAAACAGAAGCTACCCTTGAATCTCACCGGGGATCCTCAATTTTGGTGAAATCTAATTGCCAACATGGGTCCCACGTGGAATTCCCACGTGTGCTAATTAGTATGCAATAAGTTATCATGCTAGCAGCCACGACATTCGCCCTTTGTCTTATTTTAGTTTAGCCACGCCTACTGTCTTCTCTCTCAAGCTATTAAAATAAAGCTATCTTTCGATCTCTTACTGTCATCCCTTCAAGGAGGCGTGCCAGAGGCGGCAAGCGGTCAGTTATCAACGTCTTTTGTAGTCACTAGGAGTGAACAGAGTTTTAACACGTGAACGCAAACTGTCTACGCGGGTTAGAAATCTCGGCAGGACGAAGAGGAACGGAGGAGTCTGGCGGTAAAAAGTTGTGAAAAAGAGCTTTGATTCACGGCCCAAACGCTAAAAATTCCCGAGAATCAGGAGAGACGAGAAATCTGACATGGAGCTAACGATTTCCAAAAATTTAATATATAATGAAACATCATAAAATTCAAGTTGTCAGTCGCTATCAAGAGTTCTGGAATAGTCTAGCGCGCATTTGGAGTCTTATTTTATTGGATTCCCTATACAAATAACGCGGAGAAATATTCTTAGTTTCTTGATTTGCGGTAAAATATTGTTAGCATTTAAGAGTTTTAACGTGTTAAGTTCATTATATTTCACTGGATTTTTGTGTTAATTTAAACCTATTAAATAAACCTATAGCAAAGTTCTCAGATGTAAATCGAAAATGTAACTACCCGTTATTTTCCGAGTAATAGACGCGTAAAGTAATTATAAGACGCTAGGCGATCGAAATTGTTTAATAACATTTTATTTCTATTTCATCTTGTGTAAATCTTAAGTAATTAACTGTTCATAGCTAGTGTTAAACGCAATATATTAGCTAGACACTCGTGAAGTTTTTTTTAATATAAATAATTAAATACCGGAGTGATTTTACAGGTCTTACCTAAACGCAGGTGTTAGAATATAATTATACTAGGATTACCTGTTATCTATATTCTCTTTTACATAGGTGATCATACCTTTGCGATCC
This sequence comes from Oreohelix idahoensis, assembly GCA_024509875.1. Taxonomy (NCBI): domain Eukaryota; kingdom Metazoa; phylum Mollusca; class Gastropoda; order Stylommatophora; family Oreohelicidae; genus Oreohelix; species Oreohelix idahoensis. Next base: position 81,933 of record JAMPIV010010511.1, on the reverse strand, counting down.
AACGGTTCTTATAGAGATGCAGGGTGAGATAGCTTATGTCGTCCCAATTATAGGTTCCTAAACATACAAACATTGACAGAAGAAAAAATCTGATGTTGGAGACCCTTATAGGTCCACCTTCTCACTCCATGATAGCGGTTAAATAACCAGAACACTTCAATGTTAAATTGGTTTAAAGGTTAAACTGGAACGGGACTATGCCAGGGTTTTTCTTTGTCATCTTACATATATCAATTTTCCTGCCCTGATGAGGCAGAACTTACAGCACAAATTTTCTTTAACCAAACCCATATGACAGTACAGTTTTCTTACCACCAAATTCTACAGAGAGCATTCACGGGTCATACCCGGCTATTTCCTTCCGAGAACAGCCTGAGAGTAACATTCTGCTGTTTGATAATATTTTCACATTCACTACTACAGAAACCTAGAAAAAACGTATCCCAACCAAATACCTGCAGTACGGAGAGGAATACCCCGGAACAATATATAATCAACGCACCAATTCAGCGAATCTCCGAGAAAAAAATAGCTGTTGCCTAGACGGAGTTTTCTGGGGCTGAACTGGACAAACAACAGGACATATAATAGTCTTAAATACACTGTGTTTGATTAATTGCATGGAATGTATGCAGCGTCGGCAGAGGGGTAAGCATAATTGTAGTGAGCTCACTGTATGTATGTAGAGAGTGAAACGGAACGAAAGAATTTATTTCTTAAGTTACTACTAATATAACATCTTCTCTTTTATCTATCTCTCACTAAGTCTGAAGGCCCACGGGATAGTTTAAATTAAGGACATATTCTTTATCCGTCCTGACTACTCCCCACTCCCATTAGCAATCATTGTTCTGATCTTTTAGGGTAAATTACCTCTGTTGGGATCTTCCCGAGTTTTCCATATACCAGAGAGAGGGTTTATGAGAGTATATTTCCTTTCTCTTATGTAACTATAATTCACTGATGTAATGATAACTATGTATTGATGATGTGATCTATTTTCTAACGATATAATAAACTTAATAAACCTTAAGCTTTTAGTGTTGGTCAAAACCTCCCTTGCCATTTATATGTGACTCATAGTTTATCTGTTTTCTACGTATGTACGTATTTATGTCACAAGATTGTTTGTGTGTGCGTACGTGAAGGTAGTGTAATTTAAATCAGTATCAAGTGAGAAGATACGTCTCCATTAAAGTGTGTCGTATTAGATAGGCGGGATTTAGAGCAATTACTCAATCCAAGACCGCATTTTCTCTTACACCAGTCCTCGTAAACAGGACTATTTCTCACACCTTCCTCTCACATAGCTCTCACTATATCACCTCTGCTCGGACGGGACCATAAATATCTTAGGCCTATCTATAAAAATTACGACATCGACCCATACCTCTTCGGATGGTCGGAAGATTCAAAATCGTTCAGTAGGGCCGTTATTTGATCAATCTCCATTTTTGAACAGAAGGAGACTTGAGTGTAACTCGTCCTTATCCTGTCTGTTATTGGATTTGATCAATATATATGTTTAGCTGTTACGTATTGTTTATCTGTCTTGTATTTTAATTCTTCTCAGTTTCATTTGCTTAGTTCTGTTATTTGTTCGTGAATTTGTAAGTCTAACCTAGCTATCTTTCAGTTTTCATGTCATCTGTTCGTCAATGAGTCATGTAGTGTCTATTTTTAGCTTTTTGGGTTGTGGTTTGACCTAGTTTCAGTTTTCGTAGATTTTTGTCATTTGTAGAATTTTATTCAGTTCTTACAATCGTTTTGCTGTTGGTAATCCTAGCTTGAGGTGTGATATTGTTTGTGTAATCCTTTTGTTTAGTGTTTCTGTTCCATTTTCTTCATTACTCCTTCATAATATGATATTAACGTTGTTTGCATAGTTATTTATGCAAAATATTGTATGACTGCAATAATTAATTTAATTGCATTGCGCTAGTAGGCCATTAGCCACTAGTTGTTCGCCTGAGTAGGGCACAGCAGTATAAAATATTAGCAAAAAATAAAATATTGTTGTGCTTACAAATAATTTGTAAAGCAACTTGCCAGTTATCTGGTTGACTAAGTGAGTACCTTGGATAGTTAACATGGCGACTGAAGAAACCTTTATGAAAATTGGGAAAGAAATTTCCTACAAGGGGGAGGCACTCAGAGAATTTGCTATGGCTGAGTTAGCTAATTCGAAACAAGAGGAGGCTGAATTAGCTGAACAGGAAGCTAAAGAAGAGAAGAAGAGAGCTGAAAGGAAACAGGAATTAGCTGAACAAGAAGCTAAAGATGAAAAAAGACGTATTGAAGATGAGAAAAAAATGCAAAAAGAAAAGGAGTTAATGCTTCTTTGGTTGGAAGAATTAAAATTAAAAGCTCAACTTGCAAATAATAGCAATAATAGTGATTCACATACTGCTTCCTCATCAGGTCATAATAGAAGCAATGATAGGTTTAAGTTACCTGTATTTAACCAAACCTTTGATGACGTATCATGCTACCTTTCAAGGTTTGAAGATGTATGTGTAGCAAATATGCTTGATAAATCCTTATGGGTTACAAAGTTGATGGAATTTTTGGTTGGTGAGCCAATGGCTGTCATTAATACTATGGATGAGGCAGTTAGAAAAAACTATGAAGCTGCTAAGTTGGTACTGTTGAAACGTTTTCAACTCAACGAAGAAGTTTATAGGATCAAATTTAAGACAATGATTCCAGAGTCGGGCAAAAATTTTTCTGAATTTATTGCTGCAATCAGGATCACATTTAATAGATGGATTGAACTGTCTGGTATTGAGAAATCTTATGATAAGCTTGTAGATTTAATGCTAAGGGATAAAGTGTTATCCTTAGTAAGCAAACCTTTTTGGTCGTTCTTACAAGAACGTAAACCACCAACTTTATCTGCTCTAGAAGAAATAGCAATCCAATTCTGCACTGCACATCCCGGATCATGCATTGCAAACACCCAAATATGAGAAGCTCTACCAGTTGCTTCAGTAGCAACGTGGAACAATAACAATAGGGCAAGATCTCAAAGTCTAGACAGAAATTTCATGAATAAAAGACCTAATGAAAACAACTATTATAGGAACAAAAGCTTTAACAAAAATGATAGCTTCAGTAGAGGTCGACAACATTTTCGACACCACTCACCCCAATATAGGAATAATAGCAATTTTCAACAGGGATCAAACTGGAATAAACAAAATAATTTCGTTCATCATAATAATAATTGGGGCGATAACAATCAATACTATAGAAACAATAATAATAGTCAAAATGGTAGATATCAAGGTAATGCTGGTGATCGCCAGCGATCTAATTCACGTGGACCACAGAGGTTTGAACATAATGCAGGGGCGGCACAGACTAGCGGTGCACCCTTGGGTAGTCAAGACTCTAATAGCCAGGTACATTCTTCTGCATGTTACTCGTTTGACTTTGATGTGGCAAATTGTTGCCCAGAATGTCTAACTATATTTCAGAAGGACAGCACTACAGTTCTGAAGTGTGGACACCCTCTTCCGGCTGTTAGACTCTCCGCCAATGACGGTACAGGGACTCTGATATTCAGCAGAGGATTGGTGAATGGTACTGAGGTATCAGTTTTAAGGGATTCAGGTTCCACCACTGTCGGCATTAGACAGTCTCTTGTACACTCTAGTTGTCCAACTGGGAAAAGTGTTAAGTGTATTACGTTCGGTGGTACAATTGAGTACTACCCCACTGCCATTATTGATATACATACACCATTCTTTTCAGGGAACGTTAATGTATGTTTATTGCAGAATTCAGTCGCTGACCTCACGGTTGGTCGCATTCATGGTAGTAAAGACTGCTCACCAGAGGAAATTGAGGAATGGGAAAGAAGTTGTTAATTGCCAACGCAGTTACAACACGAGCCCAGGCTCAAGCATTGGAGAATGAACGTAGTTCAGAGCCTGACACAGTTACTCAGAATGACACCGAAGTCCAGTCAGTGATAGATAGAGCGTCTTTAGCCAAACTTCAAAGAGAAGACAACTGATTAAAAAAATTATTTTCCTTAGTCTAAAATAATGATGATGGTGTTTTAACTACCAGTCGTAAACATTGGTTTGCTATTAAAAATGACATTTTACTTCGAAACAATACTGTTCAATAAACGAAACGCATAGCTATCCGAGAGCGCGTTTTTATGAGTTTGTAAGTAAAATTTGGTGCTAGGGTATATAAAAACCAGCCTTAAATGTTCTTTACAGTGTTAAATGCACGTGTTGACCTGAATTGCGTTCGTTTTTGTAATCGTTACAACGCAGGGGCCAATAGTGTTTATGACGCAATTTTTGACCACAGCTCATGTTGCGCGCACGTGAAAGCAACAAAATTTGGGGTGAACACTATTCACTGACTATGCAACTGAAACCCTATAAAAGGATAACGCTACACACAAAAAATTCAGTTCATTTTCAAGCAGACATTTATGGCGTCTCTATCGATAAATTTAAGGAACATTGCTATTGGCCGACTGCATGCAGGCGAAAGTCAAAGTCAGGTTGCCAGGCATCTAAACGTGCATCAGTGTACCATCAGTCGACTTTGGCACCGGTTCCAAGCCACTGGCTCAGTTGAAGACCGGCACCGCAGTGGACGACCCAGAGTGACAACAGCAGGGGAGGATCGCTTTATTTGGCTTCGTCACCTCAGAGACAGGTTTACAACAGCTTCCTCGACTGCACAGTCATTGCCTGCAGGACGTCGTGTGTCTGATCAAACTGTCCGGAATAGACTGCATGACGCTGGACTTTGGGCACAACGACCTCACCGAGGACCTGTCCTTACGCGCCGCCATCGCCAAAATCGACTTCTTTGGGCCAACCAGCATCGTCCCTGGGCAGCTGACAATCAATGGAGACGTGTCAGGTTTAGTGACAAATCTTTCTTTTTGTTGCAGCTTCATGATAGACGGCGTAGGGTCTACCGTAAGCGACATAAACGTTTTGCCCAAAATTGCGTTGATGAAGCTCCGCCGCACGGTGGTGGAAGTGCAATGGTGTGGGGAATGATCAGTTACAATGGAAGGAGTCAATTGGTGCACATTGAAGGAGGCTTGAATGCGCAACGATACGTCAATGAAATTCTTCGACCCCATGTCTTTCCACTTTTGGCTGCCCAAAGGTCTGTGTTTCAACAGGACAACGCCAGACCCCATTGTGCACGGTTGACCACGCAGTTCCTGACTGCCAACAACATTCTCACCCTTCCCTGACCATCATTGTCTCCAGACATGAATCCGATTGAGCACCTGTGGGATGAGCTGCATAGGCGTGTTTGTCGCCAAGACGTTGCTCCAGCCAATCGTCGTGATCTGTTCCAGGCACTCCAGGAAGAGTGGGCAGCCATCCCACAGGCCCACATCAGACGTCTGATCGCATCCATGCCCAGGAGATGCCAGTCGCTGATCGATGCAAGAGGAGGCCCCACACCATACTAACGGGAAAGCCCGTACGCCAAAAAAATCTCGTGACCCAGATGCAAAAGAACTGTCAATTGATTGGTTGAACCCTAAGATATTCTTGTGTGCAATTTGAACAATTAACGCATTAAATTAAAAAAAGTTATTGAATGTCAAAATTATGACTATGTGTATGCCTTCAGTAGCTATGCGTTTCTTTTTCTTTTTTTTTGAACAGTATATATGGATAACTCTGATATAAAACAACAGCTCATGGTACCTCTTTCATTGAGGCCATATATTTTACGACATGCACATGACTCATACTGCGCGGGTCAATGGGATACACTCGTACACGTTCTAGAATGTTATTTTCATTCTTTTGGCCAAGTGTTTCGAGGGACGTATCGTTATACGTACGTTCATGCGTTACCTGCCAAGAAGTCAAGTCTCGAGGAGCTTTTCATACGGCTCCCATTCAAGCATGTGACATATCTGTTCGTCCTTTTGACAAGATGGCCATTGACATAATTAATTCTCTACTACCTTCTGCCAGAGGTCACAGATTTGTCCCCACGTGCATTGATGTGTGCACTCGATGGCCAGAAGCCACCCCTCTTAAGCATACCTCTACATCTGATGTGGCGGATGCACTTCTACTGATCTTTTCAAGACTAGTTTTTCCTCGGAAACTTCTGACTGATCATGGGTCTCAATTCGTCTCTGAAACCATGACATCAGTCATGAAGATTGTTAATATAGGTAGAAGTCTTAGTAGCATATATCACCCAATGAGCAATGGTTCTGTGGAGAGGCTCAACAGAACACTCAAACAACGATTACACAAGGTTACGATTAAATATCCCCAGGATTGGGATCGGGTCTTGCCGGCTGTGCTGTTTGCATATCGAAAAGTGCCGCACGAACAGACCGGCTTCTCTCCTTTTGAACTCGTGTTTGGTGCTCCACCAAGAGGTCCAATGGGTTTGATAAAAGATCTCTTTATTGACTCTGAGATGACTCAGGACACACAGTCATCCTATGAGTATGTTATCAATCTGCGACGAAAGATTGTCGACGCATGTCAGCAGGCTAAATCTTCGTCAGAGGCTGCCAAATATAAATGACGTCTTGTCCAAAATAAGAATAGACGTCTACGTCAACTGTTTCCGGGTGATGAAGCTTTTTTGTTGCTTCCTCTGAAAGATAACAAGCTATTCATTGCATGGAATGGTCAATTTAAAGTTATAGATAGGATTTCTGATGTTGATTACATCTTGATATTAAGGGTCATAAGAAAATCTTTCACATTAACACCCTTAAAGAGTTCCATACTCGGCCTGAGCATTTGCAGCCTATTTTTCATGATGTTGATGACAATGTAGGTAGTTCTTGTCATTATTCGAGTCTATCGGTGATTCAGGAGGAGGAATCTTCCTTTCCTGACATTCACATGTCTTTACTTTTACCTGCTCTAAGTGCTACAGAATCTTGGCGAGATGTCTCTATTTCATCTTCTTTGACCTCACAACAACATCACCAGATCTCTAATCTTCTCGAATCCTTTTCTGATGTTCTGACTGACTTACCTGGTCGAACATCTGTGATCTGTCATGATATCATCCTTACAGATGATATATTTATTCGTCTTCGTCCCTATCCTGTTCCACTTTATTTTCAGTGTAAAACAGCCCAAGAACTTGATCAAATGTTAAGTCTGGGAATTATTGAGAACAGTAATTCTCCATATTCCTCACCACTAGTTGTCAGACCAACAAACTATTCATGCTGTGGATTTAATACATGACAAATTTACACTCTTTGGCTCAATATCTAAGGATATGACCACAGCATACAATAGCTGACATAAGTAAACATAACACCTGAAATAGGTAAGTTCCCTCTTTAATGCTCACTGCACACACAGAAGCCACACACGGCTAGCAATATGTATGAAATACAATTCAACAGAAATGCCTATATAACTTGCAATAATCAACAACTCAATCTATCAGAATCAAAGTCGCTGGTATGACCAACCGAGTAACCACCACCCTGACTTTCGCTCACTGGCTAAGTCCTGTACTCTGGTAAGGCCATAGTTAAATACAAAAAATGGCTAATCAACGAAGGTCTAAGGAAAACCACTAGAAACTACACTACTGTACTAGCAGTATGCAGACTAATCCTGACCACATGAATAAATGGCAAGCACTATGAACCACAATGGCATCCAAATAATCCCAGCAAACTGCTAACAGGGAACAAACACCGTCCTCTACGGACGACAGCCAGAACTCCAATGACTCCTTTCCGCCAAAATTTAGTTTACTTCCCTTCCGGGTCACCTGACCAACACGGGTATTTTATTCTATCAGTGTTGTCACTCCCAGTGAGACCAACTTAATATTTCGGCGAATATATGTACCGTGACACTAGTCATTGTCCGAAAAAAGAATAACAACATTAGATTATGTGTGGATTATAGAAAATTAAATGCCAAAACTATTTCTGATAGTGAACCACATCCCCTCCTTGACGATCTATTTGCTCGTCAAACTACAGCTTCTTTATTCACAAAAATAGATCTTACAAAGGGATATTGGCAGATTCCGTTAACGGATCAAGCCAAACATCTTACTGCGTTTTCGACTCCACGTGGGTTATACCAACTCCGCCCAAGGCCTGTCCCAAGCCCGGCTGAAAAAGGAGGAGGGCGGCCTGCATGGAGGCCGTAAGGAGGCAGCCCCTCCACCATGCAAAGGCACAACAGGCCAATCACCTGTTTGTCTTAAAACCTGATTATGCGAAAAGTAAGAGAAAAAACTGGACTGATTCTAAAGGCGACGAATTGGAACGGACTACGGACTACGACTTATGGAACTTGGAACACAAGAAGTATAAATGGGAAAGAAGAGGAGCTGGTGGAAGAGATGAGAAAAGCAAAACTAGAAATCCTGACTATAACGGAAACAAAGAAAAAAGGACAAGGAATCATGGATCTCGATGGCAACACGCTGCTCTACAGTGGTGTACCCACATCTGAAAGAGCTAAAGGGGGCGTGGGTTGCATTGTGGAAATAAATCTAAAAGATAGTATCAAGGGATGGAACTTTGTCTCGGAGCGCATTATGGTTGTAAAACTAAAAGAAGGAGAAACCATAGTCAACCTGGTCATAGTGTATGGGCCAAATGAGGATGAGAGAGCAGAGGTCAAGGAGGAATTCTTCGAGCTGCTTCAAAGGACAGTGGATGACTGCCTAGATGAAGTTATCATGCTCGGAGATTTTAATGCCAGAGTTGGAAATGACCATGCTAGATGGGGTGGAGTTATCGGAAGATATGGAGAAGATACTCTCAATGACAATGGAAAGCGACTCCTTAGATTCTGCAGTGAGCAGAATCTGATCATTACAAACACAAAGTTCCCCTATAAGCGCATACATGCATACACTAGATGTGAACCAACCAAGAATGAGAAGTCAGTGATCGACTATGCCCTCGTTAGGAGAAGCTCATTCAAATATGTCCGGGATGCTAGAGTCTAAAGGGGGCCAGAGATTGGAAGTGATCACTACCTGCTAACAATCAAAAGAACAACTGAAAGAGTTGCTCAGCCTAGGAACTGCCCAACATCACGCAAGAAACCAAGTAAACGAGCGGGAGAAATGAGCATTAAGACCTACAAGCTGAGAGAGCCAGAAATTAAGACCAGATATCAGGGGCTTATTGCTGCAGCGGTGAGCAACACAGAAGAACGACCTGATGACTTGGAAACCCTCTGGAATAAATTCAAGGATATAAAAAAGACAGCTTCTGCAGAAGCATGCGGTGAAGTCCGACTTGGGAACAAGAGAAAGAGGACACCTTGGTGGACAGAAGAAGTCAAAGAGAAAATAAGAGAGAAGAAAATGGCATGGAAACAATACTTAGGAGCTAAAAACACAACAGGACAAATGGAAAAATATAGAGGATATGTGACACTCAGAACAGAAATAAAGAACAAAGTGCTAGCAGCAAAACAGAAGTCCTGGGAAGAATTTGGAGAAAAGCTAGAAAAAGATGCACAAGAAAACCATAAATTGTTCTATAAGACCCTAAAGAACATGAGGAAGGAAAACAATGCCCTCTCAAATTTATAAAGGACAAGCAAGGCAAATTGGTTACTGCCCCGAAGGAAGTAATGGAAAGATGGAAAGAATATTTCTCAGAACTCCTGGATGGTGAGCATAGTGAAACATCAGAAATGATAACCACTAGCACAGAAGAGAAAACCAATGATGGTGAAGATGACATAAAGATGGAAGAACTGAAGGCAGCACTGGAGAAAATCAAGATGGGCAAAGCAGCAGGGCATGATGGTATAACACCTGAAATGGTTAAGTACATGGGAGCATCAGGCAACCTATTACTCTTAAGGGTTCTACAGGCAGCGTGGTACAACAAGACCATACCAAAGGACTGGGAGATTGCCATCATAACACCAATTTTTTTAAAAAGTGACAATCGACAGTGTGGAAACCATAGAGGCATATCCCTTCTCAGTGTCCCTAGTAAAATCTACTCTAGAATCCTAGAGCAGAGACTCCGACGCCTAGCTGAGCCACAATTGGATGAGGTCCAGTGCAGATTCCGAGCGAACCGAAGTACTCAAGACCTAATCTTCACACTCAGACAGCTGAGTTAAAAGGCCATTGAGTATAGGAGTGAGATCCATCTTTGTTTCATAGATCTGGAAAAGGCGTTTGACAGGGTCCCCTGGAGCAAACTTTGGGACTGTTTGGCAAGGAAGAACATTCCAGCACCTCTGATTCATGCTATACAAAGCTTCTACAAGTTTTGCAGAAATTATGTGAGGACAGCAAACCATAAGTCAGAAGAGTTCAGGACCACAACTGGTGTAAGACAAGGTGGTATTCTGTCACCTTACCTTTTCATACTCCTCATGGACGATGTCATCAAGGCATGTAAGGAGAGAACAAGAAAGTATTCAGTGGGGTACTGGAAGATGAGACAGGTCTGTATTTCGGAGCTGGCATTTGCTGATGATGTTGCTCTAATTGCTAAATCAGAGGCACATCTCCAGTCCAACCTGCAAGTCTGGAAGGAAGAGCTGGAGAAGAGAGGGATGGTCATAAGCAGCTCTAAAACAAAATCCATGGTGATATCACGAGAAGAAAGAAGACATTAGATTAAGCTGGGAGAACAGGTCCTGGAGCAAGTCGACCACTTTAAATACCTCGGAGCTATTATAGACCGAAAGGGAGGCATCAAAGAAGAGTTGGCAACTCGAAAAGCGGCAGCTGGGAGATTTTTCAGGCCATAAATCGAGGATTCCTCAGCAAAAGAGAGGTTGGTAAGAAAACGAAGATGGCTGTATACCGCTCCACCTATGTCCCAGTCTTGACATATGGATGCGAGTCATGGGCAATGACTACAGCCCACAAAAGCCAGATCCAAATCTCAGAAATGAGGTATCTGAGGAAGGTGGTTGAAGTAACAAGAAGAGACATGGTACACAACCAGACGATACGTCAAAACCTTAAATCCCACCCCCTGCAGACCCAAGTAGAACAGTCCCAACTAAGATGGTTTTGCCATGTCTGCAGAATGGGAGAAGATCGGCTACCACGACAAGCATGGGAAACAAAGAGCCAGGGATCCAGACCCCCAGGACGACCCAGAGTCCGCTGGGAGGACAAAATTAGACAATCTTTGAAGGACTGAGGACTAGAATGGAACCAGGCCAGGAGGAAGACAGCCGATAGGATATTCTGGCGCTCTCTCTTCCAAACCTCTACACCTCACGGTAGAAGGGGAATGACTAAGTAAGTAAGTGGGTTATACCAGTGGAACGTCATGCCTTTTGGGCTCATGACCGCACCTGCAATATTTATTCGCATGATGCGAAAAATATTGTCACATAGATCAGATATCATTACTTCTCTTCTTCTTTGATCCATAACCACCAACTGTCAAAGCAGTCAGCGGCCATCACGCCTGGTGGCGTCTTGTAGGGCAGCAACAAATTGATTCCACTTTGCTCACTTGGCAGCCATCCTTCGTAAAGTGCCCCAACTGTGGTTCATTCTTTGCATCTCAGCTTCCACAGTTCTCCGCCAAGTTGTTTTTGGTCGGCCTCTCTTTCGCTTTCCCTCGGGGGTCCATAGCATAGCTGTTCTTGTGATGGTATCAGGGTCCCTTCTGATGACGTGGCCAACCCAACTCCAGCGTCTGCCAGCTATGATGGTGTGCATGTCCTCCTGGTGACTCCGACTAAGTAGTTCTTGATTGCTGATGGTGTTTGGCCAAAAGATTCGGAGAATTTTCCTTAGGCAGATTGTGTGGAAGGAGGACAGTTTCGACATTTCCTTCTCTGTTACTCTTCAACATTCCGCACCATAGAGAAGCACAGAAAGTACACAGCTCTCATACAGTCTTAATTTGGTGTTTGTGCTGTACTGGGAAGACTTCCAAATGTTGTTGAGAACAGCAAAGGCTGTTCTCGCTTTATTCATTCTGTTGTTAATGTCCTTGCTTGTTCCGCCGTCAGGTGTTACTATGCTTCCTAGGTAAGTAAATGTGTCTGTCTGTTCTAACTTCTGGTTCCTTACTGTTATTGGCTCAGGATTGCCCACATTTAGTGTCATGACCTCTGTCTTCTTCAAATTGATGTTCAGGCCAACCTGCTGGCCATACTTATTCAGTCTATCGGTTTTGTCTTGAATGTGTTGATGTGAATGCGCGAGTAGTGCAATGTCATCTGCATGTTCCAAATCTTCCAGTGTAGAAAACGTGTCCATCTAATTCCTCTTGGACTGCCCTCTGTTGTCTGGCGCATCACCCAATCTATGACTGTCAAAAATAATGTTGTTGATAAGGGGCATCCCTGTCGTACTCCTGTTTTCACTTCGAAAGTTACATTACTCGATCCAACACTGCAGGTAAAGTTGGAATAGAGGCTTTTTATAATGGAAACAATGCGGCTGGGAATTCCATAAGCCCTCAGAATTTTCCATAGGCTGTCCTTGTGTATGCTGTCGAAAGCCTTTTCAAAATCAACAAAGTTAATGTACAGCTGTCTCTGCCATTCTGAGCTCTGCTCTATAATGTTCCTGGGGGCAAATATATGATCTGCACATCTTCTGTTCTTTCTGAAGCCCGCTTGTTCTTTCCTCAGTTTATGGTCAACTGCTTTTGAAATTCTCTGCATGATTATCCTGCCTAGTATTTTGCTGGGAACTGAGAGGAGGGTAATTCCTCTCCAGTTGTTGCAGTCTGCAAGGTCGCCCTTCTTGGGCAATTTGACAATTATTCCTTTACTCCACTCTGTTGGTGTTCTCTCAGTTTCCCAGACTTGTGCAAATAGTGGTTCTAATAGTTCTGCTGCTCGTTCAGGGTCTGTCTTGTATAGCTCAGCATTTAGATTGTCGTGACCAGGCGCTTTTCCATTTTTTAGCCCTTTGATAGCTGTGATAATTTCTTCTTTTCGTGGAATGTCTGTATTTACGTCTAAGTCACTTTCAGCCTCAGGAACATTCAGCTGAGTCTCTGGTGGTTCCTTATTCAGTGTTTCTCTGAAGTGCTCTGCCCATCTTGCTTCCTGCCCCTGTGCTGTGGTGATGAGGTTTCCTTGCTTGTCTCTTACTAACGTTATGTTGTTTGCACCTCGTTTTCCACTGATAACTTTAGTTATTTTATAAACTGTGCTTTGTTCATTTCTCAGTGCTGCCTTTTCTGCCTGTCTTGCAAGGTCATCCAGAAATGTCCCTTTGTTAGCACGGGTTTGACGTTTTACTTCCTTGTCCAGCTGACTGTACTGTTCACTATATATTGCCTTTCACCTGGGAGACTTAGCTTCTGTTTTCTTTCTTTTCATTTCCTTTCTCTTCGCTATGGTGTTTAGCGTTTCTGGTGTTATCCAGTCTTGGCTCTTTCTTTCCTGGAATCCCAAGCATGACTTGCTGCTTTCTTTGTATATTGTTGAGATGGTGTTGAATTTCTGGTCGACATCGTCGGTCTTTGTTCTTTCCTGGCTTTTGATAATCAGATATCGTCTCTTTACGTCGACCACGAACGCTTTTCTGGTGAGGGGGTCCTTAAGTTTCGTGATGTTATATCTTTTCTGTTTGACTGCAACTGGTCCAGCAGCTCTGAGTTTCACCTTCAGTCTTGCTACTTCTAGGTGATGATCACTTCCCACATCTGCGCCTCTTCTTACTTTTACGTCTTGTAGTGCATGTCTCCATCTGCCATTGATCATTATGTGATCTATCTGGTTTTTGTCTCGTCCATTTGGTGATTCCCATGTTAACTTGTGCACTTCTTTGTGTTGAAAAAGTGTTCCTCCAATGACCAGGTTGTTAATACTGCAGAAGCTTATTAATTTGTCCCCATTCTCATTTACTGTTCCACTGCCGCATTTCCCCATTACTCTTTCATTATAATTATTGTGTGTTCCAACTTTCGCATTTAGGTCTCCCATTACTATAATAAGATCGTACCTGGGTACAGTTTCCATTTCCTTTTGTACCTGTTGATAGAACTCGTCCTTGATCTCTTCATCGCTGTCGTTTGTTGGTGCATAGCATTGTATAATTGTGGTGTTGGTGAATCTCCCTCTCAGTCTTGCTCTTATTAGTTTATTGTTAACGGGTTTCCATTCCAGTAGAGACCTTTCCATTCCTTTCTTAAGGATAATGGCTACACCTTCGTTGTGATGACCGTCCTCTTTACCAGAATAAAGTACTGTTTCCCCTGTAGCTGTTTTTATTCTCCCCATCCCTGTTTATCTGCTCTCGCTTATTCCCAGGACATGTAGTTTGTAATTCCTCATCTCTGCTGTGATCTGTCTCAGCTTTCCTGCCTCATTCATAGTTCTGACATTCCAAAAACCAATTCTGGTTTCGTGTTTTGCGGTCTAGGCATCCGTTTTCATGCCAGTGGCTTCCTTTCGGCTTTCACCACTGTCAGTCATACGAGCCTGAGACTCCGGATGTCCGTCCCGCATCAAAGTTTTTTTCATTTATTGCTGTTTCCGCAACGTGTGCGATTTTTTACACAGACAGGGGTGTCGGCCCTGTGCTAAAAACCCCAACATGGAGGACCAGGGTACCAGCTTTTGTCTGACCCCTACCCACGCAGACTAGTCCAGCTTGGTTGAACCTACCAGGAGTAAAACTCCCACTGGCATAGCTCTGGGGATTGTCAGGGTACACAAGCTGCCATACCGCTACAAGGTATAGGTACCATTGATGGCAGATATCATCATTACTTACATTAACGATATCTGGTTGTTAAGTTCGTCTTTTGATGAACATGTCATAGGACTTAGTTGTTTATTATATACTCTACGATTACACAATCTGACTGCAAGACCTACTAAAGTCCAGATTGCATTTAGGGAAATTACTTTCCTTGGTCATGCTATTGGTTCTGGTCGTATTCAGACAATACCTCAAAATATTTCAAAAATTCCTAACTTATCTATCCCTACTACGAAGAAACAGGTTCGCAGTTTGTTAGGATTAGTCCAATACTACAGTAGATTCATCCCTAATTTATCTACTATCACAGCTGTATTGTCTTCCCTATTGCGAAAGGGAATGACTACAAGGGCAAGTTGGTCTAATGATTGCGACATCGCGTTTAACAAAATTCTAGAAATATTTTCTAAACCTCCTATTTTGAGGCTACCAGATATTACAAAGGTTTATGTTCTTCGCACAGATGCAAGTGATTACGGCTTGGGCGCTAGTCTTCTGCAAGACCATGATGGAGTGTTAGATCCTACATTATATATTTCAAGAAAGCTCACTGAAACGTAGAAAAAGTATTTAGTTATTGACAAGGAGTTGTTGGCGGTCATTTGGTCTATTAAAAAACTGGAGAGATTTTTGCTAGGAGCGCCTTTCATAATACAGACTGATCAGAAGGCTGTGGCCGCTCTCAGACGCGCAAATCACAGAAGTCCGAAATTGGCAAGATTTTCGTTCTACTCCAGCCTTTCGATTTTCAAATTCAAGCAATTCCAGGGTCTGATAATGTGGTTGCAGACTCGTTGTCTAGAAACCCGTCAGCAATGCCCGAAAACAAATTGTTACTCAAGTAAATTGCATTGCATCTATGACAAGCGCACTGTTCCTTGTGTCATGCAAGTCACGTTCCTTTGAAACCAAAGACTATACACGTTGCATATTATTCGTGACTTCCTATGCTATTATGGATAAATATCTCGATGAACATTGGAAATAATCTACTTACATATGCTGATCGATTCTTTCACCAAGCAGAACAAGTCAAATCTTCCACTTTGTGTTTCTGACTTTTGACTGACAAAGACAAATTGGAGTGGTGACCACGAATCAGTGTCATTTCCAGCGACATATGTGCTTTTCGGTATAGCCGCTTCATTATACTTTTATATTACGGAAGCAAATCTTCACAGGTACAGGATACCTTCTGCAAAGCATGAGTTACCTAAAAGAAGTACTTTAAAATGATGCATGGCGGCATTCTACTATGTCTACATTTACGTTGGTGAATTCCATTTTCTTACCTAATGTCTGTTGGTACGTTACAGACTATCGTTTCAATCATTCCTTTCAACTTACGGGAATTCGTACGGAACTATAGCAAGTCGTTTCAACTTACGTTGATGCCCAATGTTGGTACTTCATGTTTACGGTAATGGACTTTGGATTGTGTCCATAGATATCTACCACTTGATTCGGTGCAACCCATCAAACATTTACTGGACTATTTGATACATACACCTTCCATGGTGTCTATTTACTTCTTAGGATTCGATATAGCGGAATTATCACTTTGTGCAAGCTCAATTTCATGAACATTTTGGATTTTCATGAAAATAACATTGGATAATTCGTGATTGAATTTTGTATTCCTCATGATTGTACAGCGGGATATTCCCATGAGTTCTATGCTATTGGACATTAAATTATACTATGTTACTGTAATGTTACATTGATTATTAGTATATAGAATTTTAACTTCTTAGTTTTTTAGTTAATCATATTATCATTATATTTATATGTCATAATTATATGATATTTTCTGTATATGAAATGTTTAACTTTTTTATGTCTCAGTTGTATGTTAGTTTAACCCTACTACTAAACACCCCTAATAAAAAACTAAAACTAACATCTTTAACAAATTCTATTACTTGCTTTTTTTCACTTAAACAACTTTTTTATTATTATTTTTTTCTATTTTAAGATTAAGCTATATTAGATAATTAACTCGCAATCAATTATAGTTAACATTACCTACACATATATACATTACATTGATCTATTCTTACATACGATTAGTTTACTACATATAATTTTCTTAGATAACGTTTTGTCACCCATTGATACACACTTTTCTTATTAGCTTATGTTAAATTATGCAAAGCTATATATTGACTGTTGACGATTCTTTTCGTAATTAAGTTAATATTTATTAAATAATTTTTCATTGCGTGACATACAGTACTGATGAATAGGGACAATGACCTTAGCCACTTGTTTTATTGTAAACATCTCGTGTCCGTATGTCTTAAATTTTTTTATTCGCGTTTACCCTTTTGTTAAGATAATTGTGCTGTTAATATTGGGGGGGGGGAGTGGGATGAAGTATTGATAAAAAATTCAATTATAATTGATTTTTTTAACGCCCGGTCTGGAGGGGAAAGGAAGTTGCCGGTTCGAGTCCGAACGGAAGCTCGGATACGGACAACCGTGGTGGATATATAATGGTGCCAAGCCAACGTCGAATTAGAGTGCTCCTAATACCCCCCTAACCCTCGAAGTCTTGACTTACGCCCTTACTTAACAGCATCGCGTACGGCTCCAGCGATTGCGAGATGAACCGCCCACGCTGTACCCGGGAATAGTCCTTATGCCGGGCTTCCTCGAAGCTCTGATTAGGCTTTGAGTCACTGTTACCCATAGGTAGGTTTGCCCGTGTCATCATCTGACCATTGCGTGTGGGTGATCATGGATGTGGGGGTAGGGTGGGGGGTGCATGTGGTGTCTCAGCGCAAACATCCTCCCTTTTGTGGGGGACATAACACCCTGGGGCCAGAGGGGGATATTCGGGCGGGGTGCTTCTTGTAAGTCCGCCCTAGCACCTTACGATTCTACCTGCCTTGGGTGGGGATGTCGAACAACGTCAGATTCGAGGCCCGGGGCCAATAACAGATGCCTTAGATAAGCCCCGCTGCGCCACCACCTTTATTTCAACAGCGTACCGGTGTGGCCATCGCGTGTCTCCCTGCCATCCAGAACCAACGACCCATCATTGTCCGGACAGTAATCTCCAGGGCCACCTTGGTATATAATCTCCTTGGGGAGGAAGGAATCAGCCGGCCTCTCCCTAAACGCTGTGGGTTGGAGGGGGCGCACAAGGAGACAGGTCACAATGTGTCCGCACGGGTGCCGGGGGGGCCTCAGGACGTTAAACCACGGCCCGTTCTGCGAGAGGTCGGCGGCGGGTATCCAGCGCCGCAAGGTCGCTGTCCATATGGACGGAAGAACTCGCGCCTCATGTCCGCGCCCTCAGCTCGCGGCATTCGGAAAATCCGAGGGATACCTGTCTCCATCATGGAACGATGCATTGAGCTGGTGGCGTGGTGTTCCTCGCCACGATGCAATGACACATCCCGAAACCAGGTTATCATGGGTTGCTGGGCGACAGGTACCTATATCCGCATAGTTACGCAGATATTAAGTCGCTATGGTTTTGGGTCCTGGGGCCTCTGGACACGGCTGCCTGCACGTGTAATTATCCAAATACGACACCCGAATTCCGAGGTGCCCGGCGATGTGAGTAAGTAAATTCCCCTTGGGGTTACTGCCTGGGGTGGAGCTGGCTAGTGGGGACGCCGAAAGAATTACACGCCCCCATGAGCGCCCGTGCACCCGGACCCGGCCAGCGACACGGGGGGGGACCAGCCCACCCGGTGCCCCAGGAGATACCGCCCCAAAGAATTCCGCCCCAGGCCCACAAATATCCGCAAGTACCGGGAGGTACCGAGGAGTATGCGCGGGGCGGGGGGGCGCCTGTCACTCAGCCAGGGGGGGGGGGGTGGGGTTCCCATGCACCCGCAAGATCGCAAGAAGGCGCACTCGATGGCCCCCAACAGCACGGAGCGAACCCCCCCGTGAAAATCCCTGTACTGTAACCCCCTTCTCAAGTCTAACGGACACAGCGCCCGGGTTTGGCACATAGCGACAGCACGGTCACATTTGCCCTATCAGACCTGATCCAATCCAAGGGCGCCGCTCCTATAAGTCTAAAAACTGCACGCCCCTTAACATACTCCGCCAGCCCGCGGGCTGGGGTCTCGCACGCGCCCGAATCTCCCTGGGGGTAATCGACCTCTCAACCTGTCTGGCCCGAGATCAGCGACGGTAAACAGGTGGTCAACCCGCGTACGGTGGGCTACGTTCGTCCGCACGGGAATGGTACGCATGCAAATCCCTCCAAACCAATATAGACTCAAGGCCCACCAAGAAACGCTGTGCTGCGGGGGGGTGGTGGGACGCAAGCGCCCTGTAACCATCGAACATCATCACCTACAGAGCCCCCTCCCGACAACCACGGCCGGGGGTGTTGGGGGGGGGCTAAGCCACCCGCCGATAACAGACCATATGCCCCCCATAATAGCTGTCCTTGATTCGTGGCCGGGGGGGGGTCCGCGACGAACACAATTAACAGGGTAATAGGCACCAGCTCAGGCGGGGGACTCACAGCAACAAGTAACACCTGGGGGGGAACTGAAGCAACGAAGGAGTCAATGTGGGACACAGTCCAACGGATAACGGCTGGTGGGGGTTGTTGGGAGGGGTTAAGTGCCTCGATGCCCGAACCTGTCGCCGTGAGACTGGGCTGCGGCAGGGACGCCACATAGTTCTGCCATCCGCCTCCCACACGCGTACAACGCGGGCCTGTAGTTCCTCCATCTCCATGCCTCCATTGCTGCAATCGCAATCCATATAGCGTACCGCCACAGAGATCAGGGAGCTAACCAAGACCGCATCATTAATCTACTATTCTGGAAGGCCTTTGTAAACCCACGCCTCGGGGTGGACCCAGTATCATAACGCAGGGGCGAAGTAAGAATACGACCAGCATACGTCGGGGGGTCTCATGTACAAGGCTCCAATAAAATGAAGAAGTATCACGGGGGGCCAGAGGAGAAGTGACCTAGACCCGGGCGGCGATCTCCCGGTGGCCCAGGGTATATCGGTGACCCCTTTTCGCACCAGGCAATTGACCTCCTCCGTATCCCAATGACCAGCGTCACCCCGAAAACGCTCCCTCTCCGAGTCCGGCAAATCATGTTAGAGCTCCGGCGTCGATATAACCCGGATGGAAAAGTTATGCCTAAAACCCGCCCTACGCCCCTAGCCGCCGGTGGTGTGCCGCCTCCCCTGCCGTTCCCCCATCCTAAAAACACAAAGTTTCGCTTCTTTCCTTGTATTCCTTCTGACAAATGAGACCTGCAACCCCACCCACCACCCCTCACTGACATACACCCCCTCTTGACAAGGTGCTCAAATAATTGTCAGGTGCCCGTGGGTGCATGAAGTGCATAATCATCCCCGGTCCTCCGGTACAACCGCCACGGGGTTTAACTGCGCGGGCTTGGTCCTGTACTGTGGTGTGGGACGCCTGTGGGGGGTTGCCAAAATGTTGTACCCGGAAAGCGTCCTGCCCGTTCCCACGCGCATTATCTCGCCCGAATCCCGCGCCTGCCCCTTCCCTCAACACGTATGTGCCAAATTGAGAACATAGTTACCAACTCAATTTGCCCGCCGCATAGCGTTCATTCCTCACCACGCCTGATTAAAGCTCAGCACCGCCGATCTACAGACCCTATATAGAGAAACATACACTCACATAACTCGGTACCTTGGGGGTAGGATGCTGACCTTGTGAGACTAGCAGCACAACCACGCACTTCATGAATATAATCTCCAGGGGGTTCCAACGATGCCAAGCCAGTACTGTGGCCCGGGGTTTCTGAGCTTTCCGAACACCCTACCCTACTCCATTCCCCAAATATCGTTCCCACGGTATGAGCCCAGATGCTCCTCGCGCTGACCCTGATCCTGGGCCATTCCACCTGATTCACTGTGGAACGATCCCGGAATGGCAACCCAAACGACCCAGCATCACAGACCAGTTCTTGCCATGTAGTCGAGACACACACCCAGGGTAATACGTGAGCAACCAGTACCCCCCAGGGGGGCCTGGGTCATCAGTTCACTACTTCCCGAGTTTATAAGATCGCTCTACTGATTACCTCGCCTTAAAATCCGCACACGCCCCATAGTGGGGCGCCGGTGGGTGGGGGGGGGCGTGAAGACCGGGTGGCGGCAACTCCATCCTGCCCAATACACGGGGGCATAACCTTGGGCCCTTTTAGCGCAAGTGGGGGGGTGGGGTGGTTCCTCTACCCGTACTAGCCCCTTACCGGAGTCTCCCCACCCGGGCCACCCTTATTGCGCGCCAACCCCACGCGGCTGGGGTCGGGCGCCCCGCGCCCAAAACCGGCCACCCCCCACCATTCCCAGCTTAAGTGACATAATGACTAAAGCGTATAGCCTACGAAGACCAACGGAATCCCCCTAAACTGCCTCTCACCCATGAGACAATCGCCTACTTCATCCGGGGCATGACACAAGCGTCGTTGCTGGGGACACTGTTAAACGCCCAATCGGGACCAGGGGGGGGGTACACTATTCGCCATTCCAGTATATTGTGCAACCAACGTGAGATTAATATGTTGAACGCAGGTGATCAGAATTTTGCATGTCTACCGGATGATCTGCACACACTCCTCACCATACTCAACCGACATACTAACAAAGCAAACCGATGCCACCACACGCGAATTATCCTAGAAGGGGGTCTCACTCCTAAACCCTCCCATCCTCCGTCGAAAAAAAAAGTAGCGCAGATCCCCCCTCTCATATGAGAAACAGGACTGTCCCACCACCCCCATACAATCATACAGCCCTAAACGGAAAGGTAACCAATTATACAGTCTGCCAAGCCTACACGCACCGCCCCGACATCCGAAAACTACTACCGTACGTAGAACGAATATATCAAAAAAATACTGTGTTTCTTGGAATAGGGTTGTATGGATAACACGCCACAAAACCTGACGACAACCGACGGCCAACCGAAGCGACGCTAGTTTGCGCTACCTCATGATCCGCTCAATTATCCCTTACCCGGGAGTTGGTTGAGGGTATGGGGGGGGGGTGTCCATCATCATACCCTCCGCCCACCGGCATACGCATTTGGGACCCATCCAGAATGCTTGAGACTTCCCGATCCCCTGTGCCTCTTGTTGCGGTTTCCTTCCCCTGGATGTGAAAGCCCCGGGCCCCCGACACTACATGTCAGGTCTGGCCCCGACTCACTGAATGATCCTACACACGCGGCAACCCAAGCCAACCTTCCTATCGACTGATCTAGATGTCCATCCGCGTGAAACCCCGCGAGGAAAATGACAACGACTAGTCCCTCAGGACCTTGCCCCAAAACTAACCATGTTACCGATTATAAGATACCCCCTCCGCCCATTATGTCTGCCGGACCGCCGCAACATAATAAATCAGATGGGGATCTACTGAAAGGTTATAGACTGCCCTAACATCATGCGAAATCCCCTCAGCTCGTACCAGGGACGTTTGACAGTACGTACTTACTCCGCCCGGCAATCCGCAGGCCGTGGACTTTGTTTGCTCCCTAGAAAAACACAATACCTCTAGATAGCATATGCACAAAGCCACGTCCCGGAGGCTCCGAGGGTGGTTGGATCCACATAGTGGAATCGGCCGAACTCCCCACGCGCCGTATTACCAAGTAAGACCGGCCATACATAATAACAACGACGCTCGGGGGGGGGCGGCGGGGGGTGCGGGGCCGACCCTCTCCCCCTTATAGTCCTGATATCCTACACGGACCCGCCTCCCACCCTCACCAATAACATTCCGCTGGATGTCATTCTGTTACCCTGCAAACCTCCTCCAGAAACAAACCCAGAACACCAGGAACCCTTTACCTAAACATATGTATGGGAAACAACACAACGAACCAGACACGCCGTAAAACCAGAACCCTACAATTCCGTCCAACAAACTTACATTCAGCGCCAACAATCCCCCATCCCATGGAGCCGAAAGGTCACTGCATGGTGCGCGCATAGTCCTTCCCTCCAGGCCCCTTGTCATTATCATCTCACCAACCAAGCCGCCGTATTGTAAACCACACTAGCAGGTTTCTAACCCCGGTGTATCAAGCCTACCCACACCTCGCGCGGTGTCGCGATCCGCCGTTCGAATCACACCCTTCCCCTCGTTGGGTCGCCGCGTTTCAATCCCCATGCACCGCTCATTCACGCACTCGGGCATAGATGTGTAACGCCCTGACCAGGCCACTCACGGTCAAGCCCCCCCTTCGGCCTATAAACAAATAAAAAACATCCCACCAACTTTTACTAGTAAACCATAGCTGAGCCCCAAGCCACATACACGGGGTTGATCGATCTCGTCCACGTTATGAATCACGGGCGACGGACTATCGTTCACGTGGTCACGCGGGTATCCCCTTACCATTTACCCATCCGATGTTAGGGTTCCTTCTGGAAACATTGTACTCCCAACTACCTGTCGCACGCCGCCATAATTCGCATACAACTACCGCTAGCAAAACGATCCATCCACTAACGTCACCCACCCCGCCCGTCTAGCCCCCACCTGCATCCCACGCTCAGGCGGCTGGACCGATCCCCGGGGGGCCCCCATCCCCGACATCTTTCCTCGCCCGGCGCTGCAATAGAATATAAGCACCCACCCCGGGACTCTGTCGTGTGGGGGGGCCCGTGCCCGCCCCGTAAACCTCAACTCGTCTTGCCCGGGCCCAGAGATCCCCCCGGATAATTACCATGCCACCGGGCGCCCGAACGTCACCCGGGGCACCCGAAAACTCCACTCGGTCCAGGAGTACTACTGGGCAGCAAACTTGAACCTCTCAAGCAATGAGCTCGCGTCCGCGCCTGACCCCTTACGCCCGCCCCGCGGCCCCCCACCAACTCCTTGAAACCGCTAATCAAGGCCCCGCCGGCAGCCCCAGTCGCCTACCAGGGGGGGACCAGCGAGTTCGCCGCCCTACGTCGACCGCGTCCGCCTATCACTCCTCCAGTCATGCGCCACGAAGCTACCCGGCCTGGGCTCTTGGGCTCCTCAAGATCTTCCCTAAGACACGGATCTGGGGGACCTCCCTCACGGCTATACCCCGGGTCCACCTCCTGTGGATAACTTCAAGTCCCCGCGCTCTCAAGGGGGTAAGGAAGGTCGGTAACCTACCTGCCTATAAAAACCCAACGCAGGTCATGACCCTTAACACCTTAAATATTATAAACTCGCGAAGTTGCTGCATAACGTCAAAGCTTCAGCTCCAGAGGGGGATTGCCCAAATAGAAAACAGGACCCCAAATGTAGTAAAACTACCGCCGTCCCTCACTCCGCAGGCTCGCCGAGTGGACCTGCGCCGGGGCAGTCGAGCTAGTCTCCGGTGTGGGTATCAAAATACATATGAGCACGACGGGGTCCCCCGCTCCGAACTCTTTCTCCATCACCCGCACAGGGCCACCTTTACCCCCAGTGGACCTGGAGGGACGCTTCACTGACGAGCTTGGCCCTCCTTGCCCCGCCCTCGTCCACGTCGTTCCCAAATAAAGGAGCCAGCATATATCGCTTGCCCTCGTCCTGCTACCAGCCAGAGTGGCCACTCCACATAGAACCGGTCTACGCTGTGTTCGCCGTACAAAGTGGTAATGCCCCTATGAAGCCCTCGGCTCCGGCAGGCCGGCTTCCTCACACCCGATGTCCGATCACCTTCCCCCCTCAATTCTATGTTGCGCCCCGCCGCCACCGGGTTCGCAAGAGGGTCGCTTGCAAATCTCCACACGCCATCCCACTCACGGTCACCGCCGCTGTCGATCCATCCATGTCAATCGCGAGGGGTCCCACCGTGAATCCCCCCTATGCCGTACCCCTCAAGGCTCTGTTCTTGACTAGTACTTGGCTCACCCGTCCTACTCCTATACCCGGTTTCACCCGCCCCATCGCTCGGGCGCCAGTGGGTCCTTCATATTCCTAACCCCAGCCCGGGGTCCCCTCCGCAACCGCCCCACTTAATTCCCGTCACTAATTATCACGGATCCGCTCGCGGAGGCCGTCGTCCCCCTGGACATGTCCTCCAAGATTTTTGACCTTTCCAGTGGCCGCAATCCGCACCAGTTAGGTTTCTGATGATTGGTGGCCGGTAAGACCACGTCGGTGGGGCCCCGTGTTCAGGCCAGCAGTGTCCCACTTTCCTTGGCTGTTCTGTCCCCCGCCACCGGCAGTGTCCCGCACATGGGCGTTAATAAACCACGGCAAGACTACCCCAGCCCCCTCCGTATTCAGTCTCCTGCGTCCTGTTCCTCGCAGCCCGACCACCGGGCATGGGGGGTCCCCCGCGGCTGCCGGTCTGGGCGCCAGAATCCCGCAATCTTTAGCTTTCACTGGCCCTCCCTGATAACACCCACGGCGCGCGCTGTGCCTTCTCCCCCCCTCCCAGCCCGATTCTCCACCTGCAACCAGGGTCGCCCCTTCCCCCCTTCGTCCATATCTTACCGCGCCTCCTACCCACCTCCGATCCGCCTCGCCTAGACTCCGTCTCCCGGGGGGGGTCTCAGAGGTCCCCAAGCCCCAGATACATGCCACCATCACCAATTCTCCTCACGCCATAGCCTCCCCTAGAGTATACCTGTCGACACCATTTCGTCGACGATCATTTGATGTTCATCCCACACCGCAGAAAATCATCAACCAACCATACAAGATTTATATAGAGCGTCCGACGCCTATCCTCGCAACCTCCTCCAGTTGGTCGGCAAACTACAGAATAGGACGACATGGAGGCCATATTGTCCAAGCAGATATCTTCACTAGATGGACAAGCCTTTTGAACATTTGAGAGTGAATGAGTTTACTACTAGAAAGTTCTTTCCCCGTGCACTGAGCCCAGATGCAGACAGACCTGTCCAGTTTCCCAAGTATAGGAAAGCCTTGTTGCACCTACAACAAGAACAGACAGTGAGCTGCCGGTGTCCGGAGAAATGAACTTTTTTCCTTTATTTCATAGTGATGTATATTTATAAAAGTAAAACGTGTATAAAACACCTCTATAGTTTAGGGAGTGTGTATTATATTATTAATTATTTAAGAGTTGTGCTTAATGTAAGTAGTTCTTTGATGTTTTTGCTTTTACACACAAACACACACTGCACACGCACCCTTAAAAATGCGCACAATTGTAATTAAGCAGCCCAACCCCTCCCCCCCCCCCCCCCGTCAAGGGCGGGAAGGTCTGACGGTGCGGCTTTTGCCTGCACCATGGCCCGAACTATCAGGGGCAATTTTGACGAATAGCCAGTCCTCAGTCACTATCCAGTCTAGCAACCAAGAATTTAGGTTAATCGGTCAGCCCCTCATGCACTGATTGGTCTAACAATGTAAAACACGAATGTGTCGAGCGGCCTATTAAGACAGAAGGCGGTCAGCCCAACAGTCACCCTCTGGTGTGTAAACCCATGTGCAAAAAGTGACCAGCCTATCACTTTGCCTATTACAACCCCTAAAACACATGATAAACCATCAACTAGCGCTTTGTTGAATATTTCACCTGTAGCGGGTAGCCAGCCTCAGACCACTACTCTGCTTTGTAATTCAAAAAAGACGAACGGTCCAGTCCCCGTTTTGTCAAATATTTTAGATATGGCAAGTGCCCACTCTGCCACTTTGCCAGGTAGACAGTTTGCAACAAGTGGCCAACCCTCAGATACCACTTTGTCAAGCAGCCTAGTTCTAATATCCCTCAATATCAACGGTTTGAGGAATAAGCTAGAGCACATTATCAAACTGATTAAAAAAGATAAACCTGATTTTTTTGTTCTTGCAACAGACAGGGATTACGTCCGGCGTTTCTGTCAGTCGGATTGTAACTAGATTAGGACTTAAACACGGCTGGTTCGCCCTAGGCCCCAGGCATAGTAGTGTCGCCATCTTACAAATTAACGAAGATTGGGACACAGTACATTATAGGACAGACAGTTGTGGCAGAACCGTCATAATTCAAATACAGAGCAAACACAATAAACATGACACGCACACGCTTATTAATATATACGCACCCGCAGTAGACACTGACCAACCCAAATTTTACGATGGACTGTATGACACTATAGATAAGCACTACAAAGGAACTAGAATAGTGTTAGGGGGAGATTTTAACTGTGTTTTGGCCAATTTAGACAGTAGTTCCTTAGGCCCCGTATCTCAGAGAAAGAAAATTCAAATACCCCTATCAATACGACATTTACAACCCATTCTTGACAAACATGACCTAGTAGACGTTTACAGAAAACTACAACCGAACACACAAGCTTTCACATTTCACGACAAGACAAACCCATATTTTAGACAGGCCTCAAGACTGGACAGGTTCTACGCATCCAATAATTACAATATACACAAACTTACCATATAAAAAACACGCTTAAATTTACAGATCACCAAGCAGTATACACAGTTCTAAGTACGGGACACACATATACAAAATTAAAGAGATCCCCGCATTGGAAATTCAACAATAACTTGCTAACAAATACCTTCTTCACAGATACAATAACACAACTCATTCAGGGTTACACACAGGATATCCCCAATAACAACATTGCAGAATATTGGGACCTGCTAAAAAACACAATAAGGGACAGAACACAGACTTTAGCAACAACAATACACAGGGCTTTTAAGAGGGAACAAAATATATTGGAAGACGCAATAAGTTTAACTAATCAGATAGACAAATCTAACCCACACATTCACACTTTAGAAGAGTGTCGTAGATTTTAGATAGGAGTATTAAGACTAGGGTTGGTCCCTTCAGAATAGGTTGGAATGAGTGATAGTCACAGTGAGAGCTGATGAAAAAGAAAAAAAAACCCACAATAGAATTTCCCACACGTGAGATGATAGAATGTGATAAAGAAGCTGTCTTTGAGAATCGAGATAATCTTCTCTCTCTCACCTATCTTCTACGACCGCTTTTAAAGGCGTCAGACAGTCTACACACAGATATATATATATATTAATATATCTCTATCTACTCACGGGCACGCACATACACGTGACGACAGGTAAACACACAGACGAGGGAATCTATCACAATGAATTTATATGTATTTGAACGAGCTGACCAACGCACTGATTTAGTTCAAGAGAGAGATTTTTATTATTATCATCAAAAAAAATCTTCTCACAACACCAAAAATACATCAAGGAAAAACATATACAAATAGTCATAAAATTTAAGAAAAATGCTACAAGGATGATATCCCCGTTATGATCTTAGCTCTAGGTTTAGCCCACAGCCCCGTTAAGAGAACAGATGATGGCCCAAAGAGTTATAGATACGTAGGGTTTAGGCTAAGAGTTTTTCTTCTTTTCTCGTAAATGTATGCACAGAGTTGAATAATCTGATTTAGCCTAAGAAGTAAAGAAACTCTAGCAAATAGTAACAAATTCTGCAGGTTAAACAAAAAGAATTAAGACAGTAAATGGGTGACAATCTATAACTGTAAAATAACACTCTGATCTGCGTACACTCATTCATTCAGCCATGGCCATGCAGTTATACTCACAACTTTGCTCGCTGCCTCTGGGAACATACTCAATTCTAGGACCTTCACACAGCCCCGAAAATGCAGTCCTTGACCAAGAAATCCCCAGTTCCAAAAGACGTACTAAACTCTCAGGGAACGATTCCTTGGGTGTTCTAATTTTTCGAATGTCTGATTAAGTCACATAAAATATTGTCCAGGCACGAAAGTTAGCAGAGCACAATGTCATTAGCTCTGGTTTCTAGAATTTAAGGAATGTCGGATCGGTGTCTACTTTCAGGAAGTTACTATATTTGGTCGCCACAGTACTAGTCAAAACTCTGTCGGAATGTTTCTGATCTTTGCTTGCCACAACGGGCTGAATTGTACTGAAGAGTTATTCTGGAAGAATTAATTCAGGCGCGAAGGCCTCTTACTTCTTTTAACTGTTACAGTTCAGGTAATGAAAGTGATTTGTTTCTTCCCTAGTAAAGTTCGCGTACTAGAACGCTGGTAAAGTTGGGTACCACCGTTTCACTATATAAAAAGAAAGAACACATATAAAATAATTTACAATATGTACCCACTATAACTTACATTATTAAACCGCAAGTGTACTGCTTGACTTATCATTTAAATTTCCCGTAAAGTAAGTTATATCTTAAAAAAAATCATCAATCCCCATGAATTTAGGAACACGTGCGTGTTCCGTCAACATCTCAATGAGGTTTCTAGCATTTGTAAGTTAGCTTAGAAAATTATGATCTCGTCTGATTTCTTAGCAGTAAAATTTAACTTCATTATAGCTACATTATTGTTTAGTAAGCTAAGATATAATTTATTCTGCTATCCACTGAAACACGTCACTAGAAAATAATACAGACTATATAAATTTGGCACTCTGCGCAAAATCTAACTAGTGAAATATGAAATAAGCGACTTAACACTTTATCATTTCACAAAATACTAGATATAATATATATTACCTCACACAGAACTACAGGTAGTCGCACAACTTAAGAATTATATGCTGAATATTTAAGGAAGTCTAGAAGTTCGACAAATTGCCGAAACAAACTGAGAAACTTCGCTAACAGCTATTCTGTTTCGAACAACCTGTCTACTGCGAATATAGGAGCGAGAATGAAATTAAAGTTTCAAACTCGGGCCAATATCTTAAAATCAGACAAAGGGCCCAAACTTATTTCGCCAAGCGAAATTATCTCCCCTACTCCCAACATTTACGTCAGCTTAACGCGTGACGTAACTGCCCCCAGTGACCGAGAAATGCGCGTGACAGTTGCAAATCTCAGACAACCGTCTACAACTGCGTCGTACAGATGCCGGGTTTGACACCTTAAGCTAGTGACAGGTGAACAAAATGGTAGACCAAAGTCTGCTCTTATGTCCCAGCGAAACGAATTTCTCCTATGTCACGACCTTCACGTCTTACCTGCGGCGACTGACATCTGATGCAATAAGGATTACTAGTCAGTAGGAGAAAGAAAAACGGTGATGGGGAAGAAATGTGTTTTTGGCAAGGAATGATGCGAAAAATACAGGAAAAAAAAACAAGTACGGAAAAGTAATAAAATGAAAGGATTAGGTGAGAGAATAGGAAGAAGATGTAGGTAATTTAATGATATAAAGACCCACGTGACAGGACGTCCCCCCTTAAGATATGGAAGCACTCCATGTCTACGTTATGGAATTAAATTTCCTATAACCATAGCTTCGGGTGTCTGTCTTCTTCCTTCTCATCTTCCCCCTCCCTCTCTCTCCAAGTCCTAGTCAAGAAGTCTACTCCCCAAAGTTTCCTTCCTCTGGAATGTCTCCCATGCGCGCTTGAAAGAGCGTCGCCGCTTCTGACATTTTTCAAAGATTTCCCTGTGTGTGCAGTGGAATTTCCCTGCCACTATCGTCATCTTCGTCAGTTTTGGCGATCGTCAGGAGATGTTCGGAGGTTGGCACTGGTCTTTCCAAGAATGTCTTTAACAGATTTAAAAGAAAACCTTCTCTTTTCCTTGAATAGAGATCTGGTAGTTAGCCTTAGAAATCTTTTTCAGGACGGTAAACGGCCCTTGCCATCCGATCTTCAGTTGGTTGTTCTCGGTAGGGAGTAACACCAAAACTTTCTCTCCTGCTTCCAGTTCTCTCTCTTTTCGCGACTTTCCTGTATCGGTTAGCGTGCTTTGTGCGTGCTCGCTTAAAAGTTAGTCGTTTGTTGCTAGGTCCCACCCTAGTTTCAACCTTTCCTTTAAAACCGACACATATTTACTTGCTGAGACAACTGTCTCATCCGCCTTCTCGTCTGTCAGAGACTGAAGTAAGGCTTCAAGCGGGCCCTTAATAGGTCTGCCGAATAGAAGCGTAGCTGGCGGAAATCCTGTGGAAGTATGAGGAGATTCTCTGTAGCCAAATAATGCTGCAGGAATACAGAGATCCCAATCTTCAGGTTTCACTTGTGCCAGCTTACTTAGCATCATGGTGAGGTTTCCATTAGCACGTTCCACGAGCCCATTTCCGGCCGGAGTATATGGCTTAGTGTGGATGTGCTGGGGTCCTCAAGATCTTAACGATCTCATCCATCAACAGGTTTCGGTATGGGGATCCGTTATCCGTCAACACTTGTTGAGGGAATCCCAACCGAGTGAAAATCTGCACGAGGGCTTCTGCGACATGCTTGGCATCTGCGCATGTTAGCGGGATAGCTTCTGCCCATAAAGTGCATGTATCGACTAAGGTCAGGATAAACCTGTTCCTTCTTTTAGTCCTTTCTAAGGGTCCTAAAATGTCGATCACAACCCGTTCGAATGGTGTTCCCACTATTGGCATTTCACCCATGTGGACTGGGGGGTGTCCGTTGCTTGGGTGGTACACGTTGGCACTGGGCACAGGATTTGACGTACCTGATAATATCAGTGTTTACTCCTGGCCACCAATAATGAGTGGTTATACGTTGGTTTGTGGCGTTCTGTCCCATATGTCCACTGAAGGGAAGAGAGTGCCCCATTTCTAGGATTTGTCTTCTGTACTGTTTCGGTACTAGGAGCTGGTTGTAACCTTGGTCAGGCTTGCCCGTTCTCCGATAAAGTACGCCATCCTCAGAAAAAATGTCCCCGTGCTGTCTGGGTTCCTTAGCCATGGGCAGTTTCCTAAAGCAAGGTGCCAAAGTGGGGTCCTTGTATTGCGCTTCTTTAAGTTCCATAGGTAACAAATTAGGCGCAGGCTCCCGTTCCTTATTGGTTTGCCCTCTTGTAGTTACTGCTGCCACAATCGGCTCTTCCGGTTTCCCAATACACACGTATCTCCCGCCAAGTATGACTGGGTAAATGGGATCATCCATAACAGCCGCTTTGATCACACCTCTGACGAAATCAGAGTGGATCTCCACCAATGCGATGGGAAGCGCTGTAGGTGCATCACTCTTACGAACTCCACAAAGTTGGACGGTCTCTGCTGTCTCTTGACCGTGTTTGACCAGGTTTCTGGCAACAATGCAATCATAAGAAAGCCCCGTGTCAAATAAGCAAGAAGTTTGAGAACCGTTCAAAGTAACCGTACCTCGCGTTGAGGGTCCATCCCCAACAGGTTGGGAATCACTGTCAATAATTCCGCCTTGCGAGACTGTTAATAAGCATCCGATGCGTTTCGGCTCGGTGTGCTCGGTCTGATCATATGTCCCGTGCTCAGGGGTTCTCCCTTTGCCACCTTGTCCTTTCTGGCTGCGCTGCCATGTAGGGCGGTCGGGTTGATCAGACTGTTTGGGGTGGTTGGGGTACTTGTTCTTGTAGAACTTGGATTTTTCAGGAGGGGGGTTTTGAGGTCCAGTTTCTCTGTGATTATTTTGGTTAGAAGCCTGAGAAGATTGCTCTAGGTTATGTTTTCGAAAATGCTCCTCTGTCGGTTTCCGCTTTGTGGACGGTAGTTCAGCCAGCGCATTATGGTAACGCTCAGACTTCTCTAAGATGTCTTCAAGTTTTTCTGCCCCCTGCTCAGCGAGAAATCTCCGGGTATCAGCAGACAATGTGTTCTTGATTTGTTCTGTTAAAACAAATTCCTCAAGACCTTCATAGGTAGAGGGGAGCTGCGAAAGCTCAAGGCACTTCATCAAATATCCCTTTAGACGGACGAGAATTGCTGAAAAGTTTCAGAATTCTCCTTCCCCATGCTGTTGCGAAACAGTTGTAAAAACTTGCGCGCGTTCATTTCAAAGCGCTCCAGTAACGCTTTCTTCAACACATCGTAGTCGTCTTGTTGGCTACTTTCCAGCTTAGAATAAACATCATAAGCAGAACCTTTTAGGGCCTGGGAAAGCTTCATGTTCCAACGCGACCTCTCTAAACCGTACAGAGTTGCAATTTTCTCAAATTTTTCTAGCCAAGTGTCAATCTTCTCATTTGGACAAGGGAAAGATTCTAGCGGAAAAGACATAGCAGTGAGGTGAAGAGATTGAGTATTAGAAGGATCAGTTAAGGAAGAATGAGGAGAAGACTCTCCATTGCTGGAGGTAGAGGCAGCACCACGGCTTTGGAACTCTAGAGTCTTAAGCGCCAGCTCATGCTGTCGTCGTTGCTCATTTTCTCTTTCCTCATGCTGTCTCTCCTCCCTCTCCTTCTCATGCTGTCTCTCCTTCTGTCGTTCCTCATGCTGTCTCTCCTTCTCTCGTTCGTTCGCCCTGCGAATTTCCATTTCTTCCTCAATCTTCTTCTGCTGTAAAAGACGTTCCTCCGCTTCTTTCCTCTCCGCTGCTTCTTTTTCCTCTTTAGCTTCAGCTGCTTTTCTCTCCGCATCATATCTCTCAAGTTCGTCTCTGACAAAAGCTTTCGCTTCCTCTCCTTCCAGTCCCTCCTCTCTCGCTTCGTCCCTGAGGAGTTGTCTAAGTTTTGCCCTCTCGGCCATATTATGTCAGTGACTGAGACACGTGGAGATAGAAAATAGGAAAAAGGATACACTGGTTCCTACCACTTACGAGAAAAAAATTTACCAAAAATCAAAAGATGATATCCTTAACCCTGGGATACCTCCTCCAAAAATAAAATCTAACTATCGCTGCTATTAATCGGCAATAAAGCACCTAATGCAAAACACGACTACGCCAACTCAATGGTAGTTAAGATTACTTCTGAAAAATAAGTTGCTACAGGGGAAAAGCAAAATAATTATTGCAAAAATTAAAGAGAAAAATAATCCCTTAATTATAAAATCCACTATAGTTTACCCCTGAAGACAGTTAGGGTGAGGGAGGCAATTAATCTAGACAAATAGTCCGAAACGCACTCCTTAACTTTAGTTCAAACACCTACCTGCTTCAGAACCCTTGTGAATGTTATACACTCACAAAACTTTACCAGCGTTTAGTATTACAAAATCATTAATTAACATGTATTCCGACAAAATCAACCTGTAAACCAAATGTATAATGCTTCTTAATGCTGTGGAAAAAAACGTATCAGTTTGTGTGGTCAGCACGCCCGTAAACAGATCGTTAGCCTAGGGGATAAATTATTTAAAGATATAACAACTCACAAGACATCAAACCCTTACTCTATTTCAGAATAAAGAATCTTAAGTTCAAAGTCCAGATAGACGAGTCCACATTTGTCGTACTCGTATTCCTATTCTAAGTTCAAAAATCCCGATAGACGAGCGCCCATTTGTCGTATCGCCTTAGGATTTTGGGTTCAATTCCCGGTAACGAGCGACCATTTGTCGTAGATTTTAGATAGGAGTATTAAGACTAGGGTTGGTCCCTTCAGAATAGGTTGGAATGAGTGATAGTCACAGTGAGAGCTGATGAAAAAAAAACCCACAATAGAATTTCCCACACGTGAGATGATAGACTGTGATAAAGAAGCTGTCTTTGAGAATCGAGATAATCTTCTCTCTCTCACCTATCTTCTACGACCGCTTTTAAAGGCGTCAGACAGTCTACACACAGATATATATATATATATTAATATATCTCTATCTACTCACGGGCACGCACATACACGTGACGACAGGTAAACATACAGACGAGGGAATCTATCACAATGAATTTATATGTATTTGAACGAGCTGACCAACGCACTGATTTAGTTCAAGAGAGAGATTTTTATTATTATCATCAAAAAAAAATCTTCTCACAACACCAAAAATACATCAAGGAAAAACATATACAAATAGTCATAAAATTTAAGAAAAATGCTACAAGGATGATATCCCCGTTATGATCTTAGCTCTAGGTTTAGCCCACAGCCCCGTTAAGAGAACAGATGATGGCCCAAAGAGTTATAGATACGTAGGGTTTAGGCTAAGAGTTTTTCTTCTTTTCTCGTAAATGTATGCACAGAGTTGAATAATCTGATTTAGCCTAAGAAGTAAAGAAACTCTAGCAAATAGTAACAAATTCTGCAGGTTAAACAAAAAGAATTAAGACAGTAAATGGGTGACAATCTATAACTGTAAAATAACACTCTGATCTGCGTACACTCATTCATTCAGCCATGGCCATGCAGTTATACTCACAACTTTGCTCGCTGCCTCTGGGAACATACTCAATTCTAGGAAGCTTCACACAGACCCGAAAATGCAGTCCTTGACCAAGAAATCCCCAGTTCCAAAAGACGTACTAAACTCTCATGGAACGATTCCTTGGGTGTTCTAATTTTTCGAATGTCTGATTAAGTCACATAAAATATTGTCCAGGCACGAAAGTTAGCAGAGCACAATGTCATTAGCTTTGGTTTCTAGAATTTAAGGAATGTCGGATCGGTGTCTACTTTCAGGAAGTTACTATATTTGGTCGCCACAGTACTAGTCAAAACTCTGTCGGAATGTTTCTGATCTTTGCTTGCCACAACGGGCTGAATTGTACTGAAGAGTTATTCTGGAAGAATTAATGCTGGTGCGAAGGGCTCCTACGTCACTTAGCTGTTACAGTGCAGGTAATGAAAGTGATTTGTTTCTTCCCAAATAAAGTTCACGTACTAGAACGCTGGTAAAGTTGGGTACCACCGTTTCACTATATAAAAGAAAGAACACATATCAAATAATTTTTACAATATGTACCCACTATAACTTACATTATTAAACCGCAAGTGTACTGCTTGACTTATCATTTAAATTTCCCGTAAAGTAAGTTATATCTTTAAAAAAAATCATCAATCCCCATGAATTTAGGAACACGTGCGTGTTCCGTCAACATCTCATGAGGTTTCTAGCATTTGTAAGTTAGCTTAGAAAATTATGATATCGTCTGATTTCTTAGCAGTAAAATTTAACTTCATTATAGCTACATTATTGTTTAGTAAGCTAAGATATAATTTATTCTGCTATCCACTGAAACACGTCACTAGAAAATAATACAGACTATATAAATTTGGCACTCTGCGCAAAATCTAACTAGTGAAATATGAAATTAGCGACTTAACACTTTATCATTTCACAAAATACTAGATATAATATATATTACCTCACACAGAACTACAGGTAGTCGCACAACTTAAGAATTATATGCTGAATATTTAAGGAAGTCTAGAAGTTCGACAAATTGCCGAAACAAACTGAGAAACTTCGCTAACAGCTATTCTGTTTCGAACAACCTGTCTACTGCGAATATAGGAGCGAGAATGAAATTAAAGTTTCAAACTCGGGCCAATATCTTAAAATCAGACAAAGGGCCCAAACTTATTTCGCCAAGCGAAATTATCTCCCCTACTCCCAACGTTTACGTCAGCTTAACGCGTGACGTAACTGCCACCAGTGACCGAGAAATGCGCGTGACAGTTGCAAATCTCAGACAACCGTCTACAACTGCGTCGTACAGATGCCGGGTTTGACACCTTAAGCTAGTGACAGGTGAACAAAATGGTAGACCAAAAGTCTGCTCTATGTCCAGCGAAACGAATTTCTCACACCTTCACGTCTTACCTGCGCGACTGACATCTGATGCAATAAGGTTACTAGTCAGTATGAGAAAGAAAAACGATGATGGGAAAGAAATATATTTTTCGCAACGAAAAAAACAAGTACGGAAAAGTAATAAAATGAAAGGATTAGGGTGAGAGAATAGGAAGAAGATGTAGGTAATTTAATGATATAAAGACCCACGTGACAAAGAGAAATTAGACCTGTACAAACAACACACATACCAAGGGGCTCTCCTTAGGTCAAAATTAAATACTATTACACAAGAAACACCCAGTAGACAATATTTAGCGATTGAACAAAATGTACAACACAGTAGGCAGATTCAGGAAATATTTGACATGAATGGGAAACAACCGACAGAAGACATTAATATTAGACACGCTTTTTTTGAATATTACACAAAATTATACGCTAAAGAACCAACTAACGTAAACATACAGGATAAATTTCTACACTACACAAAACGTTTAAGTGATGATGAGAGCAAGAAATTAGACGAAACTTTAACTTTAGAAAACTTAAGGGAAGCGATCAGTACTTTCCAGAAAAATAAATCACCCGGCCCAGATGGGTTAACGGCAGAATTTTACTTTTTCTTTTTCCCAATTTTAGGCCCCCTTTAATTAAAGTATTTGAGGAAGCCTTCCAGAAAGGAGAGCTTCCGAATAGTTTAAATGAATCCTTTATTACTTTAATACCTAAAGATAATGCTGACAAAAAGTCAATCAAAAATTACAGGCCTGTTTCGCTTTTAAATACTGATTATAAAATCTTGGCCAAAGCTCTCACTCTGAATCTTAAATTATTCATGGAGAACGTGATACACGCTGACCAACAATGCAGTGTACATGGTAGGAACATTTGTAGACATACACACTTCATAAGGGATTTGATTACATACACGCACGATAGACAGTGTCAAAGTGCAATACTATCATTAGATCAGGAAAAGGCCTTTGACAGAGTATCACATTCCTTCTTACATAAAACGTTACAAGCAAACAACATAGGGGAATACTTTAGAACATGGATAGAAATCTTATACAAAATACCCCATAGTAGAATATTAATTAATCACAGTTTAAGTGACCCAGTTAGGCTGACAAGATCGGTGAGACAGGGGTGCCCTTTGTCTCCCCTGTTATACGTTTTAACACTAGAGCCAGTGCTGGAAAAAATAAGACAAGATGTAAACATCACGGGGACTTTTATACCCGGGAAAGGGAAAAGAAAATCATTAGCGTATGCTGATGATACTTTATTCCTCCCAGCAACTGTAGATTCCATAAGAAAGATATTAGAAACCTTTACAGAGTTTGGATACGCTAATGAATCCAAACTAAATATTAAAAAATCTAGTTTAATGGGATTAGGCAAATGGGCAAACAAGACGGATTTCCCCTTTCAGTTAACGCAAGTTAATAGAATCAAAATTTATGGGATAAATTATTCCTGCAACCCTTATGACCCCAATACAGAGACATGGGTAAAGTTAGTAGATAAAATTCAAAACATGATAGAGAAATATAAATACAAGACAGCTACTATTTTTGGGAGAAGCATCATAGTGAACTGTTTCATTATGTCTAAAATTATATATACAGCAAATATCCAAATTATGCCAAAGTCAGTGGTAACTAAAATAAATGTTTTGATTAGGAATTTCATTCTTAGGGGTACTTTTAAAAGTATTAAACATTTAACCCTAATACAGCCCAAACATAAAGGGGGGATAGCCTTACAAGACATCAACACTAAAATTAAAGCTTTAAGGATTAAATATATAGGGGAGATAATTAAAAACCCAAATTTGTACCCCTTAGCACATTATTATATCGGACTTAGGCTAATTAAGTTACACAAACTAGAAAACAACCCACCACATTCCTTTGACACCCCACCACCTTTTTATAGGATATGCATAGAAAATCTAAAAGGGAATGAACAGTTAATAAAACAAGACACTAAACTCATATACAAACTTTTAGTAGGAGCACAGGAACCCCACTTAGGTACACGAATAAAATGGGGTACAACATCACAATGGATTAACACACAGAGTTTCGCAAACATTCACGCAATAGACGTCAAGCCACAAGCCAAACAAGTTACATTTAGATTACTGTACAGTTTAACACCTATCATGAGCAAGCATTCAGCAATGAAAGCAGGCAAGGCGCAACCAAGGTGTAAACTGTGTAGTAACAATGCAATAGAAACAGAAGACCACTTGTTTTACACATGTGGAACAGTGGTCCCTACAATAAACAAACTAAGAACACTAATAACTTCCAAAACACCGCATTCGCTCAGCATGTACCAAGTGGTCATGTTGAATATTTTACCGAAAAAAAAAAAAGAAAAAAAAAAAAATAAGTTTACCGAGACAGACAGAGCTTAAACTCTTAACTTTATTAGCAGAATTTAGATACTTAGTGTGGATATGTAGAAATAGGGCAGTACATGACGGCATACTTTACGACAGTAGAATATTTTCACAGATATACGAACAAATAACACAAAACATAATAGAACAGATTTAAAACTTTTGTGTTGTTGTTTAAATACTTAAACCTTTATTGACCTTTCATTTGTCATGCAAAGCAAGGTAGCTTTGCTTGTAAATATTTCACGTCATGTAAAAATCATACTTGAGGCCTTTGGGTCATCATGCAAAGCAGGTTGCTTTGACTGTAAATAACCTTTATTATATACGTCTTCATAAATCATCTCATAGTAAGGTGTCGATGTTCATAGCCTCATTTGTTTCACCATCTATAATAATTTTGGTACTCACTATGATATTGTTTGGGATATTGCTTGGGATATGGTTGGGATGTTTTGGGTTTTGATATGGCTTTTGTTATGTATCCTTTTGTTATAATATTGCTGACTTGTTGTTATTACTTACTTGGGGATAGGGGGAGGGGGGAGGGAGGGGTAGTAGTTCACACTATGTACTATTTACAATGTATATGAATTTTAACTCTTGTAAATATTATGGATGTTGTAAAATATTGACCCAATAAAGGTTTAAAAAAAAAAAAAAAAAAAAAGTTCTTTAGTTTAGGTTTGGAGCAACCTGGCGCTACGACTACTATTGAACGAAAAAGCCCTTGACTCCTACGGTTTGGATAATAATATCCATCTATGAGATCCTCTACCACCCAGGATAGTTAAGTGACCTAGCACTAACCCCTGCAACGATTGTATTTGTGGTTCACTCCACAGGACGTAAGTTCGATTTAGTTATAATTGAAGTCTCGAATCGAATTTTCATTTCGTTAGGATTTCCACAGAGATAACAAAACGACTACAGTATATGAGAAACTCCGCAAGCCTTTCGTCTTAGAGGCTAAAGCTGGCAGCTTTGCTTTCCCCCACCAGAAATTCTTATCGAACTGCCACTGCATCATCTTTATTTTCATCAAACGAACTGAATAAAGTACACCCTTTTATATCACTATTTCGGATCCTTCAAGTAATCTGTTCTAGTGAAGTTTCACTTGACTGTTTGAGTTGCCGATTATATTCAACTCTTCAAGATCAAATTTAGAATCCATCAAGGCACTTATGAGATCTACCAATTACCTGGGTTGTTCCTCCCTTCTGGAATTATAATCTCTGGTGATTAACCAGTATTTACCAGAAGAAACTTACTTACTTACTTACTTACTTAGTCGTTCCCCTTCTACCGTGAGGTGTAGAGGTTTGGAAGAGAGAGCGCCAGACTATCCTATCGGCTGTCTTCCTCCTGGCCTGGTTCCATTCTAGTCCTCGATCCTTCAAAGATTGTCTAATGTTGTCCTCCCAGCGGACTCTGGGTCGTCCTCGGGGTCTGGATCCTTGGCTCTTTGTTTCCCATGCTTGTCGTGGTATCCGATCTTCTCCCATTCTGCAGACATGGCCAAACCATCTTAATTGGGACTGTTCTACTTGGGTCTGCAGGGGGTAGGATTTAAGGCCTTGACGTATCGTCTGGTTGCGTACCATGTCTCTTCTTGTTACTTCAACCACCTTCCTCAGATACCTCATTTCTGAGGTTTGGATCTGGCTTTTATGGGTTGTAGTCATTGCCCATGACTCGCATCCGTATGTCAAGACTGGGACCAGAAGAAACACAATAAGAAAAGTCCTGGGATTATTTCCCTTATCTCAAGTAAAATACAGATTTACATCCCCTTCCACAAAATCCACTGTCACGATCTACACTGTCACACGAGCGTTGATTTTTAGTGCCGTATTTCGTCCACTCCTTTCTTCACCCGGTCATACTTCTTCACTTCCGGGAAATTTTCATTTCAAGATCATGCGAGGTTATCTTTGTGACAATATAATAGCGGAGGCAAATATTCTGTTTTACGAAAGATTTGAACCCGTTCACATAAGAATTTTTATGTCTGAATAACTGTAAAAATGTTACGTCAAATTAAAACGTTTTGTTATTTATTTACTTTAGTTATCTGAAGCAATAAAATGTTCTTAGTTTGGTGCTGACGTGCAGATACGAAAATAAATTTACGTCTTTTAACAGTTCCTGGAATCCTATTATTTTAAATCTGAAGCGGTTGCAAATTGCAACAAAGAAAATGAAATTGAATAAACTAGTCAGCGATCTTACATGGTAATGTGCTTTTCCTGTTCGTAATCTATTGGGTTGCACGTAGCATTACAATTTTCAAATATATAAATTAAAAAATAATATGGTATGAAATCAGTTTTACAAGTAAACGGTACACAAGAAACAAGGGACGTTTCGGGTTTTACCCTTCGTCAGTTACGGACAAGTGACAAGAACTATACTCAAGACCAAAAGAAACGCACATGGCATAAAATGTTATCTTCAAATATAAGCAACAAACTTAAAATAATGAAAATTGCGCACATGAAGTGTCTGAATGTTTATTAACATTTTCAAATCAATACTCACAATTATCGCCCCCCCCCCCCCCCCCCCCCCCCCCCCCCCCCCCCCCCCCCCCCCCCCCCCCCCCCCCCCCCCCCTCCCCCACACCCCCCCCCCACCCCCCCCCCCCCCCCCCCCCCCCCCCCCCCCCCCCCCCCCCCCCCCCCCCCCCCACCCCCCCCCCCCCCCACCCCCCCCCCCCCCCTTCCCCCATGTGATCGCACTTCTGCAAATTCTGAAGTACCAACAAAATATCCAACTGCACTAAAGTTTGTTCAAACCACAGCGTGAATGTTTTAATATCGGGTGTGTGTCCCCATAGCTCTGGCACATTCTTGAAGACGATTAGGTATCGACCTCACCAAGTGTTGAATGGTTTCCATCGGGATGGCATTCCAAGTTCTCTGTAGAGCGTCTCTCAGCTGCGGTTGATTGTGAGGGGCCTGTCGTTGCACATGTCGTCCCAACACGTCCCAAAGATTTATGATACAGTTTAGGTCAGGTGAAACGGCAGGCCACTGCATAACTCGAACTCCATTCTGCTGCAAAAATCCCTGAGTAACACGAGCGGAGTGTGGCATTGCATTGTCCTGTTGAAACACCATTCTGGCGGCGCCTCCGTTTGCTGCCAACAGCGGAAGCAGGTGGGGTCTGAGTACTTCATCCACATACCGCTGGGCAGTTAAGGTGCCGTCGATAAAGATGAGTCTGGACCTGAATCTGTAATTGATGGCAGCCCATACCATCACAGACGGACCAAAATAGCGATCTCGTTCAATGACACAGGTGTCTTCGAATCGTTCTCCTGGTCGTCTGTAAATTCAAATTCGGCCGTCGTTGTGGTGGATGCAGAACCGACTTTCGTCGGAAAAGACCACGTCTCGCCAACTTTGACGCTCTAGATAGCCACGGTTGAGCGCCCAGTCCAATCGTGCCTGCCGGTGTTGAGCTGTGAGGATCTGTCCGGTGTAGGGTTTATGGCATATGAGCTGAGCTTCCCTTAACCTCCTGCGCACGGTTTGACCACTGATGGCGTTGCCACGAGTTCCAATGGTTATTCTGGCTGTGGCTACAGCGGGCATGAAGCGGTCTCGCTCATGAGTGCGCCGAATGGCCCTGTCTTGCCTGTATGTCGTAGCGCGTGGAGTACCAGACCGGGGTCGGTCGGCGATGGTCCCTGTTGTTTGGTTTCGATGCAATAGACGATAAATCGAGGTATGGTGAACTTGAAATGCCTGGGACACCTCTCTAACTGATGCTCCACCTCTGAGCATTCCCACTGCTTGATTACGCTCGTCAATATTCAGTCTAGGCATCGTTTTGCTGTGAAATTTTTATGGGTTCTACGCGCATTTTATAGAGAATTGGGTGAACAACAGACAACCAAAAGCCTTGCATGAAAAATCATGAAATGCACGAACTGTAATGAATTTTTATTCTGAGCGTTTGCTCATCTACGCCGTAAACGACTCACTGCAGCACAAATTGTCCACGTGCAGTATCGTCTTGCATTGCTAAAGTTGTGTTTAAAGACGATTTAAAATTGATTTTTTTTGTTTTATTTGTCTGAAAATCAGAACAATTAATATGTGCGTTTCTTTTGGTCTTGAGTATACATATAGGCTCGTACTACAAAAATCTATGATGATGAAGAAAACGCCCAATGCGCGATGCAAGCAGACGGAACAACGGCGATGAGCGAAACGATAACAGTGATAATGCAAGAAAATCATAAAACCAGAAAGACATGTCGAAACAAGAAAGTAAATAATCAACGCAAGGAAGACAGGAATGAACAACACTATAAAAACAAGTAAAAAAATCACTTAGCTGTATCCAAGAAAGAAACATTCAAGATAGCTGAGAGACTAAGGCGTCATACAGAAGTGACGTATGAGTTAGTGACGGCTAAGAAGGGATAATTGAGGAAACGAAACGAACCAAAGCAAAAACAAAGATAGGTAGGAAAATAACGACAAAAGAAATAAAGTATGAAACAGAGACAGAAGCCACCAGAATTATGCAAAATGATGCTGGATATTAAGATCAGCAGGAGCTAAAACGCCCATTTGAAAAATGAGACGATTCTCCAACGAGAAGCGAGTTCGGTCGTCGCCGGCACATGAAACGAGGGCAGTGACATGAATGTCAGCGTTACCTGAATAGTCAGGGCTATTGAAGTGAAGGGCCACCGGTAAATGTTTGCCATGATAGATGTCATTCAAGTGCTCACGAAACCTGTCTGCCAAACGTCTGCCAGTTTCACCAATATAGGTCATGTCACACCTCTTGCAGATGATAGCATAAATCAGGTTTCTGGATTCGCACGTGAAAGACTCCCCAATGGCAAATCTACAGTTCGGAAAAGAGACTGACTGTGTTTGAAGTACAAAAGGACAGGTCTTACATATGCGGCGTTGGCACGGTTTGGTACCAACGTGAGAAGGACTAGTTTGTCTCAAGCGACTATGTACAAGAATATCCCTAAAATTCTTATCCCTACGGTATGCCACCAAAGGAGTATCACGAAACAACTCTCTGGTATCAGGATCGGAGTGGAGAATAGGCAGATGACGAAACAGAATTTTTTTTCCACCGCCAAACAGTGAGGGTGGAAAGTTAAGACAAGTTTGAGTCTGTCAGATGTGGTAGTAGGTGTAGCAGTAAGTGCAACCTGACGAGTAACGTGACTAATGCGATTAAGGGCTTCAGATAAAACTCTTTCAGCGAAAAAAACTCGAGCATTTCTGGAGCTCGTTCACGGAAATCATCTTCATCGTGACGTATCCGACTAAGCGTAGATGTTGAGAGTAGGGAATGGAATTTTTACAGCTGAGAGGGTGAGAAGAGGTGTAAAGAAGGAAACCATGAGCATCAGTAGGTTACAATTTTCAACAAATTGTTGTAGGATTTAAAAAAAAAAAAAATTTTGCCTCGTTTTGGCGAGGTCTGTCCGTTCAACGTAGGAAAATTTGCTACGCACTGTGCTTTGAACACAGGCGCACGATTATTTAGTATGACAGATTCTTCTTTCTCCCTCTGTTTGTATCTTCTTTCACTACTTCCCTTTCTTATGAACAATAATATCATTCTCATTTTTATTTACTGCTGGCAGATGCATGTTTTTGCTTTATTCTTTGAGTTAATTTGGGACCTAAGACGCGTCAACAGTGAGAAATGCAGTTAGCGACACATAGCTAGACTGCTTGCGTCAGGGTCAGCGAACCAGAGCTGACCAAGACCCTACTCCACCTCCAAGTGGTGGTCCTGGAAACAGGCTGCATCACTGCAGTCTGGCTGAGTGAGTAGGAATCGAAGAGGGAAGGCTAACCCGGTCCCAAAAATGCCGTGCTGAAGTCGGATGTGTCGGCCGAAAGGCGTAAATATCGCAGCTCGCTGTAAACGGACACAACGCAACCAACGTCCTGTTCAGGGCGAACGAAGAAGAAGAAGAATTAATTTTTTTTTTAATTAACTCCCAGCATACTTCTCATTTCAATGTATTTTTAGTCTAGATTCTCACGAGACCAACGTTTTCTACAGTTAGCAATATATGAAACTAAAGCTACACTTTTCCCCCTAAAAGTTGTGAAAACAGTATGCAAATTAGTGGAATGGCGGTAAAAAGATCCCCGTTTGAATGAAGCGGGGGGAGCCGCGCTGGTGTAATGGTTACAACGTTGCGCTAGTGACCAGGTTTTCAAGGTTATTTGTAAGAGTGTCATCGACCGGGATTTTAACTGAATAACCAGAACGGCTATGTGATGCTGCACTGTAATTCTGTCCTTCAACAGGCCCGATTCTGTTCTTCTATTTTGAATTTTCATCATTTCTTCTTCTCATTGTAATTATACGTGTTTGCCTTGGTTCTTCTCATTTGAATATATATCGTGTTTGGTATTTTTATGTAGGTAATTAAATGAGTTCATTTTATGA
Source organism: Oreohelix idahoensis (assembly GCA_024509875.1). Lineage (NCBI taxonomy): Eukaryota > Metazoa > Mollusca > Gastropoda > Stylommatophora > Oreohelicidae > Oreohelix > Oreohelix idahoensis. Next base: position 37,011 of record JAMPIV010010511.1, on the reverse strand, counting down.
TGGTAGGGTTATTTCCCACTCGCCCCAGTTTTCTCTTCTCCTAGATTTTTTTTTCGCGAATCACGTAGATTTTCATTGTTTACGAAAATCGCTATATTCGCGCACGCCGGTAGGACGCGTCAGAAACGTCACGTAACGTGATGCTATTTTTGGACACGCGGTCTGTGCGTTTTCAAATCTGATTGGCGTAGGTCGCAGTTAGTTAATTTTTCTAGCGTTTCCATTGGTCCGAGTGGATAGCTAGCAGATACGTAGGAGGTAATCCGCGGGGGTGTTTCTCTGGTATATATAGAATCGTTTAGAGGGGATCTGTCTCTATATGAAGAAATAATTGCCTGCCGGTCAACTTCGATTTATCGTCTCCACTGTGGGGGAAAAAAAGCGGTAATTGGTATGTAGGAATTTTATTATCGTTTTACTTAGTAGAGGGTTCTTTGAGAAATTCGCCGTAAGTAAAGTTCTTCGGAGACATTAACTTTTAAGTTTTATTGGTAGCGCCATCCATTATTATCTTTGAAGAACGATGTAAATGTAAAAGTGTGCATAATTCTCTCTATGAGTTTGGCAGTGGATTGTAGCGTGTGAAGTTATGAGATGCACGTGTGCTCATAGTTGTAGAATGTTGTGTAAAACCACCATTTATTCCTGGGTATTTACAAATGTAATTTTATTGGGAAATCCATTGTGTGTACGTTACTTTTATTGTACCTTAAATGTGATAAATGCAGTCGGAGGGTACAGATTTGTTATCAGTGAAGTATACGGCTTAGGGGAGTAAATTATTCCTATAGCACGAGGTTTAATTTAAATTGGGGCTTAAGTCGGGAACCCCAGGTGTATTGGGAATGTCGGACAAAGGATTTCCCTAGGTGAAATGGTTGGACACGTGGTTAGCCATGCGTAACCACCACGTAAACTGTCAGGCAGTGTCTGGGGTTTGTTTACTTGCCTGGCAGATTTAAGTTGAGGAGAGAGAGAGAGAGAAGGAGAGTGAGATAGAGAAACACGTGGGTAGAAATATTTTATGTATCGTTGTGCAGAGCGAGAGATGGGGAGTAGAAGAAGTGAGATTGTAGTGACACGTGGATAGAAATTATTTATGGATTTGTGGTGCTTAGCGGGTGAAGTATTGAGTTGTAAAGATTGTGAGAGCTATATAGGTTAGAGATGCGTTATGTTGGAGTTGGTGTACATTAGACGCATTTCCTTTTAATTTCAGCGAGTCCCGGCAAACCAGTGGGGAGCATAATTTGCCAATACAAATTATCCACGGCAAAAGGACATATCTCAGGGGTCAGAGGACTCGAGTTATCGCCAGAAGCAAAAGAAAAATAACCTACGGTCTCTTGCAGTGAAGTGCCCATGCTTTAGCGGGAATGGGTGTATTTATCATAACGCACAGAGCTCATTGTTATTATAGTCTCCAGCACCGGCAAGTGGCCCGGCAGATTGGTGTAATCGTACACAGCCAGAAATCACAGCTGTGTTTTCCTCTAAATCCGGAGCGTGTTAAACGTGGAAAATTATAGAAGCTATTCAGCAGCAGAGAAGTTTCTACAGTGATCAAGTATCTCATGCTTGATCATCACCATATTCAGGAGCGGGTGATAGGGTTACAATACCTGGGTCCTGAAAGTAACAAGAGAAGAGCGTAACGGAGATGCCGCATCATCAGTCGTCGAGTGTTAGAGAGACACTGAGACCAAGAGAGAGAGAGAGAGAGAGAGAGAGAAGGAGGGAGAAAATAGACAGGACCAGTAAGGTCTGTTCATTATCTGTTTGAAGGATAGACACTGAGCCATCGTTGTAAGCCAAGTCTATTATTTTAGCATTTCCAGTGGTGTTAGTTAGCGGCTCATATAGCATACCAAGTTGGAAGCTGTGTAGACGTTCTTTTAGGAAGAGGCAACAGGACGGCAACAGTAGAAATCTTATTAGTGTTAGAGAGTGGAGGCTAAAGTTGACAGCCCCACCAAATTAGAGTTGTTTAAATCTCTAACCATTTTATTGTTCCTCAGCAGGGTGACAGAAAGAGTGAATGTGATTGGGGGTTTTTTTAAGTGTCTATCAATTTAATTGTTACTTGGTTTTCCAGTCCGTGCGACAGTGCACGCTATTTAGTTGATTGATGTATGATGAAATTTAATGATTTCTGTGTGTAAATAAATATATCTATACTGTATACTGGATCAGCTTCTACTCTATACTATACCTATATGTGGTCTGTATAGTGGTGTCTGTGGTCGTTTTATACACCTTATCTCCTTGTGTTTAAAGGTAGTTAGAGGGGGGTGATTCTATAGCTTTTCTGAAGTCACGAAGAGGCAAGGGGAGAGTCAAATCCTGGTTCTATCCCTTGAGCCAATAGTCTCATCTATCCACAGGCATGTCAATTTTCATCATAATTCTATCTTCTCAGACTTTCTCATACTAGGGTCTTGCTTTCATTCAGGCAAACTCTATAAACTTAAATCCACTTCGTGACAGGCTCCTGAGATTAACCCTCTGTGGATGGGAAGGAGCGAAGCTCCTGACCGGGTTGGAAGGAAAGTAAGGCCTCAGGTTCCACAGCCTCGCAATGACATGTCATTGGGCTGAAGGGCTGAAAGCCCAAGTGCCGCTGGTTAAGGGGAAAAAATGAAGCGGAGTGACACAAAAACGTTCGGAGTTCGTAGCGCGCCGGGGCAAACTACGCGTAACGTTGCTGTTTGTAAAAGAATACTTCAATAGCTTTTATTATTTTGGAATTAATACACTTCAAAAGATAAGAATATAAAGAGTATCGTGATATAAATTTTATTAAAACTGACGACTTAAACTTGACGAATTTCAATCCGTTTTCTCTACATTCGTCTGTTTTCAACAGCACGAAGCAGGAACTTTGTGGTACCTAATTATCGCACTTTTCTTACTCTATTTCTTTCTCTCCTCGTTATTTTTCTGCTAAGTAGTAAGCAGATATTTGATTTTATCAAATCGCCCTGTAGGTGATTTGTTGGTTAAAAGCGCGGCAGATTAACTCGTACATCGGCCAGCGCATTGACTTAATCACCGATAAGACACGGAGTTTGCCTACTCATACGACAGATAACGAGATTACTGTGTGACACATGTGGGCAGACAAGTGTGATATAATCGTTTCCGGTCACTTGGTTAAAATTAATCATGCATTTATTACATTTTAGACAATATGAGTCTACAAATGTGTTTGTGAGAGTGTATGCAATCATTAGATGTCCATATATAGTAATATGTGGCCTTTGCAGGCACGCACCTTATTTCACGTGGGACTATTTTGAAATACCGTACCCTTTCTGCATGATTTGAAATTATTGGATCTTTCTGATTAGATTCATAACAACAAGGCGGCGGAAGAGAGGGAATATAGTCCGACCATTTCGCAGTTTTATTTCACTGTGAATTGCACGCTCGCCAAGACAACATAGACCTCGCCAGAGTGAAGACTAACTTCATAATTCCTTTTTGTTAACCGGACCTTTTATTGAAGAACCAGATAAGACTTACAAAGCACAGGACATCTCTTTCAAATTCTAATATGGAACCCCGGGACTAGGAAACTGAAGAAACACGGAGTCACAGGGGAATCTATTGTAAAATTAAAGACATCCCAGACACGTGTAAGAGGCCTAACCCAGTGCCTTAACTTATTCATCTGATCAAAACGTCACCATTGGCGTAAGTAGTGCATTTTTATTCTATGTTTTATTACTAACATGTGAACTAACATACATAAATAATAAAATATGAAATGTAAATCACAACTTACGCCAATCCTGGCTTCAGACTTGTTGCTCAGATGAATAAATGTGACGAGTCGGTCTCTTACTCGTGTCTGGTGTGTCTTTAATCTGGCTATAGATTCCCTCTCTGACTCCGTGTGTGTCTTCAGTTTCCTAGTCCCGGTGTTCTTTATTCAAATGTAGAGATTTCCTATGCTTTGTAAGTCCTGTTTGGTTCTCCAATAAAAGGTCCGGTTAAAAAAAGGAATTATGAATCTAGTCTTCACTCTGGCGAGATCTGACGTTGTCTTGGCGAGCGTGAAATTCACAGTGAAATAAAACTGCGAAAATGGTTAGACAATATTCCTATCTTCCCAAGCATTGTTGTTATAAATCTAATCAGAAAGATTTAATCATTTCAAATCATGCGGATAGGGTGTGATAATTTCAAAAATATTCCGACATCGGATAATTTTGAACGTAAGGCAGAGGTCAACAATCCCATTGATGCGTGATGCCATATGAGGATGGATGGTATCCGCATGTCTGGTTTTGTGTAGTGTGCAGATGTGTTCAGTCAAACAATGTTCATACAAAAAATAACAGGGCAATCCACATAGGACGTCAGTAAACTCACGACGTATAAAGTCAATGATTCTTGTAACAGCCGTTGACGTTTTTCTTCATTATTTATTGTGGACGCCACAGTGACAAAATGGTTACGCGAATATGTAGGCACATCAAACAGTCATTATCACAGCAACATTCAATACAGCAATAGACGGTAGACAGCATTACAATGATGAGTCAGATGGATGTTATATTTCATAGTGCTGTAAATGTAGTCAGGTGAAAAACTCCATCCTTTTCTATAACAGCCAGGAGATAACCAGATGTATGAGATCAGTTCACTCTCCTTAGTCTGACTTCAGCAAGACAGACACGTCTGCCGAAGTATAAATAATGTCCTCAAAAATATCCTCTAGATAATAAAGGTTTTCCAAACCTAGTTCATTTAACAAAGTAGCAAGTAATGGTCCTTGGAACATGCATCAACCGATGCAGTACAATACAGCGACATGTGAGCTGGGAAAAACATCTCGTGACGACGACTTTCGAAGACAGGCTATGAATCGAAATCGCTCACGACCCAAAATCGATAGAGTTAATGAAAAGTCAATTTACCTTGCTTTCAGGAAATGCACAGAAATATCACGCCTCCCGACATGTGGGAAACACTAGAGGTATTATCTCGAATAAACGAAATATCCATTAAGAGGACTACACATCCCTGACAGAACAAAAAATAGCGGAGATCCCCTCTTCAACGAGGCATCTCTTTCGCCATTCAAATCGCTCACTCCACTAGTGGTGGGCGGAAACCGATCGACCAAAAAACAAGACCAGTCATGCGCAGTCCAGCGCAAAAAGACCACAGCTCAAAACTTAACTGCATTCAATACCAACGCGAGAAGACAAATGCTTACCGAGAAAAGTGACTATAAATTTCAAGCAGTTGTTGCCCTTGCGTTATAAAATAGATATTGTGTTAAAACGATGTTGCGAGAATTTATCACGCAACATATCACCACCTCCTCCCGATTAAAAAAAAATGTGGAACATATTTTTTTTTTTTTAAATATCAAAGAGCATGCGATAAGCGGCTCAAAACGCACGAATTATGCGCTGATAATTAATTAAATTGCCTAACATGAGGCTAAATATAGAGTGTCTGGTGAGGATATACCTCAACAGAAAAATAAATATGTCTCAAAAAATATTCACATCGGGGAGGTGTCACCAACACACATCACGTTAGCATGTAAACACAATATACGTATGCAAGTTACCATAATCATCATTAAACAGCATACTCTAATATTGTCTTTAAAAATGGATGTACAAATCTGATAGGAAAATTTAAATAGTACATTCTTTGACATGTAATGACATAAGTACATAGTAAAGTTAAACTACATGACGATCCAGGACATATGCTCTGGTATTCCGAGGGTAAGTACACAATCTAGAACTCGTCATGCTTGATACTAGTAAGGTAAGTCCTCAGCTCAACAATGACATTCTGAGAAAGTACAAGCAATATAATGCTAATTAATAACTAATATGCTTCATAAGGTACAATACATTATTAATAATTGTGGCTGTTTAGTAAACTAACGGCCCTTATATTAACTACTCAGTCCTCCTCTATCATCTTAAAAAACGAACAGAAGAAGATGACAACAAAGCACGATAGTGTGTACATATAAAGTAAGTACAGATGTGCTAATCTATTGTAGAAATATAGGTGTGTTATGACTCTGTAATATATGGAAATATAGGACAGAAGTATTAGTTGGAGTCATGTGGGCATCTAGACAAAATGTCAGCCATCACATTATCCGCACCACGGATAGCTCGTACCGTGAAGTGAAAAGGTTGAAGAGCTATAGCATATCGAGTGGATCTCGAACTCTTCAAATTCTTAGTCTGAATAGCTGTAAGAGCTTTCTGATCAGTCTCTAGAATGAAATGTGCGCCCAGGAGGAATCTTTGTAGCTTTAGAATTGACCAAACCATCGCTAACAACTCACGGTCTAAAACCGAGTAGTTCCTCTCTGCCGCATTTAGTTTTCTAGAAATGTACATAACAGGATGCAGAGTATTTGCATATTCTTGCATCAGTGCTGCTCCAATCCCAGTGGATGAAGCATCACTCCGAAGAACAAAAGTCCTATCAAGAGTAGGTAATCTTAAGATGGGAGGAGAAGAAAATATATTCTTGATTTGGTCTAGTGAAGATTGGCATTCTTCAGACCAACGGACCAGATTAGGCGAACCTTTCTTCAACAATGTTGAGAGAGGTGCCATGATCGAAGATAAATTTGGAATAAATCTCCCATAAAATTGAATTAAACCTAAGTGTAACAAGTCTTAATTAAGCACTTGTATATTCACATCACATTATATTATCCCAGTCTCTGTGGGAAACAAGTCTCCAATCAAAGAACTTGTATATGAAATATCAGCACTCAATTCTTGATCATAAGTGCACTTCTCATTCAATAGTGCACGACACTATTCATCATTCATTTATCATCAGTGTAGTAGTAACAGTGCATTAGCATAGCCCATTAACTAATTACTATAACTGTAAACAATGACTATGTAAACACATGCAGAATGTAAACATTGAAAATGTAAACAATGCAAACAATGTAAACAATAACAATGTAAACAATAACAAAGATCAGCAACAATACAAAAACGTTCGCAGAAATCAACTAAAAATAAAGCAGAAATTAATGAAATATCACAAAAAATGTGACGATATCTGCGCTATAATCAAACAAAATACATGACACCACAGTGTATAAACAAAAATGTTGTATGAAACTAAATTATAGACAAGAGTAGGCTAACAAATACAAACAAATCAAAACAAAACTAAAGAATGCGAAATAATAACGAAAACAATATTAAAACATGTCATCACAGCTAACATAAATAGCAACAGAAGTCGCTTAGCAAATTCCAGTATCGGAAATTTGCAAACCCTACAGAAAACGCTCACAATAGACGACCTCTATGACGTGGCATAATCTAACGGAGACACCACCCAACCGAGAACCCGCTGAAATATAAACATATAAATATACAAATAACATATAGACATATAACATATAGAATGAGATGATACACAGAAGACTCAGCAGAAGTATAAGGGCACAGTTTACATACAAACAGGCCACTTAACTTATAGGCTTCCAATCGTAGAACAGCAGACAAAACGGATGTCAATCAACGTCCTAAAGAGCGAAGCTCCAACGATGATGGCACATCTGAACTGCTTCCACTGCTAACACGATGGTACAAGAGCTTCTGAATTACTGTGTGTTGAGTTGTTTCGGCACTTGACCTTCTAATCCAAAAGTAAGTTGATGGAAATCGGTACTTGGCCTTCTTCAGAAAACAACCCGTTTCAACCGGCACTTGACCTTCACAAAAACGACAGCACTGGAACCTTGACAGCAGCAACTTGCTTGACTTGCGTAAAAGATAACAGCAGTCCGAGTTATCCGGCAACATGTAACAACGCCGGGTACTGTCAAATTCTTGTTTCCGTTGAAATTTTGACTTTTACCGGGCAACGCCGAGTACTTTGAAAATTTTGAAGATGTTGACTGTATTGAAGAATGTTAATTTCTTGAAGGATGCTGATGAATTCTTGTTAAAAATGAAGTGGGTAAGGGACCCCGTGTTTGCTGGTACCAGAATCAAACCAGCTTATGGCCACCAAATGATGCGTGATGCCATATGAGGATGGATGGTATCCGCATGTCTGGTTTTGTGTAGTGTGCAGATGTGTTCAGTCAAACAATGTTCATACAAAAAATAACAGGGCAATCCACATAGGACGTCAGTAAACTCACGACGTATAAAGTCAATGATTCTTGTAACAGCCGTTGACGTTTTTCTTCATTATTTATTGTGGACGCCACAGTGACAAAATGGTTACGCGAATATGTAGGCACATCAAACAGTCATTATCACAGCAACATTCAATACAGCAATAGACGGTAGACAGCATTACAATGATGAGTCAGATGCATGTTATATTTCATAGTGCTGTAAATGTAGTCAGGTGAAAAACTCCATCCTTTTCTATAACAGCCAGGAGATAACCAGATGTATGAGATCAGTTCACTCTCCTTAGTCTGACTTCAGCAAGACAGACACGTCTGCCGAAGTATAAATAATGTCCTCAAAAATATCCTCTAGATAATAAAGGTTTTCCAAACCTAGTTCATTTAACAAAGTAGCAAGTAATGGTCCTTGGAACATGCATCAACCGATGCAGTACAATACAGCGACATGTGAGCTGGGAAAACATCTCGTGACGACGACTTTCGAAGACAGGCTATGAATCGAAATCGCTCACGACCCAAAATCGATAGAGTTAATGAAAAGTCAATTTACCTTGCTTTCAGGAAATGCACAGAAATATCACGCCTCCCGACATGTGGGAAACACTAGAGGTATTATCTCGAATAAACGAAATATCCATTAAGAGGACTACACATCCCTGACAGAACAAAAAATAGCGGAGATCCCCTCTTCAACGAGGCATCTCTTTCGCCATTCAAATCGCTCACTCCACTAGTGGTGGGCGGAAACCGATCGACCAAAAAACAAGACCAGTCATGCGCAGTCCAGCGCAAAAAGACCACAGCTCAAAACTTAACTGCATTCAATACCAACGCGAGAAGACAAATGCTTACCGAGAAAAGTGACTATAAATTTCAAGCAGTTGTTGCCCTTGCGTTATAAAATAGATATTGTGTTAAAACGATGTTGCGAGAATTTATCACGCAACACCCATATATGGTAATATGATGTCCGATGTCCTTGTGTACAAACTTACAGACAGATCGGGGAACTCACATGACAACATGTGTAAGCTGTAATGCTTATTTCTTTATTGGAAAGTAATGTTGTCATAACAAGTCGGCTCGGAAGCGATTATGTAGGCAGTAATCTCGTTATCTGTCATATGAGTACGCAAAAATCCGTGTTTGCCCAGCTGGGTTACCAAACGAGTCGTCTTATCAGCGGTTCAATCTAAACACGCCGGTGACTATCTTATCTCAGCTGCTCACCGCAAGCTAGGATGACCGGGTAACAAACGGGTGACATCACAGAGAGGAGTTTCAACAAATGTTTACACCTACAAAATATTTGCCACACAAACAGAAAAATAACGAAGAAAGAAAGAAAAGTGCGATAATTGACAGCACATAATAAAAATCAGTACCACAAATGTACCGATACTGTAGGAGAGAAGCAAAGATCGATAGGGGCCACCCCGTTTTGTCACAATAATATTAAGGAGTCTTCAATTAGGTATTGACTGCAAAAGAGCGAGAAGCTCAGCAGCCCTAGTTAAATAACAACAATAACAAATTTTCTTCTGCGAGTTTTTATGGTTTCCTTCTTTTTCTCTTACCTTGGTGATTCCAGAACCAGAACTGTCCTGTAATGCTGTCTGTTTTCCTCAGTGTGTGACCTATCCAATGCCAACGTCATCCTCTCACCTCTTTTTCCACTGGTATATTTGTCTGGTTCTTTCCAAGAGTTCCACATTGGTCGTCGTGATTTATCATATGAATCCATCTGTTCTACGCCAGCACTAATTTATGAAAGTCTGTGGTTATCCATTATATTATTCTCCATGTTTCAGCGCCGTACACTAGGATTACTTGACTTTTGATTGCAAGATCCGCTGTGTGTGTGTATGTTATCTGACATGGTGTTCAAGATGTGTTGTTTTCTGTCTATCTTTGTAGCTGGCGAATCAGAATTTCTTTGATTGTTTCAGAGTATTTGGAAAAAATCCAGCTTCCATGGAGCTTGTATCTCTGCAGCACGATCTGCTTTCTTCAGTTCCTTTTCAGAGCGGGGAATAATTAAAACTAAATATTTTACCGAAAGTTAACGCCGACCGTCAAAGCAGTCAGTGGCCATCACGCCTGGTTGCGTCTTGTAGGGCAACAACAAATTGATTCCACTTTGTTCGGTCTGTAGCCATCCTTCGTACAGTGCCTCAACTCTGGTTCATTCTTTGCATCTCAACCTCCACAGTCCTCCGCCAAGTTTTTTTGGTCGGCCTTTAGTTATTTTCCTTCAGGGGTCCAAAGCATAGCTGTTCTTGTGATGGCATCGGGGTCTCTTCTGAGGACATGGCAAACCCAGCTCCAGCGTCTGCCACATATGATGGTGTGCATGTCCTCTTGCTTGCTCCGAGTAAGCAGATCTTGGTTGGTGATGGTATTCGGCAAAAAGATTCGGAGAATTTTTCTTAGGCATGCTGTGTGAAAAGAGGACAATTTCGACATTTCCTTCTCTGTAACTCTCCAGCATTCCGCACCATAGAGCACACAGCTCTGATACACTTGTATAATCTTAATTTTGTGCTTGTGCTGTACTGAGAGGACTGTCAGATGTTGTTCAGACTAAAAAAGGCTGTTCTTGCTTTGTTCATTCTGTTGCTGATGTCTTTGCTTGCTCCGCCGCCTGGTGTTACTATGCATCCTAGGTATGTGAAGGTGTCTGTCTGTTCCAGTTGCTGATTCCTTACTGATATGGGCTGAGGGTTGCTCACATTGAGCGTCATGAGCTCTTTCTTCGTTAGATTGAAGTTCAAGCCCACCTGCTGGTTATACTTATTAAGTCCATCCGTATTTTCCTGGATGTGTTGATGTGAATGTGCTAGTAGTGCAATGTCATCTGCATATTCCAGATCTTCCAATGTAGAAAATGTAGTCCATCTTTTTCCTCTTCGACTGCCCTCTGTTGTCTGGCACATCTATGACTGTTAAAAATGGAGTGGTTGATAAGGGTCATCCCTGTCGTACTCCTCTCTTCGCCTCAAAAGTTAAGTTGCACTGCCAAACGCTACACGTAAAGTTGGCATAGAGGCTTTTATGATTGACACTATGCAGCTTGGAATTCCATAAGCCCTCAGTAGTTTCCATAAACTGTCCCTATGTATGCTGTCAAAAGCCTTTTCAAAATCAACGAAATTAATGACATGTACAGCTGTCTTTGCCATTCTGAGCACTGCTCTATAATGTTCCTGAGGGTAAATATATGATCTACACATATTCTGTTCTTTCTAAATCCTGCTTGCTCTTTCCTCAGTTTGTGGTCTACTGCTTCTGAAATTCTCTGTATAATTATCCTGCCTAGTATTTTGCTGGGAACTGAGAGAAAAGTTATTCCTCTCCAATTATTGCATTCTGCAAGATCTCCCTTCTTGGGCAATTTGACAATTATTCCTTTGTTCCTCTCCGTTGGTGTTGTCCCTGTTTTCCAGACTTGTGCAAATAGTGGTTCTAATAGTTCTGCTGCTAGCTCAGGGTCTGTCTTAAATAGCTCTGCATTTAAGTTATCATGGCCAGGAGCTTTTTCATTCTTTAACCCTTTGATTGCTGTGATGATTTCTTCTTTTCGTGGAATGTTTGTATTAACATCTAGATCATTTTCAGCTTCAGGAACATTCAATTGTGTCTCTGGTGATTCCTTGTTCAGAGTTTCTCCTAAAGGCTCTGCCCATCATGTTTCCTGTCCCTCTACTGTCGTGATGAGATTTCCGTGCTTATCTCTTACTAATGTAATATTGTTTGCACCTCGTTTTCCACTGATGATTTTAGTTATTTTGTATGCTGTGCTTTGTTCATTTCTCAGTGCTGCCTCTTCTGCCTGTTCTGCCTGTCTTGCAAGATCGTCTAGGAAATTCCTTTTGTTGGTTCGAGTTTGGCGTTTAACTTCCTTGTCCAGCTGACTGTGCTGTTCGCTATATAGTTGCTTTAACCTGCGGGACTTCGCTACTGTTTTCTTTCTTTTCCTTTCCTTTCTCATCGTTATGGTGTTTAACGTTTCTGGTGTTATTCAGTCTTGCTTCTTCCGTTCCTGGAATCTCAAACATGATTTGCTGCTTTCCTTATAAAGCGTTGAAATGGTGTTGAATTTCTGGTTTATATCATCAGTCAATGTCTTTTCCTGACTTTTGGAAAATTGATATCGCTTCTTTATATGGGTCCTTCATTTTGCTGATGTCAAACCTTTTCTGTGTAGTTACAGTTGGTCCAGCCGTTCTTAGTTTCACTTCCAGTTTTGCTACTACTAAATGGTGATCACTTCCCACATCCGCATCTCTTCTTACCTTCACATCTTGTAATGCATGTCTCCATCAACCGTTAATCATAATGTGGTCCCATGTTAATTTGTGAATTTATTTGTGTGGGAAAAGTGTTCCTCCAATGACCAGGTTGTTAATGCTACAGAAACTTATTAATGTATCCCCATTTTCGTTTGCTATTCCGCTGCCGCATTTCCCCATTACTCTTTCATTATATGTATTGTGTGTTCCAACTTTCGCATTGAGGTCTCCCATTACTACGATAAGATCATATCTAGGTGTGTCTTCCATTTCTTTCAGCAGTTGTTGATAAAATTCATTCTTGACCTCATCATCGCTGTCATTTTTATATTATACAGTTTACAAATAAAGTGAATTTTAGTTAGCTAACTTGCGGGTTTTTCACTGGAAATGGGGTGAAAGCACCTTTAAACCCGAGGACACAGCGCTGTTAAGCGCCGACGGGGGAGGGCTTGTCCCAAATAATAATTTAAAAAAAATTGACATTATTTATGAAAGAGGCGATCCTACGTCTTAATTTTGTGGCGTCACATTTCATAACATCCCCTCCCCCTATTACCACACTTCGTCACAAAATGTTGACCTTCACTGCATAACGTCATATTGGACGACCTCTAATACAGTACGGCACGTGAGACTGGGGGGGGGGGGGGGGGGTTTAGGTGGGCGTTATACGAGACCTCATGCTGCCTTAACAAAAACCATGGGGCGGATTTGGGTGGAAATACTGTGAAAATCCTGGGCTGATAACATTAAAGAATGGGCAGGACACGGTTTTTCCACACTTGTACGCATTGTTGAGGATAGAGAGCAGTGGAGGACCCTGTCTGCTGATGCTTCCACCATGGCACCCCTACGACCCATGACGGGTTATGGGTTGAGATGAGATGATGACTGTGAAAATCGTGGTTTGTCGATGTGACCAATAGTGTCTCATCATCTTTGCCTTGCTGCTCCTCAAAGAGCATAGGCCTTCGACTAACTCGTGCCAGTTCCTCCTGTCCCGTGCCATCATTTCTATGTCTTTCCATGCTTTCCTTGTCCCTGTTTTTCTGTCTCCATGCGTTTTTGGTCTTCCTTACTGTCACACAGTGGCTTAATTAAAGAGACAGTAAAGAGACAAGACACCAATTTGTAGGAAAGTCTGAGACGATAGGTTAAGATGAGAATTAAAGTGACTGTGGAGGATGAGACTTATAGCTTCAAGGGTGAGAACTTAGATTGAGATGAGAATTAAAGTGACTGTGGAGGATGAGACTTATAGCTTCAAGGGTGAGAACCTAGATTGACTCTCCCTCGCCCCCTGTGACTTGTTTTTTAGCTACTGTCTCACCACCTCTCGCTCAGCTGAGATAAGGTATGCACTAATTACTAGCCACAGACACAACTGTACAGTTAAAGAATACAGGTACCGTATAATAATAATAATAAATTCTTTAAGCACCAAACACGGCGCATAAGGCAGAAACCAGTGCTCTCCAGGTTGTACATTGTGACGCCACTCCTCTTAGCTCTTGCACATTGTTTAATCCCAACGTTCTTCCTTCTCTTATTATTGTTCTTCTGAGTGTTTCTTTTGGTCTTCCTTTTTTCCTCTTACCCTCAGGAACCCAAGTGAGTGCCTGCAATGGTATTCTGTTGTTTTGCATTCGTAGGACATGACTGATATATGACCATCGTCTTTTCCTTATATAGTTGGAGACATATTTCTGCCTAGAGTCTTCTCTTATTTGTCGATTAGTCTTGAATTCTTTCCAACTGATGTTCATGAGTTTTCTAAGACATTTGTTCTCGAATGTATTCAGCTTGTTCTCCAATGATTTTGTTATTTTCCAACTCTCACAGCCGTATGTTAACACTGAGATAACATTTTGATAACATTTGACAGACGAAGCTTGGTATGTATATTCAATGATCGTAATTTCCAAATGTTAGATAATCTATTGAAGGCGCTAGCTGCCAAAGCAATTCTAGTATGAATTTCTCTTGTTGTGTCACCATCCTGAGTCATTTTACTGCCTAAATAATTGAAACTTTCAACTTTCTGTAGTTTTTTTTCCCGTTCAGGATGATATTAAAGGTCTCGTTAGAAAAGTTCATAACTTTAGTTTTAGAGGCATTTATTTGGAGACCTATTTTAACCGAAAGATGACACAAATTATTTACTGCTTCTTGGGATTGTCTGGGTGTTGAACTTAAGAATGCTAAATCATCTGCGAAATCCAGGTCCCCAGGAATTTTCCATTTGTCCATTTTATACCTAATTGTTCATTGTGGGTATAGTTTCTCATAACCCAATCAATAGCTATTCCAAAAAGTAGTGGTGACATAATACAGCCTTGTTTTACCCCTGTTTCTACTGTAAACCATTCTGTATTCCCTTTATTTGTTCTAACACAACATCTTGCATTGTCATATAGCGCTTTGATTATATTCACATATTTTGTTGGAAAACCATAGATTGTAAGTATCTTCCACAATGATGGGCGGTGTAGACTATCAAGGGCTTTTTGAAAATCGACGAAGGTGATAATAAGTGGCGATTGCATTTCCACTGATTCTTCTATAATTGTTCTTAGTGTGAATATTTGATCAATACATGATCGTTTCGGCCTGAAACCCGCTTGTTCTTCTCTGATCTTTTCGTCAGCATGCAATTTAAGTCTTTCTAACATCATGCAACATAATAATTTTCCAGGTACTGATAATAGAGATATACCACGCCAGTTATTACAGTCTGATAGATCACCTTTCTTCGGTAACTTTACAATAATACTGTCTTTCCATTGTTGTGGTGGTTGTTCTTCTCTCCATACTTCATTTATAATATCTAAAATTCTCAAGAGGTTGTTGTCATTAACTGCTTTAATCATTTCGCCTGAAATTTCGTCAACTCCAGCAGCTTTAAAATTTTTAAATCTTTTAACGGCTTGTTTGATCTCGTCCAGCGTGAATTCATCGCAAGTTATTGGCACGGTGGTTGTGGGTGTTTCATTATTAAAATCAGGTGTTACTGTTGGTGGTGGTCTGTTTAGCACCTCCATGAAGTGCTCAGCCCATCTCTTCATTTGTTCTTTTTCTGTTGGTATTGGATTCCCTAATTTATCTTTAACAGGTGTTTCCATATCAGTAGGCTGGTGACATAGTTGTTTTGTAATTTGATAAAGGCACCTACTATTACCAGTTCTTGCTGCATTTTCAGCTTCTACGGCCAGTTCATTGATGAAATGTCTTTTATCTCTTCGAGTTTTTGTCTTCACTTCTTTATTTAACAAGTTATAAGTTAGTTTGCAAGATTCAACTGCATTATGTGTACTTGCCGCTAGTAGTTTAAGTTTTGCTGTTTTCCTTTCTTGTATTTTATCCCAAGTATCTTCTCTCATCCATTTTTTCTTTTTATGTACTAGGTATCCGGTGGTCGCTACAGCTGCTTCTGTCATTGCTGTTCTCAGTTGTTCCCATTTAGTATCGATTGTCTTGGTGGTGACATCGTTGTCAATTTTGCCTAAAGCATCAAAATAGTTGTTCATTTTGACATTATATTCCTCTTTTTTATCATTTGATTGCAGTCTATGTACACCAATTCTTCTATTTTTGTTCGGTTGGTATATCTTCTTTAGTTTAATTCTCAGTTTAGCTATGCAGAGGTTATGATCGCTTCCGATCTCTGCACCTCTGTATGCTCTGACGTCTTGAACTGATGAGCGAAATTTTGCGCTTATGCAGAAGTGATCTATCTGGTTCTTAGTTCTGCCATCAGATGAATTCCATGTTATCTTGTGGATATTCTTATGTGGAAAGATGGTGTCCGCTACAACGAGGTTTGATATTTCACAAAGTTCTAGAAGTCTTTCACCATTTTGATTCATACAGCCTATGCCATGAGTACCGAGATATCTTTGTACTCCATCGTTGTTGTCACCTACTTTGGCGTTAAAATCGCCCATGACTACTATTATGCCATGCTTGGGTATTGTGTTGATGGTACTTAGAAGTGCTTCATAGAAGTCATCTTTTGTGGTATCAAGAGCGTCGTTAGTTGGTGCATAGCATTGTACAGTTGAGAGCTTGAAAAATCTTGTCTGAAATCTAGCTAATATTAGCCTCTCATTAATAGGTACCCAGCTGATGAGCGATGCTGCTGCGTTCTGTGTCATTAAGATGGCTACTCCCTCTGTGTGACGATTATCATTACTACCAGAGTATATAATTTGCTTTTTTTCTTCTGAAATATACTTTATGCCCTTCCCCGTCCATCTACACTCGCTGACACCCAATATGTCCAACTTATAATTATCCATTTCTTTAATTATTTCTTCCATTTTTCCGTCTTGATACATAGTTCTTACATTCCAGTACCGTATAGTGAAAGACAAACTGATCCAGTGCACATTTTATAGTTTATTAAAACAAACAAATCTATACTACAACAAAAAGAAAAAAACCCACACAAATAACGTGCGAGCTCACACCCTGAAAAAAAAAGAACAATCAATGAAAGACACAATTATCAAATTACCACTCTCTCTCCCACACCTACACGAAAACAACTAAGTTTAAAGAAATATACCGGGCGGGGGTCTCTAGGTAAGAACCACCACCCCTGACTACTCTATTGTTTCTAACTAAACACACTGTGGAGTCATCCGCCACCTGACTACTCTTCACTAGTGTTCCCTCTGTTCCGGTTAAGACTTATTAACTAATTTGACTACAATGTCTCAAAGGCGCTCTTGGCGGTCCTGCACATCTAACTTATACACCACATAAATCCTACTCTCTTGAATTCTGCAGAACTAACTCAAAGGCTCTCCTCTAGTAGTTTCTATCTAACTCTACTGTTCCTGAGGAAAACAACTAACTCCACTATCTCCCCTCTGTTTCGGTTCAGTGCGTTCCTGACGCTATCGTCTTCGTCTGGAGCTCCGATGCGTTGCTCTTTGTCACGTACCTCCTTCTGTTAGCATTTAGAGAGGTATGATTTCCCTCTCTCCTCTCCAGAATAACTGATGAAGAAGCACTTGGTGAATATATATATATATATATATATATATATATATCTTATATATATATTATATATATATTATATATATATATATATATATATATATATATATATATGCCTCCAGCTGTAGATCTAGCTCTGATGATGGAACCCTATTCTTCACACAACGACGATTTAACCCGCTACGGGTTATGGCCTAATGCTTTATTGTGGCAGTATGTAAACAATACCGGCAACGTAGCCTGTTCTGTATTGGGCCGTACAATCTAAGAGCTCTAATTCCTAGGCAATTCCACGCTGAGGTATATGTTTCCTCACGTCGTGAGAATTTCTAATGCCTCTCCGTATTGCAGACGTATCTAGGGCGCCAGTTACTATGCGCGTACCCCAGTTCTCTTCAATTACGATGTTGTCTCTTGCCTCCCTCTCTGAGAAGGCAAAGTCCGTTGCAAGCTTAGGGTTACCTACCCTCCGCCTTGAATCGCTGTAAGACAAAATAACATTGTATTTACACCAATTCAAAAAAATATACGTAATTCAAACCACATTAACACCCAAGATTTACCCACACCCCGTTTCCCATATCATAATAAACTTCCTAAACACAAGCTCCCATCTCTAAGTATTATTTCTGCCCTCGGATCAGACTTAACGCTCACTCCTTCTCCTTCACTGCACTATTCTTATATTAAAGGCAGCCCATGGAAGGTTATCAAATTAGAACAATTTATTTAGCACACAAATGCATAGTACATATATCAGAATATTACACACTCTTCAACCCTTTTCCTTCTGAACTACATTATCAAATAGCACAACTTTTTAACACACAAGTACCTACTCCATATATCAGAATATTAAACACTCTTCACCCCTTTTCCTTCTGACTTACATTATCAAATAGCACAACTTATTAACACACACATGCCTACTCCATATATCAGAATATTAAACACTCTTCACTTCTTTTCCTTCTGTATTACATTAACAAATAGCACTACTTATTAACACACAAATGCCTACACCATATATCAGAATATTAAACACTCTTCACCCTCTCTCCTTCTGAATTACATTAATTATATCCGTTTCTTAGGCACCCACAAAAAACCCGCGTACATACACTTTTATTTATTATAATCAACTGTGGTTACTGTGAACTCGTTATAACGTTACACAGTGCTCTCGTCTAACCTAAGCCCCCATTCTCAACCGTTAATATCTCAAACCCTTCATAGAACTTGGCTAGCTAGACTAATATAATTACAACAAAACTTACACTACACGGGCTCCCTTTGCAGAAGTCGGCAATAGGGGCAATTTTCTGATGCAAGACCGACGCGGAGAGTCATAGCGTCTAGCATCATCTCCCAAAATCCGCTTTCAACCCCACTTCTGACGTAATCTAATGACTGCTTCATAAATTAAAAATCAAAACCAATCGTACGAGCTTCCCGTTAAATATCATAACATTATCTTAACTCGACCAATCCACTAGCGACAAAGAGTTATTCCCCCTGCTGGAACGGGGAGGGGGGGGAGAGATCAAAGAAAATAGACTCCCCTCGAAGCTCGCTGAAAATTGTACGTAATATTACCTAACTATACTGACCGCCTATCAACTAGAATGACTCACTGGCCCACGTTACAACACGGGTAGGGGTTTTCTCCCATCTCCAAAAGAGACGGGTTGGTGTTGGTGGTAAGAGTCATTCTAACGCCATAAAGAATAACCCAGAATTAAAACAATTACAAACTAGGACGCATTAGAATATAAAAAAAAGAACCAAAATTAATAAATGGGACAAGAAATGGGGCGAGTTGAAAATACAATTTAACAGTAACTCATCACACTTACCAGATATCAGAGCTTCCGACTGGCTAAGCGGTTAGAGTGCTTTTCTCTCGCGGCACAGTTACTAGGATCCGGCATCGAAATCTGGTAACGTAACGATCCAATCTACCCGGCTGTAAATTGGCACTTAAATTTGTTCTTGTGTTAGGGAAGGCAAAGGCAGTGGGAAGAGAACATATCATCCTACCTAAACAATCTGGGCCTAGTATAGTGAAGTCTCTAATACTTTACTCCCACTTGGCAGTACCTGCTTTGGGATTACCCTTTTTTTAACCAGCTATCAAAAGGTCTGCTCAATGTTTTCAATAAACGAAAAGATTCTTGAAATTTCACAATTAGTAAGAACTATTACCATCAGTTATATAGATTGTTGTTTTCTACTTAACAAGAACAAGTGTACGAGAACGGATAGAACATGCGGGTAAAGCACAATGAAGTACACAGCTAAATGTAGTGTTGTCGACTCGAGTGAATCGACTTGGACTAGAGTCTGGCTTATGTCACCTCAGCGACTTGACTCGAGACGACTTGAGATTTAGGCATTAGCGATTTAACTCGACTCGGTGCTTGCCAATTTTAGTGAAACGACACTCCGCCCTCATTTATAATGCACTCTTTATGAATTAGAAACAACACATGTTCTTTGTTAAGCGATATCTATCAACTAAACATTACAAGAATTCCATTGTGCCAAAATCTTGTACTTCCTATTATCAGACATAATTGGGCACTGTTGCTTGACAAACATCACGAGACACAGCTACCTTTGGAACAATAGTATTCTTTGGTTATGTAAACATTATCATCCTTAGGGGGAAACAAACTGCGCTCGTTTATTGGCGGGAAAAAACTAGAGCATGTGTCTGATAACGAATCGAGTAGGACCCCACTGATAAATCTTTTGTTTGCTGATAACTCTGGTTTGGGTAAGTGGTACAAACAATCAATATAGCCACCACTGTTGCAATCGTGCTTGTACTGTATCAAAACTATGAGCCAATCTCTGCAGGGTCACTGTAACCTCCTCTGTAGGATAGCTCGTTTAAACTTTCCTTGGCCACGCCCACACAGGGCTAATTATAAATATGTGCTACTGTAGAGGTGATGTTCTTGCGTTGTGTAGAAGTGTGGGTGGATATTTTATGGTATAATACATCGTTCATCCCACACGTAGAAGTCAATGAGGTTGGCAACAACTTCTACAGTTCAACGATTTATTACAACAACACTACGTCGACAACAGACATCATCAGAACATCAATACTAACATACTGTCACTGGCATATGGTTCAAGCACTTCCTAGACGTAACAACAAGTCCAGTACATTCATCATGACAATGACTCTTGGGCAGCCTGCACGTAATATAGTGCTCGAAGTATTTCAATACTTTAAATCTATCCTCGTGAGTGCCGAGCTCAGATATATAATTTCTTTTTCTGTCCTTCCTCCGACAGAACACATAAGATGCAGCTATAACAATGTGAGCCGTGTAAGTGCGAGCTCAAAATATAATCTTCCTGTCCTTACTCTGTCAAAACACAGTAGGCGCATCTATAGTCATACGAGCCGTGTAATGCGAGCTCAACATATAATTTTTTCTGTCCTTTCTCTGATCAAACCCAGTAGATGCATAATATGACGATTCCCATAATCTGTCGGACTCTCTTCCGCACTGGGAAAAAACCATCTTAGTATCAGCCCACTAACTTAGGCTGGTAGCATTAAATCGTTAAATGCTTTGGCTGCAAAAATATATATAGTTCAAGAAAGAGATATCTTTACCTCGACTGCCATCAAGAAAAACACTACAAACACGCGCCATCTTAGGCTCTCCACAAGATGTCAGAATAACATCAAAGGGGAAATCTCAACCCTTTCTCTTCACACAAAGGACACTGTAATATTTCACTGGGTCAGAGAAGAAAACGCTGAACCTCCGTTCAGCTACAAGACGCTCGCTCCACTCTTTCAAAAACAGTCTTCCTTTTTGCCCACAAAATCATAGCGCATGCGTAAATAAATCGCGCGACATGAGTCTCGTTCACAACAGGAATGTTCGCGAAGAAACTCTCTGAACAGAACCTTATATGGACATATAGCTGGGACACAAGTAAGCCCAAGGGGATATAACCACTAAATCGATCTAATTCCATAAAATAAAACTACTGGTAAACTCCCTTAGACCATAAATATATAAGGAAGAATAAAGAGGGCACTTTAAGGCAAACTGACTCTTAACAGTCTACCGCACCCCCCCCCCCCCCCCCCCCCCCCCGGGGGAAAAAATGATAACATCATTTTTTTAAAACAATTATATCAAACAAAGTGGGCGGTAATATACAACCATCTAGATATAAATATATCAAAAGGTAATAAATACAATGCATAAATAAATACTATAGCAACACTACAGCGTGTATAACCCAAATTCCCAAACACACCCTCAACAAAAAATAAGTGAGCATGATGGCCTAGGCACCAGGCTCAAAACGCATAAATAATGCGCTGACTCAAGGCGTAACAATTACAATGCCATAATACCGTGCTATACTGGCGCACGATAGAGCGTTGGGTGAGAAGGAAAACGCTGAACCTCCGTTCAGCTACAAGACGCTCGCTCCACTCTTTCAAAAACAGTCTTCCTTTTTGCCCACAAAATCATAGCGCATGCGCAAATAAATCGCGCGACATGAGTCTCGTTCACAACAGGAATGTTCGCGAAGAAACTCTCCGAACAGAACCTTATATGGACATATAGCTGGGACACAAGTAAGCCCACGGGGATATAACCACTAAATCGATCTAATTCCATAAAATAAAATTATTGGTAAACTACCTTAGACCATAAATATATAAGGAAGAATCACCTCAGCGACTTGACTCGAGACGACTTGAGATTTAGGCATTAGCGATTTAACTCGACTCGATACTTGCCAATTTTAGTGAAACGACTCTCCGCCCTCATTTATAATGCACTCTTTATGAATTAGAAACAACAAATGTTCTTTGTTAAGCGATATCTATCACCTAAACATTACAAGAATTCCATTGTGCCAAAATCTTGTACTTCCTATTATGAGACATAATTGGGCACTGTTGCTTGACAAACATCACGAGACACAGCTACCTTTGGAACAATAGTATTCTTTGGTTATGTAAACATTATCATCCTTAGGGGGAAACAAACTGCGCTCGTTTATTGGCGGGAAAAAACTAGAGCATGTGTCCATAATCTGTAAATTGACTTAAACTTTAGTGCTGATCAAGTGTATTACTCCATCCATTCAATTGTAGGCTGGGGGCACGGAGGGAGGAGGGAGGGGTGCTTGAAGATAATATTTCTAAAATGCTATACTAAAAAATAACAAATAACTTTGGACGAATAATAAGTTAATAAATAAAATAGTAAAAAAGTAATAAAATATATATTAATATTTTTTTATAATTATTTGTAGTAACTCCGCCTAGGCCGGTCGCAAGCCCGGCTGAAAAAGGAGGAGGGCGGCCTGCATGGAGGTCGTAAGGAGGCAGCCCCTCCACCATGCAAAGGCACAACAGGCCAATCGCCTGTTTGCTTTAAACTTTTGATTACGAGAACTACAAGAGAGAAAACCGAACTGATTATAAAGGCGACGAACTGGAACGGACTACGACTTATGGAACTTGGAACATAAGAAGTACAAATGGGAAAGAAGAGGAGCTGGTGGAAGAGATGAGGAAAGCAAAACTAGAAATACTGGCTATAACGGAAACAAAGAAAAAAGGACAAGGAGTCATGGATCTCAATGGCAACACGCTGCTCAACATTGGTGTACCCACAGCTGAAAGAGCTAAAGGGGGCGCGGGTTGCATTGAGGCCAAATACCAAAAAGATAGTATCAAGGGATGGAACTTTGTCTCGGAGCGCATTATGGTTGTAAAAATAAAAGAAGAAAAAACCATAGTCAACCTGGTCATAGTGTATGGGCCAAATGAAGATGAGAAAGCAGAGGTCAAGGACGAATTCTTCGAGCTTCTTCAAAGGACAGAGGATGACTGCCTAGAGGAAATTATCATGCTCGGAGATTTCAATGCCAGAGTTGGAAATGACCATGCTAGATTGGGTGGAGTTATCGGAAGAAATGGAGAAGATACTCTCAGTGACAATGGAAAGCAACTCCTTAGATTCTGCAGTTAGCAGAATCTGATCATTACAAACACAAAGTTCCCCCATAAGCGCATACATGCATACACTAGATGTGAACCAACAAAGAATAAGAAGTCAAT
Organism: Oreohelix idahoensis; assembly: GCA_024509875.1. Lineage (NCBI taxonomy): Eukaryota > Metazoa > Mollusca > Gastropoda > Stylommatophora > Oreohelicidae > Oreohelix > Oreohelix idahoensis. The sequence goes on along the minus strand of JAMPIV010010511.1, from coordinate 13,421 downwards.
GATCGACTATACCATTGTTAGGAGGAGCTCATTCAAATATGTCCGGGATGCTAGAGTCTAAAGGGGGCCAGAGATTGGAAGTGATCACTACCTGCTTACAATCAAAAGAACAACTGAAAGAGTTGCTCAGCCTAGGAACTGCCCAACATCACGCAAGAAACTAAGTAAACGAACGGAAGAAATGAGCATTAAGACCTACAAGCTGAGAGAGCCAGAAATTAAGACCAGATATCAGGGGCTTGTTGCTGCAGCGGTGAGCAACACAGAATACATGGGAGCATCAGGCGACCTATTACTCGTAAGGGTCCTACAGGCAGCGTGGTGCAACAAAGACCATACCAAAGGATTGGGAGATTGCCATCATAACACCAATTTTCAAAAAGGGTGACGATGGACAATGGAAACCATAGAGGCATATCCCTTCTCAGTGTCCCTGGTAAAATATACTCTAGAATCATAGAGCAGAGACTCCGACGCCTAGCTGAGCCTCAATTGGATGAGGCCCAGTGCGGATTCCGAGCAAACCGAAGTACTCAAGACCTAATCTTCACACTCAGACAGCTGAGTGAAAAGGCCCTTGAGTATAAGAGTGAGATCCATCTTTGTTCTATAGATCTAGAAAAGGCGTTTGACAGGGTCCCCTGGAGCAAACTTCGGGACTGTTTGGCAAGGAAGAACATTCCAGCACCTGTGATTCATGCTATACAGAGCTTCTACAAGTTTTACAGAAATTATGTGAGGACAGCAAACCATAAGTCAGAAGAGTTCAGGACTACCACTGGTGTAAGACAAGGTGATATCCTGTCACCTTATCTTTTCAAACTCCTCATGGACGATGTCATCAAGGCATGTAAGGAGAGAACAAGAAAGTATTCAGTGGGGTACTGGAAGATGAGACAGGTCTGTATTTCAAATCTGGCATTTGCTGACGATGTTGCCCTGATTGCTAAATCAGAGGCACATCTCCATTCCAACCTGCAAGTCTGGAAGGAAGAGCTGGAGAAGAGAGGGATGGTCATAAGCAGCTCTAAAACAAAATCTATGGTGATATCACGAGAAGAAAGAAGACATCGGATTAAGATGGGAGAACAGGTCCTGGAGCAGGTCAACCACTTTAAACACATTGGAGCTATTATAGACCGAAAGGGAGGCATCAAAGAAGAATTGGCCACTCGGAAAGCAGCAGCTGGGAGACTTTTTGGGGCCATAAATCGAGGATTCCTCAGCAAGAGAGAGGTTGGTAAGAAAACGAAGATGGCTGTACCCCGCTCCACCTATGTCCCAGTCTTGACATATGGATGCGAGTCATGGGCAATGACTACAATCCACAAAAGCCAGATCCAAACCTCAGAAATGAGGTATCTGAGGAAGGTGGTTGAAGTAACAAGAAGAGACATGGTCCGCAACCAGACGATACGTCGAGGCCTAAAATCCCACCCCCTGCAGACCCAAGTAGAACAGTCCCAACTAAGATGGTTTGGTCATGTCTGTAGAACGGAAGAAGACCGGCTACCACCACAAGCATGGGAAACAAAGAACCAGGGATCCAGACCCCAGGACGATCCAGAGTCCGCGGGGAGGACAACATTAGATAATCTTTGAAGGACCGAGGACTAGAATGGAACCAGGCCAGGAGGAAGACAGCCGATAGGATAGTCTGGCGCGCTCTCTCTCTCTCCCAAACCTTTACACCTTACGGTAGAAGGGAAACGACTAAGTATATAAGTATTATTTGTAGTGATCGATGTGATTGTTCGATAAAGCGTGATTTTGGCTATAAACAGTGTTAGATCTAAAATGAGGCTCGACTTACGATTCGACTTGAAGCCAGTGTTAGGTACATGTAACTCGACTTAGAACTTGTACTAAGAGACTTGAGACTCGTCTTGAGACTCGCTAGGAAATACTTCACGACAACTCAGGTTGAATGTTATTTAATCTGTCACTGTATTTCGTCGTTCCGTAGTCCACGAATTCAGTAACTCGGACAGACTAGCCTCGGGAGCATGCATAGTGGGAACATTGGATATGGATACGGGAGCGATACTAATAACAATTGATTATCGTTTGTTAGAGAATGACACTGCAATAGAGGAATCAACCAGGCTAAGACTGGTGGAATTTGGCGTCAAACGTAAGACTAGCAGGAATTGACGTATGAGATGATGCATTAGTCGTATGTACAACCAGCGCGTTACAGGAACAATTAGCATTCATACTCTTCGACATTTCCAGAGGGAGACTGAGCACCTATAGGTTTCTGTGACAGGTTATGTATATAAGCTACAGTGATCCGTCCGCTTGCTTCCCAACGTCGCCCCTCATTCCGTTCCACCTGGCGTTCCACCTTGCTTCCCTCATTAGTATGCATGTTTGTTACGCAAAATCCATGCCTTTTCGCTATCTAACTCATATTTTAGCCACGCCTATTTTTCTTGTTTCACGCGCTGACGGGCGGCTACTCAGATCTATAACTGTCATTCCTTCTAAAGGGGACGAACCAAGTACGTTTGCCTAAAGCTCGACGAAAGCAGAGCTGTCAAAATTACAACAACTGACAGTGCACGGGCCAAAAACACGTGCAAGGTAACAGCTTTTGAAGTTCCCTACCAGCCCGGCAGTAGCCGAGATCAGAAACCTTTGTTGCCGATTGACACCGGCAAACAGAGCGGACGAAGGAAGTTCTTTATCTTGGAAGAAAACCCCGCTGATTTCCGCTGATTTGCCCGAGGCGCTACTTTCGTCATAGTCCCGCGAGATTACGCTATTTCAGTATATTTACTTCATCTATCAAACTCAGTTATCAGTCACTTCATGAAATTTTTGAAATATCTAGCTCGATATCATAAGAGCCATAGTACAACGGGGATTACTAGATGTCGTGGAGATAGTTCATTTTTCTGTTTTGTGGTAATATATATATTAGCATTTTTGTGATTTCTTGTGCTAAGTTTATCAGTATAATTCACTGAGATTTCTAGGCGCTTTAACTGGTGTATTAAATAACGCATAGCTATTTTATTCCAGATGGTTTAACTAACTAATAAGACGCTAGGTTTTGATAATTGATGGAATACAATTTACTTCTATCCATTTTGTGTAATTTTATAAATGACTAGTGTTTATATCTCATGTTAAAAGAGATAAGATAAGCTAGACACTTGTGGTCTATAATCTAACTTAATAATGGAGTGGTTAAGAGGTCTTACCTTAACGCGTGTTAGGATATGATATTTATATTATGGTTAAATATGTGTATTTCTTTCTAAATCTAGGCTGATCAAATCCTGCGAACTAGCGGTCTTATGGTCTTACAAACTATCCAGAGATATTACTTTATTTGTTGAGTCTTCGAGTTGTGATATGTGCGGCCCATTTTCTTCATTCATGAGAGAGAGGCCAAACTATAAACAATAAACATAATGTCGTGAAACATTCTAAATCCACATATATAAATTAAAAGGTAAATGTAAAGCCTAACACATAAATTCAATAAAAGGAAAGAGAAATGGTTAAAGACCCGTGCTTTCCAATAGCGTACGCCTGTGTTAATAGAACGTCATGCTAGTTGAACAATAAAAACCCCTGTTTTATGCTTCGTCTGCATATTCTCACGCTTTCACGTTGATAGTAAAGCCTACTGCATCAATACACGCTTTCTACAATAAAACGTGTACTGTATTTCTAAGAAAACCTTGAGCTAGGCACACTGCGTAATGACCTAAATTAATACTTCCATTAATTTCATTTTATACACGGCGTGATGAAAAGACAGATGAACTTAGGATAGAGAGAGGGAGGGCTGAAAGCAGGAACGCATGCAACACTAACACGCGTCTCGCGATACACAATTAATGCCACCCACCCCGCGTAAGGCCAGAAGCACTAACTTTTTTCAAATGGACAGTGATAAAAAACACTACCCATACGAGAGTTAGGTTTAAAAACCTGAAAAATTCTTATTAGGAAATATGACATTATACTGGTTTACGTTTGAAAGCCTGACAGTACCCAGACACCACATCGTATCGAAGTGAACGGGAGGTAGAAGAAAATGCATATTTTGAACGCAGCCCCTTAGCCCCATAAAATTTATATAGTTGGGTTCCTTAGGACTTGCTGACAAAGAATATGTTAAGTGTTACGCTGACAAAGAAAAGATGTTAAGTGTGTCACGCAAACAGTAGTCCACTAGGAATTAAAATCAATTAATAAATAATAATAATAAATTCTTTAAGCCAAAAAGGCAAAATAGTGAGGGTGTCAGACAACACCAAATAATAACCGCACAGTGGCATGTTTCGAAACCACTATTTTACGGGAAATGGGCCACCATGTAAAATCCTATTTGATTGGATAGAAGTAAATGTAAGGCTAAACACGATTAGTCGGACTTTTCCAACTCTCAAGCCGTATGTTAACTACTATTTTGGTTGTTAGGGGATTAGTCGGAAAACTACGTGAGGGGAAACGGGAAGGGTAAAAATTTTTTGAAAAGCTGTGTAAACATGGCCCGATTGGTTAGACCCGCCAATATAGTCAATTAGGAGCGTCAGTTCAGTGCCACATTTTAAAATAAACTTACTAAGAAACAGTGCGTTGAGATCCAGATCATATTTTTCTAAATAAAAGTCTGGGACAGAGGCAGATCGGAATTTGTGCCATATTCATCGCCAGTCAACGTATTTGTGTATTATTTCCATGAATTGTGGTAAGCTTGACATATTTGATATCTTTTTAATGAAAATTGAATGAAAATTGATAATTTATGTCTGTATATGTGTGTGGTTCAGTAGCAAACATGAGGCAAAGCCTAGATAGTGCTCCAACCTGAACAGGACGTGTCGGAGAAAAGTAAAACTGCATGGAATTGCCAAACAGTACACTGACACCTATCTTATTGACTAGATAGAACTAATGCTGGAATTGCAGAGGCGTAGTAACCATTTAGGAGGAGAATACTGGTGTAAATTGTTTCAGATGAAGCTAGCAGTTGGCCTACCGCTCTGAACTCAGTGTTTGTTATGTATTGTGTTCAATGTGGAAATAGATTATAAATTAGTTATGAAGTAGGAGGTACAACCTTCTTGTTTCAGGGACTGTGGTCCTAAGTTATTGAAGCAGCACCTGGTCTGAGTTTTGCTGAATCCAGAGGCTGACAGCATACTCCTTGGTCCAGATAGCGACCAGTGAGGTGTCTCCAGAACACAGGAAGCAATCGAGCAGAGGAGTCTATTCCTGCCGCCATCACGAAAGATAAGCTTCTGTGGCCAGAGTAGCTCAACATTATGTGCCCCCCCCCCCCCCTCAAAAATTGACAGTATATTTAACACAGAGGGACAATAAACTGTTGCAAATGACAGGAACTGTGAACTTTTCCCAATACTATTTCCAAGATAATCAAACACTTGAAGTCATGATGACAAACAACAACCTAGCTTGAAAAACAAAACCAGTATTACCTCATATTACTACTACTTCACAACTTACACACATAGGATAAGAATAATAAAATATGTCAATACAAAGATTATATTTATAAACTGTGTACATACTACTTGTAATTACATTTGATTGTGATTCCTGGTTCACTGTGTAGTTGAATCAGGATATCCATTATTGAAAAGAATCATTACATATATATTTGAAACTTTACACTTGACTCATTTAAGATAGTCTTATAGAGTGTTATATGTGTGTGAGTGTCACAGTGTTGTAAGTGTTGTGGAATAAATTAAATTGTTTATCTGTCTGTTGTTGTTGTGACGTACACTTCATCATTTTCATAACCCTAGACATTTAACGTAGTCATCACAATATTCCAGAATAATTCTGACTGAAGTATAAATGTGGTAGCAAGTAAGGTCATCTGTAATACACCACACTTATTAGATACAGATACCTTCACAGCTGATCTCAGTCAGTACACTAAGTCCCCTATAAATATTTATAACATCCCACTTTACCACATATATTGGGGTCCTGTCCGGGATTTTGAATCCTTCCCTATTATAAATATTGGGGGTAATTCACTTCAGGGAATAATAAAAATGTAAAAGGTATCCTTGGGTGGAATTAAATAAGGTTGAGCTCTCAGTGCCTGTGGTTGTCCTTAGATATTTAGTTAGAAATTGAATTGTTTAGTTAGACATTATATACATTTACCTGTTAGAAAATGGCGGACCTGGCCAAATTTCGATCGGCTGCTGTGCAGACTGCTAAAGAGTTAGGAATGGACGGGCAAATTATGATTGCTTATGTCACTGCTGAATGTGACAAATATATTGAACGTGAGGAAAGAAAATTTGAAGCTGAAATAAAGATAGAGGCTGAAAAAGAAATTAAGAGGTTGCAGATTGAGGCTAGCAAACTTTGGGACTGTTTGGCAGGGAAGAATATTCCAGCGCCTCTGATTCATGCTGTACAGAGCTTCTGCAGGTCTTGCAGAGATTGTGTGGGGACGGCAGGCCATGGGTCAGGGGAGTTCAGGACCACCACTGGTGTGGGACGGGGTGATATCCTGTCGCCTTGCCTCTTCATGCTCCTTATGGACGATGTCATCGGGGCATGTGGGGAGAGAACGGGAGGGTGTTCGGTGGGGTACTGGAAGATGGGACGGGTTTGTATTTCAGAGCTGGCGTTTGCTGGTGATGTTGCCCTGATTGCTGGGTCAGAGGCGCATCTCCAGTCCGGCCTGCGGGTCTGGAGGGAGGGGCTGGAGAGGAGAGGGATGGTCGTGGGCAGCTCTGGAACAGAGTCCATGGTGATATCGCGAGAGGAGGGGGGACATCGGATTGGGCTGGGAGGGCGGGTCCTGGGGCGGGTCGACCACTTTGAATACCTCGGAGCTATTATAGACCGAAAGGGAGGCATCAAAGAAGAGTTGGTCACTCGAAAAGCAGCAGCTGGGAGACTTTTTCAGGCCATAAATAGAGGATTCCTCAGCAAGAGAGAGGTTGGTAAGAAAACGAAGATGGCTGTATACCGCTCCACCTATGTCCCAGTCTTGACATATGGATGCGAGTCATGGGCAATGACTACAACCCATAAAAGCCAGATCCAAACCTCAGAAATGAGGTATCTGAGGAAGGTGGTTGAAGTAACAAGAAGAGACATGGTACGCAACCAGACGATACGTCAAGGCCTAAAATGCCACCCCCTACAGACCCAAGTAGAACAGTCCCAACTAAGATGGTTTGGCCATGTCTGCAGAATGGAAGAAGATCGGCTACCACGACAAGCATGGGAAACAAAGAGCCAAGGATCCAGACCCCGAGGACGACCCAGAGTCCGCTGGGAGGACAACATTAGACAATCTTTGAAGGACCGAGGACTAGAATGGAACCAGGCCAGGAGGAAGACAGCCGATAGAATGGTCTGGCGCTCTCTCTTCCAAACCTCTACACCTCACGGTAGAAGGGGAACGACTAAGTAAGTAAGATTGAGGCTGAGGCTAAGAAATTGGAGGCAGAAAGAGAAGAAAAAAAGGCAGAAAGGGAAGCCGAGGAAAGAAGACAGGCTGCAGAAAGGGAAGACAAGCGATTAGCTGCAGAAAGGGAAGCAGAAGATAAAAGATTACAAAGGGAACATGAGTTACGACTAAGGGAGTTTGAGTTTCAAGGCCATGCTCCTGAAAATGGTGCCAGTCCCTTTACCTCCGATGCTACTGCTAGTCAGGGAGCCTCAACCTCAGCTATGAACTTTCATTTAGATCATTTTGTTGAGAAAGACGATGATATTGAGAGCTATCTAAATATATATGAACTATTAGCTACCACGTATGGGTTAGAGAAAGAAAGGTGGAGCTTAAAGTTATCTCAAGGGCTTCGTGGGGCAGCTTATGAAGTTTTTGCCAAAATGAGCAGAGGTGATCAAGAAAATTATGACATGCTAAAGCAGGCTCTTTTGTTAAGATATGAAAAGAACGCAGAATTTTATAGGAAAAAATTTAGGAATGCTAAACTACTGTCAGGTGAAACCTATCACCAGTTCTCTGCACGGTTAGAGACATACTTGGAGAAATGGACTTCTCTGGGCAAAACCCAAGATCTTAAGGAAATGATCCTTATAGAACAATTAAGAGAGTCCATGGCTCCAGACCTGAGAAAGTTTCTCATGGAACAAGGTGCAGAGAGACTGGGTGAGCTACTAAATGTTGCAGAAATGTATCAAGCAGCTCAGGCAGAGGTATCAGGTAATAAAAAGAAACAGGTAGATAATTTTAAGGCACCACAGAACTTTAATAAATTTGATCCTAGAGATCAAAACAAAGGTAAGCACCAGTTTGATAGGCCACGGTATGACAATAAAAATAAAACCCCACAATTCGATGAAAGGAAATATGATGAAAGAAAATCTTTCAACCAAGGAAGGAGGTGGTGTAAGAATTGTCAGATGAACAATCATGACACTGACCGTTGCAGAAGGAACCTATAGTAATGGCCACCCTTCAGGTCAGGTCGACCTCAAGAAAGGAGGAGGATATTCTGATAGATACCACTCCAGATGAGATGAGGAAGGCACAGGCTGGGGATAAGACCCTCAAGCCTTGTTTCAGGAAATTGTCAACTTGTCATACAACTCCAGGCGAGGGAGATTGTTATATGAAAAACAAGTTGATTTACAGGAAGGCCGGAACTAGATCCAATGGTCACGGACAGTTGGTTCTTCCAAAGAGATATAGGGCAGAATTAATAAGGAGCCTACATGTGAAAAAAGATGGGGACCATGAGAAAATAGGTACCATCATCCAAAAGGTGGCTCACAATTATTATTGGCCCAAGACAAGGTGGGACATTGAGAATTTTGTAGAAAGGTGTAGCGTAGCACATGAGGGAACACCCACAAGTGGGAACATTGATCAGGACCTGGACACGCCACGGGGCAAACTTAGGCCTGACAAGCAAAATAAATTTGATAAAGTGGACCAAGCGGAATGGGAAGCCCCTTTTCACGGACAAGCTTCAATTAACTGTTTTACAATGGCCACTATGCAGAGAGTGCAAACAGATGTCTTACCCCAGGATAAGCCGAAAATCCATCAATCGTACTTAAGCAAACTGGAGGAAGAGGACATAGAGAGGAAATCTCTCATCGAGAATTTTAAGTGGGGAGAAAGCCCCAAGAAAAGAATTGGTAGCGGTCGTTTTGTGAATGATAATTCTGGGAAGAAAAATCATCACTATAGCGCTTCGGGTGGAAGAGACCATACCGGTGCATGGACAAATAGGTCCACAAAATTAAAGGTCCATATGTAACGCTGTTAAGAACGTGGACTGATGAAAAGGCAGAGGAAAATATTACATCCTCATACCAATATGTGAATGAGCTGACCACTCGTTTAAAAACTGGCTGGAAACTTGCCAATGAAAATTTGAGACAAGCCAGGAAGAAACATGCTGCCTATTTCAACAGGAAGGCTAAAGACAGAGATTTGGCTGTGGGAGAGAAGGTACTGCTTCTTCTCCCCGGTAGTCAGAATAAGTTACAAATTGGATGGCAAGGTCCATATACAGTTCTAGAGAAGGTGTCTAGAACTAATTATAAGATAGATAAGAAGGGGAAAGAAAAAATCTATCATGTGAATCTCCTGAAGAAATATTTGGAAAGAGAAAATCAGGAAGAGACACACTTGTTGACCTTGTCCATTGCAATGGAGATGAAAAAGGAACCACTTTCATCATTTGAATATCCATTACATCCCTGTGAGACAGCGGCACAGGTGAAAATCAGTACACATTTAACGAAAAATCAGAAAGAGAGAGTGCAACAGGTTCTAGATAATCATACAGAGGTGCTCACAGACCGACCGGGGCATACAAACTTATTGGAATATGATATGAAACTGATAGACCCCACACCTGTCTGTATGAAACCCTATTCGATTCCTTTTGCTAAGGAGAAAGCTTTGAAGGAAGAGATAGACTATTTGTTGAAGGAAGGAATTATTTCACACAGTGAATCTTCGTATAGTTCCAGTGTTGTGCTCTTAAGGAAACCCTCTGGAGAACATAGACTCTGTATAGATTACAGGAGACTGAATGCTATCACAGAAGGACAGGTGGATCCATTGCCGGATACAAATCAGTTGTTTGCCAGGCTAAATAAAGCTAAATATTTCTCAAAAGTGGATCTGAGTAAAGGTTACTATCAGATTCCAGTAAAGCCTGAGGTTAGACCATACCTAGCTTTTAGTACCTCAGAGGGACACTATGAGTTTAACAGATTGTCATTTGGATTGAAGAATGCGCCTAGTGTCTTCTCTAGAATGATGAGAAAATTATTGGACCCTCTGAATAATCCATGCATCACAAATTTCATGGATGATATCCATATGTGCACCGTTAACTGATTTGACACGTAAAGGAAATCCAGATCGAATTACATGGACACCACAATGTGAATTGGCTTACCAGGAATTGAAGGAAAAGCTCACAAGCAAACCTATTTTGAAATTACCTGACTTAAGTCAAGAATTCATTGTAAGAACGGATGCCAGTAATATCGGGCTAGGTGCGACACTGCTACAGAAATCAGATGCATTGGATGGGGAATTAAGCCCAGTGGCATATGCTAGCAGAAAGTTGAATAAAGCTGAAACCAACTACTCAACTAGCGAAAAAAGAATGTCTTGCAGTAATATGGGCGATAAAGAAATTCAATATTTATCTGTATGGGAAGGCATTTAAGTTGCAGACGGATCACAAACCCTTGTCGTTTCTAGCGCAGGCTAGGCATGAAATTCTAGGTTACTCAGATGGTCCTTACTTATGCAGCCATTTGAGTTTAGCATAGAGTATATATCTGGAAAAACAAATCTGGGAGCGGATTTTTTTTAAGCCGCCATCCGTGTGATGAGAATCACCGTAAGCCCCAGAAATAATAATAAATTTCTCTATGTGTATATAGAATTATAGACTGACATATAACGTCTGTTTTAAGAGGGGAGAATTTGTCATGAAACATTCTAAATCCACATATATAAATTAAAAGGTAAATGTAAAGCCTAACACATAAATTCAATAATAAAAGGAAAGAGAAATGGTTAAAGACCCTGTTGCTTTCCAATAGCGTACGCCTGTGTTATAATAGGAACGTCAAGCTAGTTGAAACAATAAAAACCCCCTGTTTTTCTAATGCTTCGTCTGCATATTCTCACGCTTTCACGTTGATAGTAAAGCCTACTGCATCAATACACGCTTTCTACAATAAAACGTGTACTGTATTTCTAAGAAAACCTTGAGCTAGGCCCACTGCGTAATGACCTAAAGTAATACTTCCATTAAATTTCATTTTTATACACACGTGCGTAAGAAAAGACAGATGAACTTAGGATAGAGAGAGGGAGGGCTGAAAGCAGGGAACGCACGGCAACACTAACACTCCGTCTTCGCGATAATATACAATCTAATGCGCCACCCACCCCCAACGCGAAAGGCCAGAACACGACTAGCTTTTTTTTTTTCCTTTGGGACAGTGATAAAAAACACATACCCATACAGAAGTTAGGTTTAAAAAAACCTGAAATGCTTATTAGGAAATATGACATTATACTGGTTTACGTTTGACAGCCTGACATACCAGTTCCACACCCGTAAAGTTTTGGAAGGAGGATGTAACACGCACGACTATCGGTAGAAGAAAATGCATATTTTTGAACGCAGCCCCTTAAGTCGCCCCATAATAATTTATATATTTGGGGGTTCCTTAGGCCTTGCTGACAAATGAATAATGTTAAGTGTTACGCAAATAGTCTAGGAATTAACAAATTATAGCCCAAAAAAAATAGTGAGGGTGTTCATACAACACCAAATGTATCGCTATAATCGCACAGTCGGGTTTTGTGGGCATGTTAAGAGTTTGTGAAAGGACACGTGGCATTTTACGGAAGTTAAAGAGTTCGGCGTCACCATGAGTAGTGGTGGTAAATCCTATTTGATTGATAAATATAAATGTAAGGCATAAAACACGATTAGTCGACTACAACAAATACTTAATTTTGTTGTTAGGGAAACGTGAGTAGGGGTAAAAATTTTTGAAAAGCTGTGTAAACATGGCCCGATTGGTTAGACCCGCCAATATAGTCAATTAGGAGCGTCAGTTCAGTGCCACATTTTAAAATAAACTTACGAAGAAACAGTGCGTTGGAGATCCAATCTTATATTTTTCTAAATAAAAGTCTGGGACAGAGGCAGCATCGGAATTAGTGCCATATTCATCGCCAGTCTAGACGTATTTGTGTATATTTGCCATGAATTGTGGAAGCCTTGTACAGAAGTTTAATTAAATCTTATTAATGATAATTGAATGAAAATATATAATTTAATGTTCTGTAGTAATATGCTAGTGTGGTTCAGTAGCAAATATGAGGCACGGCCTAGATAGTGATCCAACCTGCACAGGACGTGTAGGAGAAACGTAAACCTGCATGGAATTGCCAAAAAGTAACACTGACACCTATCTTATTGACTAAAAGAACTAATGCTGGAATTGCAGAGCGTAGTAACCCATGTAGGGAGAGATATCTGGTTAATTTTTCAGATGAACTAGCAGTTGCCTACAACCGCTCTGAACTCAGTGTTTGTTATGTATTTAGTCATCTGGAAGTAATTATAAATTAGTTATAAGTAGAGGTACAACCTTCTTGTTTTCAGGACCGTGGTCCTATGTTAATTAGATGCAGCAACCTGGTCTGAGTTTTGCTGAATCCAGAGGCTGACAGCATACTCCTTGGTCCAGATAGCGACCAGTGAGGTGTCTCCAGAACACAGGAAGCAATCGAGCAGAGGAGTCTTTTCCTGCCGCCATCACGAAAGATAAGCTTCTGGCCAAAGGGGGGGGAGTAGCCTCAACATTATGGTGCCCCCCCCCCCCCTCAAAAAGTTGACAGTATGATTTAACACAGAGGTGAAAATATAAACTGTGCAAATGACTGGAACTGTGAACTGTTCGACCCAATACAATTTCCAGATAGATCAAACACAAGAAGTCATGATTGACAAACCACATCCTAGCTTGAAAAAACAAAACCAGTATTACATCTATATTACTAACTTCACAACTTACACACATAGGATTTAAGAATAATAAAATATGTCAATACAAAGATTATATTTATAAACTGTGTACTAACTACTTGTATATTACATTTATTGTGATTCTGGTTCAACTGTGTAGTTGAATCAGGATACCAGTATTGAAAAGAATCATTACATATTTATTTGAAACTTACACATGACTCATTTAGATAGTCTTATAGAGTTTTATATGTGTGTGAGTGTCACAGTGTTGTAAGTGTTGTGGAATAAATTAAATTGTTTATCTGTCTGTTGTTGTTGTGACTTACACACATCATTTTCATACCCTAGACATATAACGTAGTCATCACAATATTCCAGAATAATTCTGACTGAGGTATAAAA